>UESW01001728.1:380024-416178 GCA_900491605.1 Calamus simplicifolius | reverse complement strand
TTCTTTCCTCTTCTCCTTTGAAAGATTGAATCAGGGCCTCAGCTCAGATTCTTCAGAAATTGCAGTTGAGAAGTTGAGGATTTGGGGCTTTTGCTATCTTTCTTCTAAAGATAGAAATCTCCTTGATTTGAACTTGAGAAGCTTGTGGATTTCTCTTTGAGCTTTCTGAGGTTGATGGATTTGAGCTCTAAGTCTTCTCTTGATTTCTCTCTCTTTTTAACAGAGTATTTCTCGATTTTCCTCTTTTCTCTTGTATCTCCTCTCTCTTTCAAAACAAACGATTTTTTTTATTAATCTTTTAATCCAGGTTTAGGTTGGAAATATAGCCGTTATGAGATGTTTGGATCTTTCTACACACAATGAAAATAGCCGTTAGAGGTTAGGTAAAAAAAATCTTACCGTTGGAGTCTTCTGATAAATAAAAAATCCGTTCTGACAGGTTGGAGTCGGCTCTAACTTTTCAGGTGTCGGCTCCAAGTCGGGTATCCAAAAATAAAAATAAAAGATTGTTGAGGAGTCTCCAAGAAAGTTAAGTGTCGGCTCGTTGCTTTGGGGGTCGGCTCCGCAATCCGAAGGGTCGGCTCCAGAAATGCTCATAAAAACACGCTCTATGTTCTCATGTTAAAGTCGGCTCCAGAAACTTAGGTGTCGGCTCCCGAAATCTCAGGTGTCGGCTTCGAATACTGGGTGTCGGCCCTGGAAACTGAAACAGAATACGCTTCTCTATATCTCAGGTTGGAGTCGGCTCTGAAACTCTGGGTGTCGACTCTAGACCGTGCCAAAATTTTAGAAAACTTCTGATACGCCTTGGGGTCGGCTCCTGACCATTTGGGTGTCGACTCCAAGCTCTGAACTTTGAAAAATTCCTTTGACATTTTGATTCAAAACTTGTTTCTTTATTCCTTTTGATTGATCAAACTTTTTAATCCCTGTAACACTTGTTAGCTCAATTAGAAACATAGTAAATATACTCATGTCTTTTATTAATCATCAAAATCAATACTTGAGTCAACATCACTCTTGAAAAGACCAAAGGCTTCATGAGAGAAAGGAAGAGTCATTTTGAAAAGATAGATGATACAGAAATTAAAATTAACTCTTAGTATTTTGTAATTGACTCTTAATTTTTTGCAAATGTCTTGTAGTTTTTCTATGCATGTATTAAATAGTGGTATGAAAGGACATCTAGATGTTTATAAATATGGAAGGTGTTTGCCCATAAAATGTAGAAGAAGATGATGATGATGAAAAATAGAGAGAGACCCAAAAGATGCATTCCCTCTAACATCTCATAATAAGAGTGTTATTTTTCTTATTGAAAGTATTCTTCACTTCTATCAATCTGGTATTAAAGCTCCTTGTGCCACCTTGTTTCAATAGGACACGACGAACGAGCTGTTCCGCTGCTGGAGACGATTGAGAAGATCGTGTTTCCGGCGGCGCCCAGGGAGCGAGGAGAGGGGCTTCAGCAGGGTCCCAGTCGACATACTTGAGCCATCGCTGCTAGGTTCGAGAATGGAGTGCTCACCGTCGGCGTGGAGAAGCTTCCACCGCCCAAGGACAAAATCGTGGGGTGGCCATATATAGCTCGAAGAAGTATTTAGAGGACGAATCGATTCGTAATGAAGATATATAGTTGTAGTCTGCAACTTGGAGTATTATCCTGTCTATCTTCATCCTTCCCAAGTAGAAAGCCTGAAACTCTTGTAGCTTGAATGCATGGAGTGGCATGGAACTCGATCGCATATCGAGGTTGAAGTCGACGACAAGGACGGTGGTCTGCCGGTCGCTGATGGAGGCTCAGCCTCGTCTGGGTCAATGGCAGGTTCGGCACAGGAGGTGTTAGATCGATATGAAGTAAAACAGAAACAGCCTAATAAATCCGAACCTAGCACTCACCCAGAAACTGTACAGGTCGTTGTTGTTCTGTTTTTCTTCGTCTGGAATTTCTGGGATCGAACTCTGTTCCTCAAATCTGATTGCGCGCACCAACAAATCTGGGGGCTTTTCTAACCTTCAACTTGATGTAGGACTCTGACTCTTGTCTTCGTGAGGTACGGTTGTGACCTGAGCACACGGAGATTAATCTAGTTATTAGAGAGACCTGATCGGAAGATGAGATGTTGCCTGATCATTTCATTAATTGGCTAATATGAATGATATGAGAAGAAAAGGAGAAGACGGGTCAAAGAAAACTACCCGATGTGTGCTAATAGAGCATGGGTCTCAGACGGTAAAAAATAGGAGACACCCAAACTGGAACATAAGTTGAAGCAAAGCAGTGAATAAGATAGAAGGTTGCGTGAGCTCCGGAGCTTCTACACAAGACTACAATGCATGCATAGAAAAGTTGAGAGAAATCACTCGCAAAGAACTTCTTTAGACGTTGGAGCTCTTTATAACCCTTTTCAAGTCTCAGCAAAGCAGGAACAGTGGCTGTACGTGTTATGGAGAACGGTACCGTGACGATGGTCCCTTTTATAACCACACTAGGCTCCGCTCCTTCTTGCCTTTATTCCGCTGCTCGAACGCCTCAATAGAATGTCTTCATTCCCTGGCAGGTGACAGCTGCCGGAATTATGATTCGCAGGCAGAAGAACGAGAGAGCCGTCCAACCACTGGGCTAGAAATTGTAACGGCAACGCAAAGACCGCTGGAATTATGATAAGAACGACAGAGGAGTCCAACCACTGGGCTCGAAATTGCAACAGTCCAACGTAAGGGAGGACAAGAATTGATTGAAACGTTTATTCAACAAGCTTATCTATAATATCACATTATTGAAGAAGCCCTGCCTTAAAGCCATGTGGATTTTGATTTTTTTTTTTTTTACATCAATGAACTGAATCCTATATATCATCTCTAATAATTTATTTATTCAGCAAGCCTTATCCTAAGGATCTCTTCAATACCACATTCATTCAGCAGTCCCTACCTTAATGGCATCTTTAGTGTCACCCAAAGAATTTAATATAAGCGGACACATATATAAAATCTTCCTTTAGGAATACCTTTTTGATAATATTTCATTATGCAAATTTTACTACAATGGCTATATCAAAAATCAGACAATTAGCTAGATGGAGTCGAGGGAAAAGTTTTTATCTGTTGCTCTTTTAATTATCAAAAGATAATGTTTGTTGATATTATTTTTAAAAATAAAAAACATCAAAAGGAATAGAGATAAATGATGAACCCTAAGTTTAGTATGAATTTCAAGAGAAGCATGAAAGAGATAATAGCTTTCATATAAAAATGAATTTGGATAAATATAATTTGATCCACTTCATGATGATTAGAAACAAGGCCCATATATTGTAATAGCTTTCATATAATGACAAAATTTTGTGACATATGGATAGATTTGTGCTTATTCACATTATCCAATGGCATCCAAGCTGGTCTATTTAATAACTTATACAATCTTGGTTCTGTTTAAGCTCATGGAGCATGTCTGGTTCATGACATGGGATTGCCAAACCAATGTTACTTTATACCTATAGGAATGGATTCAATTAAGGTACGTTTGGGATGTGAAGTGGGAATGATTTTGATGCAATCTAATAGATAGTGTTTAGGACACATGCATTTACAATAGGATTGGATTGGCTTTGATTTTTTTGAAATATTATTTTTCCATTTATCATATAAATTAATACAATTAATTCATTATTATCAACCTAACTAGAACGGTCAAATTTATTCATATTACTTAAGGAGCACTCTTGCACTTGAGCCTAACTTGATTTTTTTTGATAATTTAAGAATTCCCTAAAATGCCCTTTTTGATAATTTCAAAGTTCATGAATCGGCCTATAAAACCTAAAATTTCAACATGTTTTACTACTTTGACTTAGCAAATTACATGAAACAAACAAGTAAATCAAAGCAACTCATCAACGTCTAAGTGACTCTTTATACAATTATTTTGTTTAAAATAGCCCGTTCGATTCCAAAAAATTTCTATTCTTTTTTGTAATTTTCTTTTATCTTCAATTTTCTTTAACCCTAGTAGAAGCCAAATGTTTATACTAGAATTTAAATATAGCTTTGTGCCCATGTACATGCATACAAATAAAGGTTTTTAGGGGAGAGATGCTCGAAAAGATTCAAATGTAGAATGCAACATAATTAAGCATTCCATCTCCATCCAATGAACACATATGCCAAGATTCAAATGTAGAATCTTGTCCAAGAGATGTTGCTAGACCATTAATCTAAGCCTTGCCTACATGTCTGATCACTTGATTGATCATCCAAAGCTATATGTATATTTGATATGGTTAGTATTGATTTTTGAAATGCAATACAAGAGAAAAATTAGCAACCTTTCTCCTCAAAATAAGGCTTAATCTGCTATATGTGAATGGAGTGATAGATATCTGAAATGCTAATAACTTCATCTTCAATGTGGAGATCTTTTTTTGCTTTTCTTCCTATGGTCAAGCCTAATACTTGGGTAGCACTTTCAAGACTCAAATCTAAAATCTTCCCAGAGGTGGTATTCCATCAGGCTATTGTTCAGTTCACAATTAAAATTTTCCTCCATATCTAGTAATGCAATTTTATGGATCATTCTTGAGACTGGATGATCTTATAATTAACTTGTGAATGAGCCTTCTACGGATTGGACATACCTGGTTTTCCTCTTCTATTATTCCACAAAACCAACAAAAAATGTTGATAGATGAGTAGTATAAAAGAAGAACAATATGCCAAAATACTAGTTTATATTTTGTTCCTTCATTTACATAGCATGATCTCATACCTCTTTGCACATATATAACAAGTAGCACTATGTCCACAAGAAGTAAAGAAACAATTATGTTTCATCATAATAGATCACATGTATCTTCCCATCATACAAGTCCTCCAAGATGAAGGGCAAACCGGATTCAAGCTCCTCTTTAATTATTCCATATGTGCAAGGAATCTCCTTTCTTCGCATTTGATCAGTCTTTGTTGTTGCTCTTCCTACTTTGTCTTGTAATGTTTGCTTAGAATCACAAGTTTCTAGATATTTCAAAATCATGTACGTAACAACAATGACAAACCTTGCAAGAAGAGAATAAGAAATAATAAACTAAAGAATGTAATAAATTTATTAATACTAATACTAAAGGCTAAGATGACGCTTGAATCTAGCCTTGGGTCTTCCAAACATAGGATTGGATTGCCAGCCCAATCGAATCCCAACCATACCATCATACCAAACACATACAGACATCCCAAACTAGTTGCAATTATAAACCCTAGTAGCCCTCTTATTTTTAATCAAACTGGAAAGTGGGCCTTTTGTTCTCCCAAGGAGGGGGAAATAAAAATATTAGACTCTTGCTTCGTTATGCAATGACAAAATGTCCTGATGTGTGAGTATTATTCACCGTATCATTTGCATTAGCAAGAAAAATGTAAAGGAAAAAAACTAGTCTGTTATGCATCATGTTCTAGCTTTATATAAATTCTCTTTTTTTTCATCACATGTTTGCATCCAAAAGAGAGTTGGAGATGGAATTATAATGGCTAGGCGACTTAATGCACCACCTATTTGAAATCGTAGTCATCAAATTTACTGGGAAACCCATTCAGTTCAACGTCTCTTTCTTATTCATTATTAATTGTATACCAATTATCCATGAACAATTTATGAAGCTCAGTGTATCAGGCTATATTGGTGCATACTAGGCATTTGTATGGAATGTTCTACAACTTCAACATAAATCTGCAAATTATGCAGATAAGATGTTTCTTTTCTAGTTGTTATGACCAACATAGAATTTTAATTTTATATGTTGCATGCAGAAGTTATGCAAGTCCGTCAAGGCTAGTCCCAAGCCTGGGTAAAGGAGAAGGATTGCGTTAGGTAGCTGACAGCTAGTGTAAAACTTCGTCAGAATTCTTAAAATATGAATCTAGTAAATTAGACTATGCAAAGGGCTAGGACATTTCCGTTAAGAGGCGTATTGCATCTGCCTTCGGATGTTTCAAAAAATGGGCAAGGAGCACCGCACCGATGCCGGGTACAGTGATAAGTGAGCAAGGATTTCTGTACTATGGACGAGTGTGGGTAAAGAAGTTAATCCATGATAGTCAGCATAGAATAGCAACATAGAACATAGGAACACTAACAGTAAAACTATAGAGATAGTGGGCACTATGATTAGGAGAAAACTAGATATAATATACTTACAAAAGACTAAATGGATAGGTGAAAGGTCTAGAGAAATAGAGAATATAGGATATAAATTATATTATACTAAAAATATAAAAATAGAAATGAAGTAGAAATAATTTTAGACAAGAATTTTAAAGAATATGTTGTTAAGGTAACTAGGAAAGAAGATCAGATTATATCACTGAAACTTATAATCGAGAATAATATATACATAATTAGTGCATATGCACCACAAGTAGGATTAGACCAACAAACTAAGATACAATTTTGGAAAGACATGGATGAAGTATTGCAAGAAATACCATAAAAAGAAAAGATATATTTAGAAAAAGATTCTAATAAATATAGGTAAACAAAGGGATGGATATGAAATGATACATGGAGGATATGGATTTGAATATAGGAATGAAGTCGATGTGAGATTATTAGATTTTGTAGTGGCGTATGATCTAATAATAGCAAACACTTGTTTCAAAAAGAGAAATGAACATTTAATAACATTTAAAAGTGAATCTAATAAAAGTCAAATAGACTTTTTTTTTAACTAGAAAGATAGATAAAATAATATGCAAAAATTGTAAAGTTATTTTAGAAGAAAGTTTAACTTTACAACATAGAATAATAGTAGCAGACATATGGATAATAATAAAATCTAGAGTCAAACATAAAATTATTAATTCAAAAATTAAATGGTAGAATTTGAAAGAAAAAAATTAAAATTATTTAAAGAAAAGTTGGTAAGAGTAATGATTGAGTATAGATAGTGATCCCAACTTAATATGAAAAAAAGCAACTAAATGTATAAAAAACATAGCAAAAGAAGTTTTAGGAGAATCAAAAGGAGTAGGACTAGTAGGAAAGGAAACTTGATGGTGGAATGAGAAAGTCCAACTACCATTAAGTTTAAAAGGACAAACTATAAAATTAAGCAAGAGGCTAGGGATGAAAAAATCTTAAAAAGTATAGGGATGCAAAGAAAAAAACTAAAAAAGTGGTAAGTAATATCTAACTTAAAGCCTATGATGATTTATATAATAGACTAGATATGAAAGAAGGTAAAAAGACTATATATAAATTTACAAAACTAAGAGAAAATAAAACAAAAGATATTGACTATATTAAATATGTTAAAGATGAAGATAAAAGAGTCTTAGTAAAAGAAATAGAGATAAAAGAATGATAAAAAGTTATTTTAAAAATTATTAAATAAAAATAATTTAGTAAATTTAAGGGTAGAAGGATGTATAACTTAGGAGTAACAAATGAGCATAATTTTTTTCTTAAATTTAGTATGCTTGAGGTTAAAAGGCTTTGAGTAAAATAAAAAATTACAAAGGCATTAGGACCAATGCAATCCCTATGGAGGTTTGGAAAGGCTTAGAAGAAATTAGAGTCATGTGGTCAACCAGTTTATTTAACAGGATTGTAGCAACTAAAAGAATATTGGATGATTAAAAAAAAGTATATTAATACTCATATACAATAATAAAGAAGATTTTTAAAACTGAAAATTATAGAGAGATTAAGCTAATGAGTCATACAATAAAATTATGGAAGAGAGTAATAGAAAATTAAATAAGAGCTGAAACTTTGGTGTCAAATAATCAATTTAAATTTATGCCTAAAAGATCAACTATGGAAGCTATTTATTTATTAAAAAAAATTGATGGAGAGATATAAAAAAAAGGCATTCATATGATTTTTATTGATTTAGAAAAAGCATATGATAGAGTACCTAGAGAAATAATATGATGAGTATTAAGAAAAATGAGTTATCAAAAGGTACATAGAATTGATAAAAGATATATGATAGAGCAATAACTATTGTTAAAACAATAGGAGAAACTAGTGAGTTTTTAATTACTATAGGTTTACATCAATCTTTCTTAAGTCCGTATCTTTTTGTATTAGTTATGGATGAATTAACCAAATATATTAAATGATATCCCCATGGTATATGTTATTTGCAGATAATAGTATTGATTGATTAAACTAAATCTGGAGTAAATGCTAAGCTAGATATTGGGATAGAGGCTTTAGAATCTAAAGGTTTTAAGATTAGTAGAAGTAAAACTAAATATATAAAATATAATTTTAGTGGGAGTAGAAATATAAATGCTAGTAAAGATAGCAAGCCAAGAGAAATCAAGAAGTAAAAAATTTAGGTATTTGGGATCAATTCCAGCAAGAAGGTAAAATAGGTGAAGATGTGAATCATAGAGTTAAAACAGGATGGATTAAGTGAAGGAGTGCTTCGAAAGTATTATATTGATGTGGCTGATCCAACATCGTCAGAGTAAACGGTGAAGGCAACTGACAGAATCCTACCTCGGCCTCGTGGGATGGCCTCGACCCCCGAGGCCCCCTTGGCCTCCGAGGCCCCTTCGGCCCTGGACCTAGCATCCCCTCGGCCTCGAGCTTCCGCCGCGGCCTCGGTCTCGGCTTCGTTGGTCTAGCCCCCGAGACTAGCAACCTGTGCCTCGAGCCGCCTGACATGCCCATGTGGCCCACCAACCGCCTGCAGCGGCCACATGGTCCACCACTCACCTGTAACAGCGCATGTCCATACCTCATAACGGTGCACACCTGATGCAACCAGGTCTGCCTGCCACCCATAGAGCCATGCTTGGCAGGTGGCAAGCGAGGTGGGACACCTCTGACATGCCCAGTATCGGTTGCGACCTGTCACTATCAGCATTGTCTTTCGTCCGTTACTGGACAAAGGCACCTCGAAGTCAGCAACCTTTTGGAAACGAGAAAAAGAGACCTTCGAACAGGTATAAAAGCCCACACTCACACGAGGGAAGGATCCTGAACTCTAGTTCTCTAGCTCTTTTCTGCTAGTTAACTCTTGTCTATTCCGAGTCGCTGACTTGAGCGTCGGAGGGTCCCCACCGGAGCAACCGGTCTCCGGGAACTTTCTTGCAGGAGTTCACTGCTGAGGAAGATCTTCGTTCCCCGGCGTTGGAAGAAGGCGACTTGGCGTCAATAGATTAGCATGCCTGGAAGGGGGTAAAGAGAGAAAAGCTTTGAACCTATCAGCGGCAACTTCTCTTTTCCCAAGCTCTCAAGCAATGGTGATGACCTGTGCGCAAGAGGTCTCCACCAGTCATGCTGGGGGGCAGCGTCAGGGGCTGACCCGCTGGCGGTCGGCCCCTCGCTCCCCTAGCCGATGTCCCTGCACCACCATCGCAGCAGTTTCAAGAAGACCAGCTTGCCACCCTCACCATGCAAGTTCAGTCTTTGGTGGCGGCGGTCCAAGTCCTGTAGCAGCAACTGACGGCCGTGCAGCAGCCGGAGCCGCTCCCGCCAGTTCTAGGAGTGGCCCAACCTAGCCAGCATTCTTCTCAGGGGAGGTCTCCCATCGAGAAGCTTGCCACCGCCATACTTCGCCCATGCCTCACCACTGGGAGGCCTCTAAGAGGCCCCGGTCACCCTCTTGCCATGCCAGTGCTTCTCCTAGGTGGCGGCACGGGAGGGAGGCGGAGCGCCCCCGTCAGCATCGCCGCCATTCTTCCCCCTCCTCAGAATCCTCGAGGGAGGGGTCCTTCAACGGCCGAATAGCTCGTTAGACTGAACATCAGCTCGATGAGTACAACCAGTGGCTAGAGGAGCTCAGCCGCTGGATCACCAACCCACAGAGGTGGACTATGACAGCCAGCCGCCGCTGTCCTACTGCATCATGGAGGAACCAATATCAACCCGGTTCCATCTTCCTCAGCTGGACCCATATGACGGGACCACTAATCCTCTGGACCATTTGGAAAGCTACAAGGTCCTCATGCAAGTCCAGGGGGCAACCGATTCACTTCTCTGCATTGCCTTCCCCACCACCTTAGGAAGGCTGCCCGAGCCTGGTACTCCCGCCTACCACCGCGGAGTATTAACTCCTTCCGCTAGCTGGAGAGGGCCTTTTTGGCCCATTTTGATGCCTGCTGGAAGATACCCAGGGTGGCAGACAGTCTCTTCTCCATCCAGCAGAAGGATGGCGAGTCCCTGTGGGACTACGTCGCTTGGTTCAAAGAAGCAGCCCTGGAGGTCTACAACCTCAACTCCATGGCCACCTTGGCCTTGAAGCGAGGGCTCCATCCCTCCCGCTTTGTGTACTCCCTCAATAAGAAACTGCCCATCTCTTAGGCCAGCTCTTGAGCCGGGCCCAAAAGTACATCCGCGTCAACGAGGCTGACTCCTCCCGGCGCGAGGCTAACGGAAGCACCATCAAGAAGCCGGCTCATCCTGAGCCTACAGAAGTTTGTCCCAGGAGGACCGAGCCTCCCTGCCAACCAAACAACCATCCTCGGGCTCCTGCACCGAGGGACCCCGTTCACCCCCCTGCTTGTTCCCATCTCTCAAATCTTGCTTGAGATCGAGGGTGAGCCATACCTGCTACGCCCTCCTCCGCTGAACCCAAAGATCCCCCACAACAAGAACCTGTACTGCCCTACCATTGAGACCATGGCCACGACATCAATAACTATCGCACAGAAAGATCGATGTACCATTGATACCGAAGATCGGTGTACCACCAGCTCCCAAAAACTCTGAGACCAGCTCGGCACAGAAAGATCGATGTACCATCGGCACCGAAGACCGGTTTACCATCGACTCCCAAAAAGCCCGAGACCAACTCGGCACAGAAAGATCGATGTACCATCGACACCGAAGATCGGTGTACCACTAGCTCCCAAAAAGCTTGAGGCCAGCTCGGCACAGAAAGACCGATGTACCATTGGAACCGAAGACCGGTGTACCATCGGCTCCCAAAAAGCTTAAGCCCAGCTCTGCATAGAAAGACCATGTACCATCAGCACCGAAGATCAGTGTACCATCAACTCCCAAAAAGCCCGATGCTAGCTCGGCATAGAAAGACGATGTACCATCGGCACTGAAGGCCAGTGTACCATCAGCTTCCAAAAAGCCGAGGCCAGCTCGGCACAGAAAGATCGATGTACCATTGGCACCAAAGATGGTGTACCATTGGCTCCCAAAAAGCCTGAGGCCAGCTCGGCACCTCAAGTCCAATGTAACATTGGCACCGAAGACTGGTGTACCATCGGCTCCCAAAAAGCCGAGGCCAGCTAGGCACTTCAAGTCCAATGTACCATTGGCACCGAAGACCGGTGTACCACTGGCTCCCAAAAAGTTTGAGTCTTCCTCGGTGGTCCAAGGCCAATGCTCCATCAGTCCTCAAAAGCCCAGGCCTCCCTCGGTGGTCCAAGGCCGATGTTCCATCGGTCCTTCAAAGCCCGAGTCTTCCTCGGCATCTTGAGGCCGATGTTCCATCGGTCCTCAAAAGCCCGAATCTTTCTCGGCATCTCGAGGCTGATGTTTCATCGGTCCTCAGAAGCCCGAGTCAACCACAACGTCCGAAGGCTGACGTTCCAACGGAATAGAGTTCCCCATTGGCATAGGATCGCTGCCCCATCGACGCCTGGTGGCACGGAGCTGGCATGGTCCCTGTCTCAGCCTTCCCAGGGTTCCGGCCCTACTTAGCTAAGTCGAAGTCACTCGCGAATGGGTAGAAGCTGCCCCTCGGTGCCGACGAAGCCCCTAGGGGTCCCACGTCGGCAATCCGAGGATTCAAATGTGACACGTTGCAGTTAGCTAAAAATGATTTCATTAATGCTAAGGTGTTTACAAAATGTCGACTGAGTCGGACTTTACAAAAAATTTGAAGAAAATTACAAGTTCACGGGTTGGCCACCGCGAGCTCGTCGTCGGATGAGGCCACTTCAGAGAAGCGCTCCGGCTCAACCTCTAAAGCCTAAGGAAGGTTCAGGTCCCGAGCTACCTTTTCCTTCCCACATCGGAACCCCTGGAGATAGGCATCTGCTAAAGTTTTGGCCAATTCGTCCGCGTAGCGTTTGAACGCCCAAAACTCTTCCACGGCCCTTGTAGCCCTAGCTTCTGCGGCGGCCTCCATATCTTTGATCTTGGCCTCCCTCTCTGCGGCCAGGGAGGCGGCCTCCCTCTCCTTCTCTTCAGCGTGCTCCTCCCTCTTTTGACGCGCGTGGCCCTAGACTCAACCACTTGGATGGCAGAGCCTAACTCGATGATGTAGAGGTCTCGGGCCTCGATTGCGCTCTCGACCTCCTCTAGTTGGTTTAGCGCCGCCCGAAACCAGTTGGCATCGACCTCTGCTCGGGTGGTGGCCTCCTTTGCCTCGGCAGCATGGTCAGTTCTTACCGCCTCTAGGGCCCTTTCTGCCGCCTCGGCACGGGCCTGGGCCTCCTCGGCGTCCCACCGGGCCTGGCGGATAATGGCCTTCCCTTTATCGATCACATCCCTGGTGGCTCCCAGGGAGTTTGTCACCTGCATTCAAAAGTCAATCATGCAAACCATCGGATATTTGAAGCCAAGGGCAAAAGAGACTTACCCGAACGAGGGCTGTGAAGGCTTCCTGAAGAACCTGGATGCCCCCAGGTTCTTGAGCTCCTCCTGGAACTCGGGTAGGATAACCTGGGACATGAACCGCTCCGCTCAACACCCATCATTCATAAGGGAAAATCCTTAGGGGATCGGTTCGACCCTGCTCCCCTCGACTACTTTGGTGCCCTCGGGCTCGAAGTGCGGGGGACTGCCCACCGGCATTTCCTATGGGGGCGGGCTTGCCGCCACTGGTGGCCCCATGTTTTGGCCCTACTCTGCCTCCGCCGGGGTTGGCTCGGTGGGCACCTAAGGCTCCTTTGTCTTCCCCTCGACCCTCATCTCCTCCGGTGGGGTGTCAATTGTTAGATCCACCTCTAGTGCAGCCGAGGGCTCGGGGCATGCGGGTGGCAGGAGACTCGCACTACCAGGCGCTTGGGTACCGGGGCCTGCTGCCCCTCGCTCGGCCCTTCCTGGGCCCTCATCCTCTTAGCGGCGGCCCTCTTGAGTTTGAGTGTCGGAAGCTTCATCACTGCACAGCATCGGTCGGAGTTAGCAAAAAAAAAAAAAAAAAAAGAAAAAGAAAAGAAGATAGAGGAAGAAGGCAATTTGGTTAAGTGTGGGGATGCCTGCTACTCACCACCCCGAGTGGAGACCCCCACAAGTCGAAGATTCTCCTCCATCAGGAGCCGATTGCATTTGGGGATGTCGGTCGTTAACAGCTACGCCCAGTGCTTCTTTGTCCCCCAGGAGTATGGTAGAGTTCATATTGGGCCAAAGGTCAGGGTCCCCCCACCCAGGCTTGATTTGGTCAAGGTCTGCAAAAAAGAATCGGGATTTCCATCCCTTGACAGAGAGGGAGAGGTAGAGTTTGAGGACACGGCCGGGTCGGGGCTGGAACAGCCACCAGCCTGCCTGCTGCCGAAGGGTATAGAAGCTGCAAAAGAAGGAGAGTCTGGGCATAATCTGGAGGTGGTGACAGAGGACTATGAAAGCACAAATGGTCCGAAGGGAGTTTAGGACCAGCTTAGTGGGAGTCAAAGAATAATAGTCCAAAAGGTTAATGAAAAAAGGATGGAAAGGCAGACGAAGGCCCAGCCATAGGGTAATCTCGTATAGGGCTACCCTACCAGGCCGGGAGGAGACTACCCTGTCGTCGGGGGTCGGGAGGAAAAGCCCGATATCTTGAAAGATTTGGTAATGGGCCCTGATATTAGCTAGGTCCTGGCCCGTTACCGTGGAGGTAGTCCCCATCGGGGATTCTGTCCCCACCCTCAAGGAGGTACCGACCACCACCTGGCGCCTCCTCTCTGGAGCCTTGCCGGTGGCTACCAGGTGTCTCCTCGCGGGAGCCCTGCTAGTGACCTACCATCGGGCAATAGGAAGGCGGTCCTCCGGATCGGAGGACCATGAAGGAGTGGGAGATACAGAGGCACGGAGCCTCGAGGGAGAAATGTGGTCGCTGGGGGAGGGAAAAGAAGACCAGGAGGGTAAGGAGGCCATGGCAAGGGTTCGAGGAAGAAAAAGGAAGGTCCAGGAGGGGCAGGAGGCTAACCTGTGAAAGAAAATGGTGGACCTGGTTCTCGAGTCGCAGGAGAGGTTGAAGGCCAGAGGAAGACGAAGACAGCTGAAGCAAAGTAACAGAAACTAGCCCTTCGCCTGACTTAAAATAGTTTCAAATTATCCTGCCTCACCTGCCCAGCCACACGGACTCCCGCTATAGGCTGGGTCACCTCGGCAGGCGCCCGATGCGTGAGACGATCCGCCTTTGACCAATGACAGGACACCACTGACATCAGTGTCATGATGGCGGTGATGGCGACTGCTTTTCATGGATTTTGAGAGGACAACCTCGCCTCGAGGATGATCACTGCAGATCGAATGAACGACAGTGACTACCCCTTCACATCCCCTAGGTCGCCCGCGCTAAGTTATCGCAGCACACAGAGATACGTGTCCAAGGGCGATTGGCCGCAGATGGAGATCAGCCACTCGGAAGGTGACACCCCTTTCGCCTTGCAGAGATGGGCCCGCTTCGTCTTAAGGGCGAGGGGGCATTTGATGTGACTGATCCAACATCGTCAAAGTAAACGTTGAAGGCAACTGACGAAGTCCTACCTTAGTCTCACTACAAGAAAATACAGTTTTTGTGGCGAACCTATTATGAAGAAATACTTTTGTCGTTATAGGTTTATTTATAACGGCGAAATAAATATCAAATTCATCGTAAAACTTATTTATTACGGCAAAAAATTATTTCGCCGTAATAAAATGACTTATTACGATGAATTATAAAATTCATCGTAATAGCTCCACGCTTAATTTTCAGTTTTAATTTTTTTTATTTTTATTTCTATTTATTACGGCGAAAAATTATTTCACCATAATAAAAAGATGTATTACGATGAATTTTATAATTCGTCGTAATAGCTCCACGCTTAATTTTCAGTTTTAAAATTTTTTATTTTTATTTCTATTTATTACGGTGAAAAATTATTTTATCGTAATAAAAGGACGTATTACGATGAATTTTATAATTCGTCGTAATAGCTCCACGCTTAATTTTAAGTTTTTAATTTTTTTTATTTTTCTTTGTATTTATTACGGCGAAAAAATTATTTTGCCGTAATAAAAGGACTTATACGATGAATTTTATAATTCGTCGTAATAGCTCCACGCTTAATTTTTAGTTTTAATTTTTTTATTTTTATTTCTATTTATTACGGTGAAAAATTATTTGCCGTAATAAAAGGACGTATTACGATGAATTTTATAATTTGTTGTAATAGATCCACGCTTAATTTTTAGTTTTAAATTTTTTTTATTTTTATTTCTATTATTACGGCGAAAAATTATTTCGTTGTAATAAAAGGACGTATTACGATGAATTATAAAATTTGTCGTAATAGCTCCACGCTTAATTTTTAGTTTTAATTTTTTTTTATTTTTATTTCTATTTATTACGGCAAAAAATTATTTTGCCATAATAAAAGGACGTATTACGATGAATTTTATAAAATTCATCGTAATAGAGTAAAAAAATCTTTCTTTTTCTACAGGACCTTATTACAATGAATTTTAATTTCGTCGTAATAAGGTCCCTTTAATACTACCCAAACCCTACCGCAATTTTATTCGGTGAAACCCTCGCTCCCGCCGTCTTCCCCCACGCTTCTCTCCGTCGTCAGCTCCCGAACCCCGAGCTTCTCGTTCTCGTCTGGCCAGGGTTGTAGAGGTTCACGATTCACTAGATTTTCGTTTCTTTCCTTTGTGTTTTGATGGTCTTTTCTTCACCTTGTTTCCATCTAGACTACTTGTTGAGGGTTTCTGGAATGATTTATGTGCTATTTTCTTGATATGTAGTTGTTGCATCCTACTCTTCTCTTTTTTCACCTTCGAAAGATTTAGCATGATGTCGAGATTAAAAATAACTGTTTCTTGCATGTGTAATCTATGCGTGGATGATAAAATACATCCTTCCATGTCAAATGATAAAGCTGTGAGATGCTTTGGAAATTATTCTTTTTTGACAGCTATGCTGACAATTCAAGTAGGAAACCCTAAATTATAGAAATCCTCCCCCTTTCTGTAGGTGGGTGGAAAGATGAATTGTTGTCGATTTGATATAGCCTTCATTGAATTTCTGGCACGCTTTATGATGGAGAAAAACTAAATACCGTGATTAGATTAGGAAGACCTCAAAGGAGTGTCTCTTTTTTAATTTTTAATTAAAATTTTCATTTGACTAAGCCCAAATATGTAGTCACTTATGGCTTTAATTTATGCATTTTGCCTATATTTTTCTAATGCAAACTGTGGCATATTCATGGTAGATTGTTGTTCTATGATGATGTGGTACACTTAGTCTGTTGCAAATTATGCCTGATAGTTGGAGAGAGTAAACATAGGGAGTCCAATTCTAGTAGTCTTTATAACGAATGCAATGTGAAAAATGTGAATCTCATGGTTGCAAGGTAATCTGTTGAAATGGCTGATACATATTTCAGATACCCATGTTGTATCTGTTATAAAAACATTTTTCAAAAAAAAAATTTGATTGTTTCCTGAGAATTGAAGAAGATGGATGGATTTTATGATATAAATATTAACATCCTATGTGAATTTGCAAATGATCTATTATTGCAGCAGGAACATGACGATTTATGCCCCCCCTCTCTTTCTTTTTTAGCTTTTTTGATGCCTCACCTCAGTGGGAAGGAACACTACTTGTGTATTAATGATCTATTTGTTGCATATCAGTGCGTCACTTGGATCTTTCTGTAAATACTAAGTATCACATTATATTTCAAATGTAGGAACCAAGGCAAGGATATTTAGAACAATTGCATAGTCTAGAAATGGTTAGTAAAAATGTAGTGTTGCTTTCTGCTGCACTGTGAATGACTATCATCCTTCCCCATTTAAGAAAAGGTTGGTTTGATGCCTCACCTCAGTGGGAAGGAACACTACTTGTGTATTAATGCATTGACATCAGCGAGGTAATCCATAAAGAAAATTAATTTATTATCAGGTGCCATCTTGTGTGTGCCACTTGTTTTGGGTCTGAAATGATGGAACCCTTTTAAACATGAAAAAAAATTGTCTTTTTATCTCATCCCCTGTTTTTGTATAGCACAGGAATCTGTTCTCACAGAAACTAGCATTTTTCTTCAAATCAATTCAAATACTAAATAATATTGTGAAATTTAAATCCCTTGGTTCTGGAGTTAAAGATGCCTGAGATAATGTTGTTTTGTTTATCAGGAAAAGAAAAATTGCCTTGCACTTGAGAGCAAATGCTTAATGAAGTGTGGCAATCGTTTATCTTTGATGATTTGGCCCCTTCATTCAAAGCAACATAAGTGATCCAATCTCACCACTGTAGCCTGTCTATTGATAATCCAATATCATATAGAAATGAACTTCAAAAATATCATGAAAGATAGCCCAACCTTTTAGTTCGCTTGGTAAGCTAGTGTTTGAGTCGCATTGTGTGAAAAATGTACATATTTATACCTTCTTTTACTGTAAAATATTTGTAATGTAAACCTTGTTAGATAAAAGTGCCAGTCATCGTGGCACAATGCACATTGTGCCTGCACCATATCCGTGCACATCATGTTGACACCATACTGGCTGTATGCCAACAAACATTTGATGTATATCGTATTACAACATACTAGCCGTCAAATCCTCACCACTAAGTCCCATATGCAAGTCATGCTTTTTTTTTTCCTTTATTTTTTTTATCAATCAAATCTCAGATTTGGAAATTAAGGAATAGGATTGGCTGTGCACTCAAAACTTGTATCTACTCAGGCAAAGAGAAGAGTTTGTTGGTTGCAATTATGAGACAACACCTTCCCTAAGTGGAGTTGGTGTGGTATCAATATATGCATTGATGCTTAAATATAGTCAATGCAAATCACATGGTGGTAGGTGTACATCTTAAAGCAAGATGGGCATCATTTACAACCAACACAGGCAAACTTCACCCTTTTATCTAATTTAGGGTTGATTTATCAAGATGGTGAAAGTTAAATCTAATTTAGGATCAAACTTTTAAAAATAATTCTATGGTCAGGGTCAAATTAGCTTTCAAAGTTCAAAATTTGTTAAAAGTTGAAGTGGCAATTAGTACAGCTGCAATTGAGCCTTTTGCCCAAAGGATGAGAGATCACCCCAACCAAATAAGTAGCATAAGGATAAACATAAATTACAATGGTAATTGTGGTGCTTTATCTTTAGATGATGAACATAAGTTACAGCAGTAATTATGCAGACAATAAAGCCTTGCTGTTTGGGCATTTGAGGGCCATTTGTTTGATTGCATATTATTGCATGTTATTCAGAAGGATAAAGAATCAAAATTTCAATCCGACAGCAGCCAACTATTGTCGGCAAGCCTAATGGCCAAATGGCCAAATCTAGTCATCAGCATTGAGTAAGAGGCAATTTTAGAGTTATGATAGAATCCTGCCAACCGAAAGCTCTAATGGTAACATATTGCTATCGGAATGTTACCATTGTGAGGTCTCTGATGTTTAGGAATATAAAAATGATAACCTACCGATCTTTATGGTAATGAAAGCTTTAAGAAGCATCAGACGTACAATCTTGAAGGGGATTCTCTATTGTTGCTCTCATTTAGACCAAGTAAACAGTTGTAAAATCATAACAGGGTTATTGGTTGTATGTGATTTTTTTTAAAATCAAAGTATGCTAATTGCTCTGACGAGTCAGGATGAGGCCCTGCTTGAGGTAACTCTATAATATGCTGATTTATGAGTGGAACTTATGTGCGGTTCATAAATTTGGATCTTCTAAATCTAATTATATATTATGCAGCTCCATATATGGTTTACATGAGTTTTATAGATTTTCTTTAAACGAGTAGGATATTTTTGAGATAAATCTGAATTTCTTTAAATGAGGTTCACTATTTTTACTCAGATTTGATGTTATCCAACGATGCCGATTGATAAGAGTTGGATACATAAGAAACACAATTGTCCAGAATATGATGCCGGTATTAAGAAGTTCATAGAAAAGGCAAGGCTTCATGTTAATGAAGAAGGGAAGATACGTTGTCCTTGTGTGCGGTGTTATAATGGCAAATGGCATAAGCCTGATTTAGTTAAATTACACTGTATGTTAAAGGGTTTCTCGAAGACGTATCAGACGTGGTATTTTCATGGAGAACAGTTTGGAAGCAATGTCTCAGATGAAAATGAGAATGAAGATGATGACCCAGAAAGGGAACAAGATGAGATGGTCGAAGCATTGCAGGACATCGCTGGCCCAAGTGGTGCTCACACTGAGGTTGGCAATGATGATGACAATCCGATGATGTCTGACCATGGAAGGACCGATCACAGTAAGAAATTGGATGATCTTTTCAATGAGGTGGAATCCGAGCTTTATCCTGGATGTGAAAAGTTTTCTTCTTTGACATTCTTAGTGAAGTTAATGCACATTAAGGTCCTCAATCGGTGGACAAATAAGTCTTTCAATATGTTGCTTGAACTATTAAAAGAGGCATTTCCGAATGGTACTAGAATACCATCTTCGCACTATGAGGCCAAAAAGAAGATGAATGAGTTGGGTTTAGGCTACGAGAACATACATGTATGCAAGCATGATTGTGCTATCTTTTGGAAGGAGAATGCCTATTTAGAAAAATGTCCGGTATGCAACGAGCCTAGGTACCAAGTGGTTAAGACAAAGGTAAGAAGATACCTTATAAAGTTATGCGGTATTTTCCACTCACACCTCGTTTGAAACGTCTATATGCCTCAAGATATACAGCTGAAGATATGAGGTGGCACTATGATAAGCGACCGATCACAGATGGGGTGTTACGGCATCCAGCAGATGGAGAAGCATGGAAAGATTTTGATCAAAAGTATCCTAATTTTGCCAGTGAACCAAGAAATGTAAGGTTAGGTCTTGCTTCAGACGGATTCAATCCATTTGGGAACATGAGTAATGCATACAGTATGTGGCCCATCATTTTAGTACCTTATAACTTGCCTCCATGGAAATATATGAAAGAGACATTCTTTATGATGTCGTTGCTTATCCCCGGTCCTAAATCTCCAGGAAGGGATATGGATATATTTTTAAGGCCAATAGTGGATGAACTTAAACATTTATGGACCGAAGGTGTTGATGTATATGATGCATCTACCAAAGAGAGTTTTCGGATGCACGTAGCTGTTTTATGGACTATAAATGATTTTCCAGCATACTCATTATTATCTGGTTGGAGCACAAAGGGTTATAAGGCATGTCCAGTTTGTAATGAGCAAACCTCATCCAAAAAGCTGAAAGACAAGATTTGCTATATGGGACATCGCCGTTACTTGCCTATTTATCACAAGTGGCGAAATAGTAGACTCCATGATGGAAGTAGAGAGCATGGAGTCAAACCAAAAATGTTGACCGAAGAAGAAATTTTAATGCAATTAGAACACATAGCTGCTGAACAGTCCGGAAAGCATCCAAACAATAAACATCGAAAGCGAAAGCGTGCACCAAATGAGTTGAATTGGTATAAGAAGAGCATTTTCTTCGAGTTGGAGTATTGGTCATCATTAAAATTGAGACATAACTTAGATGTAATGCATATTGAGAAGAATATATGTGACAATGTCGTGGGAACTTTATTAAGCATCGAAGGTAAGACAAAAGACACATATAAAGCAAGAGAGGACCTGGCTTCAATGGGGATCCGAAGGGAGTTGTGGTTACAAACTCAAGGTAATAGAGTTTATAAGCCTCCTGCATCTTACACCTTAACATTAGATGAAAGAAGACAATTCTGTAAGTGGCTAAAATCTGTGAAGGTGCCCGATGGATATTCTTCCAATATTTCAAGGTGCGTAAATGAAGGTGATGGAAAGATATCCGGCTTGAAGACACATGATTGTCATGTACTACTTCAAAGATTGTTACCTATTGGCATTCAACCATTCTTGCAGAAACATGAGAGTAGTACTTTAATTGAGCTTTCTAATTTCTTCCAACAACTTTGTTCAAGGACATTGTATGTTAGGGATTTGGAGTTGTTACAAGAGCAGATTGTGGTGATCTTATGTAAGCTTGAACGAATTTTCCCACCAGCATTTTTTGACGTTATGGTGCACTTATCAATTCATTTGCCTTACGAGGCCTTACTTGCCGGACCTGTTCAAAGTAGATGGATGTATCCTTTTGAAAGGGCACTTGGTACGTATAAACAATACGTACGTAATAAGGCTCGTCCGGAAGGTTCAATTGCAGAAGCTTATGTTGTCAACGAGTCTCTAACATTTTGTTCAATGTATCTTCGAGGCATAGAAACAAAATTCAATCGTCCGGAACGAAATTTTGATTCGGATAGCCATTTGGACAAGCAATTAAATATATTTGCAACTCGTTGGCGGCCTCTTGGAAAAGGAAGAATGGTGCATTTAGATGATAAAACTTTAAAACAAGTACATTGGTACCTCATCAATAATTGTCCAGAGGTGCAACCATTTCTCAAGTAAGTATACTTGTAAAATTATTTCTTCATATCATGCAATTTTCTATAGTGCTCATTAGCGTAATGTTCTCTATAGCCAACACATTGATCAGCTAAATCCAACTAGACCGGAACAACTGGACCAATTACAAAAGGAAAGATTTTTGGAGTGGTTTAAAAATGAAGTAAGCCCGTACATTCATTTATATTGTCAATTAATATATCATATGTCTTTATTTCAAATGACGTTGATGTTTGGTTTATCCAGATGTTAAATAAGCATTTTGCTGGGGCATCTGAAGCTACTGATGAGCTTTATTCATTGGCTATTGGTCCCGACAGTCGTGTGTTCTCGTATACTGGCTGTGTGGTGAACGGCGTTAAATTTATCACTGTTACTCGGGATGTCGGCCATAAAACACAGAATAGTGGCATTTGTGTTCCCTCTACTCATCTAGGAGAAGAAATTAACTTTTATGGTATATTATTAGAGGTCCTTGAATTTCATTTTGTTAAAGGTTGTAAGGCGATAATGTTCAAGTGCAAATGGTTTGAAACTGAACCAAAGCACAGGAGAATGCAACAACATTATAATATTACAAGTATAAATATTAGTTCAGAATGGTACAAACATGAGCCATTCATTTTAGCATCACAAGCTGAAAAGGTTTTCTACTTGGATGATTTGAAGAACAATTCTAATTGGAAAGTGGTATACAAGGTTAGTCATCGTCATTTGTGGGATATTCCAAAAAAAGATGATGATGTTCAGGAAGAAGTATATCAAGAAGATGATTCAGCAGCCCTTCGATTCACATGTGAGCAACCTAACATGGACTTAATAACATCTCGGCGTACGGACACTGATGCTGAAATAGTTGCAACTCAAGAAAACATTAGAGGTCATAGTGATGTCGGTCAAGATGACTTTATATGCGAAGATGTTGAGGAGGACGACACACTAGCTGATTATGACAGTGAGGGATCTATACATAGTTCTGATATGGAGGATGATGAAGAAAATGAGCATATTAGTGATGACAGTGATTAATTTGGTAGCATTCATTTTTTTTTACTTATTATAACTATATGTTCTTATACTTTCTTATTTGTTAATTCTAGTTTGTATGTTTGTTTGCAGATGTCTTCGAGAGATACTCCTGCTACATCGAGGCGAGATGATTCTCCTTACATTCCAGCTCTGACAGAGGGGTCATCTGTCGGCGCATCATGTAATAACTCTACTTTAAACTTATATTATTTGGCTATGTTTCTTTATGTTATTTTGCACTAATTTAGTTCATTATGTTTTGCAGCTACATCATCAAAGAAGAAGGGCCGAGGTCCTGCTCGCGGATACAAGTCCGCACATCTGATTGATACGCGTCGTGGACAGAAGTTGCCTATTCTTCTGCCACCTGAGGTTGGACGACCATTGGGTGAGTTTCGCTCTGAGTTTCTGACCGAGATAGGAGTGGTTGTGACATGGCACCACTTGCGGTCAGAAAGTGGAGTGAGATCACTGATGCACAGAAAGCACCTATGATCGATCGACTTCAGGTCAGTATAATTGTATTAGATTACTTTAGATTACGTTTAATGTACTTAATATACCTTATAACTTTTATAATATATATATATATATATACTTGCAGGAGAAGTTCGATCTTGATATGAATTTAGATCATATTAAAAAAGGTATTGAGTTTCAAATGAATAAAGTTTATCGAGAATTTAGATATCGGCTTCATATCCACTTCATTAGTCACGGTGGGGACACAAGTGTGAGATTAGCAAAACAAAATAAGCCATCTCGTGTCTCACAGAGTGACTGGGACTTTCTATGTGATTACTTTTATTCAGATGAGTATAAGGTAAATACATCCATACAAATATTTTAATAGTTTATTTTTTTATAAACTCATGTAACCATTTTCATTAATTCTTTGATGTAGAAAAAATCAGAAACAAATAAATCTAATCGGGAATTGCAGCCATATGCTGCTCTCACTGGATCGAAGTCTATACCGGCTCACTCTTATGATATGGTAAGGAATACTGTGAACTAGTGCTTTTATATTTATATATGTGGTATGATATTGTGTAGTGTTATAAATCTAGTGTAGTCATTTCTCACTTCTTCTTCCTAGTTTTACCATGCATCCATTTAATGTAGATTTCCATGACAATCCAACAGATAAATATGTAGGCTTTATTTTTTATTGTAATAATTTAATAAATAATTGGTTTAAATTCTTTTAAGTTGTAAAAATTCATAATCATTTTTTGATCTTCTTGTCAAGAGTCTATCACAACAGTTTTAACAGGTCAGTCTGATTTCAAAAATAGGATCCATACAAATGGGATGACTTGTGGTTAAGTATTAAATTCTTGTTATATCATTTGGTTGGGGTTAGACTCCTTCACAAAAGGTAGAAGGTCAACAGTCTATAGTTTTGTTAGCAATCATATATCTTGGTCTTCTTTTGCTGCATTGTACTCACCGTTAACAATACCATATTATCAAGCCTGATGACCTGAACCTTTCCTTTGTTCAAGCACTGTTATGGAAATATCAGTCCTATGCCAATCACTTTCAAAACTAGGCTTTGTGGAGATAAGTTGTCTAATCTGGGTAACTGATCTTGTAAACTGGCTTGAGAAAATTAGTTGGCAGTGGTTGGTCACACTATTTATTAGGATCCCAAGCCCAACAGTTTTATCTGATGAAGGTTTCTTTAGAATAAATTATACTTTGGTAAAGCTTGGCAGAATTAATAGATTTGTGTGGAATCTTTAAACTGATTTTAGAGAATTTCTGGTAATTGCAGTATAGGCTGCTTTTCTAAGCAATTGAAGACACTGCCACTATTGTTCTGTCTTGGAAGCTGCATGAATAATCTTGTCTATAAATGAATGCAAGATTAGCACATCTGGGTTTGATATCTTTCAAATTATGAAGTGCGTTATGAAATCAATCTTTTACCGAATGAATTTGCTGTTCTTTTTGTTAGCACGTTTTGCTACCAAATTTGTGCTTAAGGGCATCACAGGATGTCAATGAGCCTTATATTATTACACGAAACTGTAAAATAAATGCATGCAGAAAAAGGTTTGCTTTGAATTTGTTGAAGTTGGAATCCCCTATGTTAACAACCAGAGAGGTAGGTTATTTATATAAAGCTTAATTTGTTTTACCGTTTACATATGACGTGCCATCCAAAATTAGTTTGCCAAATAACCTATCTTTCCTGCAGTCAAATTGATTTATCTAAACCAGAATCAAGGGGTTTGTGTGTTTGAACACTGTGATCTTTTGATAATCTCAAAAGTCTGAGAAAAGTGAGAATGTGCTATGTGGTTGTGTTCTTTGATAACGGGGAATGAAGATATTTTAAGCTCTCTCCATGCGTAACTCTGGGTTGTTAGATCGGCTTAGTAATCTCCATTGATACATTGATAATTGTATTAGATTATTGTCTTAAATTATTGTTTTAAATTATTATTGTTTCTTTTCAGAGAGATCCTGTTACGGGAGAGGAGCCATCAAGACTTCATCTGTGGAATACTCTTCATTTTGATAAAAAGAAGAATCAATGGATAAATGAAAAAGCTGAAGAAACCCATGTAAGTTTTATCAATTAAAAATACAATATTATTGAATGTAATGTTTTATACTAAACATATTGAATTTGTTTTCTTTTCATTGCAGGCACAGTTAATAGAGCGACTTTCCTCACAGGACTCTACAGTAGAACCAATCAATGAGGATGTCATTTTGGAGGAGGTTTTAGGCTCTAGATCTGGTTATAAAAGAGGATGGGGTCCATTACCGAAGGGTACATCGAGAATTAGAGGTAGTTCTTCATCTTCTGAAAGCTCACAATTAAAGGGTGAATTACATGAGTGCCGAGAGCTCATCGCTCAGCAAGAGAATAAGCTTGCTCAGATAAGCTCGCTCAGCAGAGAAGACTATCCAGATCTACAGGCGACGACTGCTGAGCTCGCTGCTTTCATGCGACAGTTAGTGCCTGGATATCATCCTAGTGGATCCCAGCAGACTTCACCTCCATAGTACATGTATTTTTTTTCAAATTATGTATTTTTTGAAACATTGTATATGATGATTTTATTGAAATGAATGAAAACTTTTATTAAATTTTTTATGAAACTTTTATATTAGAAAATTATTTCTAGTATCGTTGCTTTAATATTATATTATTGTAACAGATGCAATACAAAAAATATTAAAATAAAATTTTAATATTTTTAAAATTTAATTAAAATCTTATTACAGTGACTTATTTAATCAAATCAGTGCACATGGGGAACGATGGATGAAATGTTGTTCATCAGCAAATAAGACATGAAAGAGTAGAAGAAAGGGGAGTGAAGGTGAAAAGAAGCTACCTCATAGAGTTATAATTGGGTAAAAGTTTCAAATAGTGAACAAATAAAAAATGTCAAATATAAAAGAAATAAGGTCAACTACAGCAAAGCAAAATGAGAGAGCATCTAAAGAGCATATGATAATGGAAAGACAAAAATTTGCCATTGAGGCTTGAATTCACTCGAACACAACCTCTCTAACTAGGTTTCTTTGTACCCCTTTTGGGCTCCACTCACGAACTATATGGACAAGCATACCCCCAAAGGTGGTTCCAACCATTTTTTTACTCCATAGGATCCATTTCCTTCACTTTTTTAGCATTGCTTCAACAGAGTAATGGATCGTTTTTATTCTCTTACAGCTAACAGCTGCCAAGAAATCAGGTTTATAAGCAAAAGAACAGTAAAGAAGTGCAACTATGAAGTTTAAAGTGAAGCAAGAACCGCGTCTAGGTAGAAAGGTACCGGACCCAAAGAGTTGTCTCTTCTACAACCGCTAGTTAGGCTCCCATCCCTTCATGGTTTTAGCCCTACTCCAACAACATTGCGGCCAAAGGTCTTGACACCTTGGAACAGGGTCCAACGGTCATTCTTTTATTCACGTAATTTTTTTTCAAATTACAAATATGTTGTAAATTTGGAAAATTACAAGTATGAAATTTTTGGAGTTCAAATCTCTGCTTTTATCGCTTTAATGCGGACCTCACTCTATGCAATTCTTCGCCCACAACATCAAACTCCACCTTGACGTTCTCGGTCGCTCCAAGGCCGTCGTCAAGGTGACGTTGGAGGATGACAAGATGTTGGTGCAGCGGGAAGAAAGAGGTTCAGGAAGAGGAACGAGGTCCGAGAAGACAACCTGCAGCCATGGATTCGAGAAATTTGAATTAAAAACCTCTCAACTTGCAACATATCAAAAAGGGATGAGAAGGAGAAACGAGAGGGGAGAGGAGGCTGGCCGGGGATCCACTGGTGGTTGTAAGAACCATCACTAATAGTAATATATAAATCATCACGATCGATGTTGGCACCCACTTTGATAGTTTAAATAGCATGCATGTTAGAAAGACGCAGAAGGTAATAAATATCCTGCGATGCTACTAACACCAACACAAGATACAGGATAGATATAAGTGAAACAGAAATGGCCTAATAAATAAATCCGAACCTAGTGCTCCTTGTACTCCACCAGAAACTTAGATATCGTTGCTGTTCCGCTTGTCTTCTTCTGGAATTTCTGGGATCGAACTCTGGTCCTCAAATCTGATTGGACAAACAACAAGTCTGGGGGCTTTTCTAACCTTCGAACTTGATCTAGCACTCTGACTCTTGCCTTCATGAGGTACGGTTGTGTCCTGAGCACACGTAGATTAATACAGTTATTAGAGATGTTGCCTCATCATTTCATTGGCTAATATGAAATGAAATAAGAAGAAAACGAAAAGATGGTTCAAAGGAAACTACCTCATATGTGCTAAGAGTATCGAGTCTCAGACGGTGAAAAAATAGGAGACACCCAAACTGCAACAAATAAGATGAAGCAAAGCAGTGAATAAGATAGAAGCTTGCGTGAGCTCGGGAGCTTCCATACAAGACTAAAATGCATGCATGGAGAAGTTGAGAGAAGTCACTCGCAATGAAACCCTTTTCAAGTCTCAGCAAAGCAGGAACACTAGTGACTGTGTTATGGAGAACGATACCGTGAGGATGGTCCCCTTTATAACGGTAAGGCTCCGCTCCCTTCACGTTTTTATCCCCTCCGCTCGAACGCTCCCTTCACGTTTTATCCCCTCTGCTCGAACGCTCTCTTCACGTTTTTATCCCCTCCCCTCAATAGAATGTCTTCATTCCGAAACAGGTGACAGCTGCGGGAGTTATAATTTGCAGGCAGAAGAACGAGAGAGTCGTGCTAGAAATTGTAACGGTCCAACGTAAGACGCTGGAATTATGATTCGAAGGCAAAAAAATGGACGATTTTTCTTTTTTATAGATCTTTTAATCCAGATTTAGATGAAAATATAGCCGTTGTGAGATGTTTGGATCTTTCTATGCACAAAGAAAATAGCCGTTAGAGGTTAGGTAAAAAGAAATCTTACCGTTGGAGTCCGTTCTGATAGATAAAAAATTCGTTCCTGACAGGTTGGAGTCGGCTCCAACTTTTCAGGTGTCGCTCCAACTCGGGTATCCAAAAATAGAAAATAAAAGGTTGTTGAGGAGTCGGCTCTGAGAAAGTTAAGTGTCGGCTCGTCGCTTTCGGGATCGGCTCTGCAATCCGAAGGTGTCGGCTCCAGAAATGCTCATAAAAACACGCTCTCTGTTCTCAGGTTAGAGTCGGCTCCAGAAACTTAGGTGTCGGCTCCCGAACTCTCAGGTGTCGGCTCCCGAATACTAGGTGTCGGCTCTGAAAACTGAAACAGAATACGCTTCTCTGTATCTCAGGTTGGAGTCGGCTCTGAAATTCTGGGTGTCGACTCCAGACCATGCCAAAATTCTAGAAAACTTCTGATACGCCTTGGGGTCGGCTCATGACCATTTGGGTGTCGACTCTAAGCTCTGAACTTTAAAAAATTCTTTTGATATTTTGATTTAAAACTTGTTTCTTTATTCCTTTTGATTGATCAAACTTTTTAATCCTGTAACACTTGTTAAATCTATTAGAAATATAGTAAATATACTCATGTCTTTAATTAATCATCAAAATCAATACTTAAGTCAACAATCTTCCCCTTTTTGATGATTATAAAAACATTGAGTATATGCATGAGTTAGACAATAAGATTTTCAACTCAAATTTCTCAAATATTTAGTTCTCATAGGTAAGCTCCCCCTGAACGAAGTAGCTCCCCCTATGATACTCAAATTAGCAGTAAACTTTTAATGTTTGATTCTAATTAAACAATCATATCAAATTAAGTGCACATATGCCAAATCACTTCTCTCTATATGTAATACCTATTAATTAAGCTTATTTATTCCAATGCATACAAATACTTCCAATGCATATACAAATACTTTTCCCTCTTTTCAACTTTTAATGCATATACGACTATCAATTACTTCTCCCCTTTTTATAATCAACAAAAAGGTTAAGAAGTTTCAAGTTAAATGATAAAATTGAGAGATGCTTCAAAGATCAAATGATATTCATTAAGTATCAAATAAGTTCATTACATAAAGTCAAGTATTACATCATATTGCAAAAAGAAACTTCTTTACATCACAATTTCAAACTAAACTACACTTCATTACATCAAGACTTTAGTGAAAAGTAAATCAACATCAAACTAAACTAAACATCATCTTTTAATTACATCAAAGAACTTCATTACAATGTAATCAAAGATTAGTTCTAAGAAGTCTTTGCAAATCTTCTAATATTTTTACCATTCATTCACTTTGAGTTCTTACAAATTCCTTTAGTCTTCTATCAACAAATGCACATGCAGTCATAATTTTGTCCTGAAGCTCAGCATTGCATTTGGAGTAATTCTCTGAATCTCCACCAATATCTTTAAGTTCTTCAAAAATATTCTTGAGATCATTCTTCAAAGATTCTGCGGAGGCTCAAGTGTAGATTCAATTTTACCAATTCTTTCATCCAAAGAATAATACATTTCTCTTAAATTCATTAAACTGTTGTCAATTTCTGTTTTCATTTCTTCCTTGTGAGTAGCAAATAAACTTTTAAGCTGTTCTAACTGGATATCAGAAAAACCAATAGATGACATAGGCGATGGTACATGTGCAGGAGCTGGAGTAGGTACCGGTGGTGGTGAAGATCTGCTAGGCTCTGGTGATGGATGTCTCGCTGATGGACCTGCCTCAGATGGTGTAGTAGCCCTAATATCAGCTGCTCTCATCCAGATGGCCTTTCCTTTCCCATCTACCATCCACTTTTACAAACCCATTATGTGCACAGTAGCCAAGCTGTAGTAATGTGTGTCTAAGGTTCTTTGATGGCTCATTGTCAGAAATCATAACTCCTTGACTTCTAAAAACCATGGTTAGGATCATCCCATAAGGAAATGAAGATCTCCTCTTGCTTCCTGCCTCAGCCATATACCATATCATCATTCCAGCAAGATTAATTGGCTGACCCATCAAGATACTATCCATAATCACTATGTCTCGCTCTAAGACATACTCAAAATGGCCAGTCTTGGGAAATAAGATCCTACCACAAATGTTATGCAGTAATCTAAGTTCAAGTGGCAATTGATTTGCCCTAACCTCCTCAAACTCTGTTATTTCTCTTCCTAACATCCTTGACAAAGCATCCGATCTCTCACTGTGAATGTCCGCCGCAAGCCCAGTGACAGGGATGCTTAAAAGATTTCCTAAAATTTGAATGTGAGATGAATCTTTTCCTCTTACAGAACTGACTATTCCACCATCTCCCCTTGATAAATTAAGATAAAATTCCTTAACTAGGGCTGGATAAGTGGGAACATCCAAAAAACATACCTTATCCCAGCTAAGCTCTTTAATTCGTCTACCGATTGCAAAACCCTCGGCTTCAAAGAAATCGAAATCCACCTTTCTTCCCATGGTTATGACTCACCCAGCAAGGATATCTACTTAAGAAGAGGAGGGGCTAGGATTATCCGAGTGAGTTGAAGAGGAATCATCGCTTGGGGAAGGTTCACGGATGGGACGCCGAGCCGTGCGCTTCCTTGTAGCCACGGGAGCATCAAAGACGGATCCCCTGCACTTAGGTGCCATTGGAATCTTAGGGAATGGTTGATTTGAGGAGTATTTGGCTTTGGGAGGTTTGGAGGGTTTTGGAGAAGATTTGGAGAAGATAGAAAATGAGAAGGTGTTGACTCTGCCCTAATATAATCAATTTGGGTCCACCAAGTGTTGACTCCCACAAAGTCGGGTGTCGACTCCAAGTCGCTAACACTGTTAGCGCCCGAGCTGGAGTCGGCTCCGCTTTAGCGGATGTTGGCTCCAATGTTAGAGATCAAGAGCGACACAGACAAGGTGTCGACTCACAGATTAAGGTATCGACTCCACTGACAGTTTCAGAGAAAAATAAATGAGTTTCAAACAGCCGAAACTTGTCAAATAAGGTCAATAAATTTATAAAAAAATCTTTAGAATGTGAAGAATCGATGATGTGCATCATGGAAGCCATGAATTTGGCATGCAAATGGTTCCGGATGGACCAATTACAAGGGCTAGGGCCAAAAACCTCCAAAGGACCTTATTATGTAGAATTGGAGCAATCGAAGCCTCTTTGAACTTTGAAACTTGCAATCTGAAGGGGAATGGGCTGCAGGTGTTTAATTGCCTTCAATTGGAGTTTGGAGCATAATTTGGGTTTTCTTGGTGGTTTCGGGCGTTTAAGGAGCTGTTAAAACCTAAAACAAGTCCTTTTAGTCTTTTCCCTTACTCTATATGTAATAAGTTTTGCATTATTGTTATCTCGTAACTTATGGCTATTTTAATGTGGGAGAGTTATTAGCATAAAGTGGAGTTATTCGTGTCTTTTGGCTTTTCCTATTCTTGGAGGGATGTTCCAAGCTATAAAAGATGTAATCGGTGAAAAAAAAGAGGAGATAACTTTTGAATTATCACAGAGTGCTTTGGCATTTCTCTACCCTTGTTCTTATCTAAGCAAATTTTATATTTGTTTGGTGGTGAACTGATTTGATTCTTATCACTCTTCTCTCTTCTTTTCTAAGAGTGTGGCGAATCAACCTAGCACCCTTGTTTGTGGCGAGCCATCTTATCCAACAAGCGGCTGTTAGTTCTTCTTTATTTATTTTGATTTATTTTCCCTACCACCCTAGCACATCATCTTGGTATCAGAGCACGGTTTCAACCATGGTGGATGAAGGAATTCCTCGAGGTCTTTCAATGGAGCAAGCTCGAATTATGGGTTTGCAGCGAACTCAAGAGGAGCTTCGGGGAGAAGTGACCAGCCTTCGAGATCAACTAGCCACCCTTATTCAAATGATGCAAGGTAACAACTTTCATCCCCAACAAGGGCAGATCCGTAGAGCACCTCGGCATGAAATGGAAGCAATTGAAGGAGACCAATTGGAAGATGAAGAAGCTGAGGAAAGGGGCAGACCTAAGAGACATCATGAAAATTCTAACGGTGGAATCAAGCTTAGCATCCCACCATTTAGAGGTACTAGCTCACCTGAAGAATATTTGGAGTGGGTTCAAAAGGTTGAAAAGGTCTTTGATTGGCATGAATACCCTGAAGCCCGAAAGTATAGAGCAGCAGCACTTGAATTTACAGATTATGCCTTATTATGGTGGGACAATCTAAAGGCTCAACGCAGAAGGAATGGTGAGGAGGAAGTTACCACTTGGCTGGCTATAAAAAGATTAATGAAAAGGAGGTTTGTTCCAGATTACTACAAGCAAGAACTTTACATCAAACTTCAAACCCTACGATAAAACTCCTTGAGTGTAGAAGAGTATGTGAAAGAGTTTGAACTTTTGATGATACGTTGTGATTTGAATGAACCTCAAGAACAGACCATAGCTAGATTCCTTGGTGGATTGAAGAGGGATATAGCTAATATTGTGGAGTTACAACCTTTTTTCTTCCTTGATGATGTGATTAAGCTTGCCATCAAGGTAGAACGACAACAAAGGAGAGGAGGCATCCGTGTGGGGGCAGCTACACCAAGTACCACAAGGTTGTTTCTACGCCCTCACGAACATGGAGGGCACCTAAACAAGAAGGGAAAGTAGAGACTAGCCAAGGGGTCACTACTTCAGAATCATGGAAGGGCAAAGGGAAGGCTTCCGAACCTCAACTCCCTAAGAGGTCTCGGGATATCAAATGCTTCAAGTGTTTGGGGCATGGCCATATTGCTTCCGAATGTCCAAATAAAAGGGTGATGATTCTACATGGGAAGCATGAGGAGGTTGTTAGTGAGGATGAGGAGGAGAAAGATGACCTAGAAGAGGCTGATCAAGAAGAGGATTTTGAACCTGTGGAAGGAGACTTGCTGGTTGTCCAGAGGGTCTTGAATGCACAAATTGAAGTTGGGGATGAGCAGCGTGAGAACATCTTCCATACGAGGTGTCAAATCCGGGATAAGGTATGTGGTATGATCATTGACAATGGGAGTTGTACCAATGTGGCATCCATGACCTTGGTAGAGAAGATGGGTGTAAACCCCCGGAAATTAAATAGTGGGGAGGTTAACTCTCAGTATTAATTGGGGTGGCACCTTGATTATTATGACATTTAAGTCCCCTGTATGCCGCTTGGATTATTATGACCGTATGTCTGAGTCGCATGGGTTTCCGACTGAAGCGTTGCGTAGGGGATTATTTATATGATGGAGGGGGGGACTCCCTCCATCATCCTGGCGGCTTCCGCTTCCATCAGGTAATCCCCTGCCTCTCAGAGAGAGAGAGAGAAGAGAGAGAGAGAGGAGAGAGAGAAGAGAGAGAGAGACAGAGAGAGAGAGAGAGAGAGAAAGAAAGAGAACCGGCCGATCCCCTTGGTTCAGGCCCGGCGGCGTGCTCGCCGCCGCGCCGGGCCTGATACCTTGGCCGGCGACCCCGCCGGCGCCGGGGGAGGCGTCCGGCGGGGTGGTGGAGAGAGAGAGAGAGAGAGAGGGCCAATTGGCCCTCCTCTCGCGCGGTGGCGGAAGCCGGGTTGGTTCGGGCCCGGCGGCGTGCTCGCCGCCTCGCCGGGCCCGAGCTTGGCCTGTCGCCTCCACCGGCGCCGGGCGTGCGTCCGGTGGAGGTCCGGCCGGCCATGGTGGCCGGCCGTGCCGCCGGCACCCGTGCGGACGCCATCCGGTCCGGCCAATGGCCGGAGGAGTGGTTTGAAATCGGCCCGGCCGCGGCGGCGGCCGGCTCTGGCCCGGCCTCCGGTGGCCGGGCCGCCCTCAATTTGGCCGGCGGCGGCCCTGGCCGCCGGCCCCCGTCCCCTGTTCGGTGAAACAGGGGATCGGGTGATTTAAGGCTGAACCGGGCCGGCTGGGCCGGCCGGTTCAGGCCTTTTGGGCCATGCTGCATTGAGATTTTGGGCTGGTTTTTGGGCCCTGTAACGGGCCGGGATTAAAATAATTATATGGCTAGAATCTGGTTGAATTCTAGTTTCTTGGGGTATTTTTACTTCCCCATTTGAGTGAGTATGGTGAGAGATATTCGAGTCCGAAGTTGGGCCCGTGGATTGGTCAGGGTAGAGTCTTAGGAATCATTTCATTATCCAGATTTTAATCAATTAATTGTGTAGGTACCCCGACATCTGATTAGATGATATATCTGTTGGATTGCGTGCGAAGGTAAGTAAACCAGTTATCAGTTTATTAAATAAGTTATTTCAGGATATGCGTAGTTAAATTGTGAATTGTTATTGGCTAATTGTGTAAGTAGATGAATACTATGATTTCATATGCTATGCATGTGAGATGCAGTTATTATGCATGTGAGATGCTGTTGCTATGCATGTGAGATGCTTGCTATGCTGTTGCTATGCATGTGAGATGATGTTGTTGCTATGCATGAGAGATGCTGTTGCTATGCATGAGAGATGCAGTTGCTATGCATGAGAGATGCAGTTATGACATTGATGTGATATATTACATGCAATTGTTCAGTAAGTATAATCCACTGTTTTGCTACATGATTGATGTATTGATGTATTGATGTGATGTGAGGTACTGTTATGTGTCGCCACGGCTCTCCTTTATCCTGTCATACCACACATACGTCTAGAGGACGTGTTCTGATGGATTTTATGGCATGACCCTGGTATTCCGACCCTTTCAGTAGGGGGGATACTTCTAGGGAATGCTGGGTGATACATTATTGGCATGACCCTGGTATCTTGACCCTTTCAGTAGGGGGGATACTTCTAGGGAATGCTTGTTGATACATTATTGGCCCTGGTATCTTGACCTTTCAGTAGGGGGATGCTTTAAGGGAATGCTGGCTGGTACACTATTGAGATATTGCAGGGCCGTGGGTCACATTTACAGTTACCATTGAGAGTATAAACAGTGGGTTTACTTATAAAGTATAATTGAGCAATGGATGCAAATGATTGGTATTATATTCATAAGTGCCGCCGCGGTTCTCCTTTGTTATGGGGCATTGCAGGGCCGTGGGACACATATAATATAATATGACAATGAATTGTTTATATGCACTGATAATTTGCTATGATATAATACAACAATGATGAGTGCAAATGATTTGAATTATATTTATATGTGCCACCACGGCTCTCCTTTGTTATGGGGCATTGCAGGGCCTTGGGACACATATGATATAATATAACAATGATGAGTTTACTTACATTACATGTTTGAGTATTTGTGAAATGTTTATGCATGCAGATTATTTATATGCTTATTGATTGCTATGCTATGATTGGACTGTATAACATGGTTTACTTACTGAGTGTAAGCTCACAAAATCCTTACAATGTTTTTATCAGAGCCACGAGGTTGAAGATGGATTTTGGGGTGATGGATCTTCTATTAAATAAGCCAGATCATTATTTTGTTGTAGCCCCAATATTATATGTGTAGGGCTTGATGCCCAGACTTTATCATTGTGGTGTGTAAGGAACCATAGGTTCGTTGGAGCTTCTATAAAGTGGATTCATATGTTGATGTAACCCCTGTAATGCTTATGTGTAGGGCTTGTAGCCCAAATCTTTAGTTATGGATTGTATTAAAGACATGGACTTGAATGATATATAGGTTATTGCTTTTATTGAACTCAGTGTCATGTTTCGGGACGCCTTGCGTGCCCGGCACGCGGCGGGTTGTCACCCTAGCTCAAAATTTTTGGGTCTGGGGCGTGACAGCTTTTATGGTATCAGAGCATAGGTTATGACCCTAGGGACATGAACATATTGACATGATACAGTTATGACCCTAGGGACATGACATATTGACAGATACAGTTATGACCCTAGGGACACAGACATATTGACATGATAACACGTAGAGAACATATTTGATGACATTATACTTAGAGACACCTGACACTTAGTTTATGATATATTAACCACATCTAATTTAACAGAAAATAGTTATGGCTCGCCGTACTAGGAGCCAACTGTATGAGGAGGACTCTCTGGCCGGTAATGCTGATCCGGTGGGTCAAGGAACTACTGGAGGTATGGCCCCTGCCAACCCAGTAGGAACTAGCACCAGCGATTCCAGTCCGAGATGCTTCAAGCTCTCTCGGGTATGGCGCAGTCTATGCAGGACATGCAGCAT
>UESW01001728.1:356971-372351 GCA_900491605.1 Calamus simplicifolius | reverse complement strand
TGTACCACCGGCTCCAAAATGCCCGAGGCCAGCTCGGCACCTCGAGACCAATGTACCATCAGCACCGAAGATCGGTGTACCACCGGCTCCAAAAAGCCCGAGGCCGACTCGGTACTTCAAGACCGATGCCCGCTCGGTGCTCCAAAGACGTGCCATCGGTGTCAAGGCCGATGTTCCATCGGTACTCAAGCCTGGTGCATGTTTGACCCTCCAGGGCCGGCATACCATCGGTGCTCGGCGGCCCGAGGCCGGCTTGACCCCAAGTCCAACCTCGGCGCTCCCTCTAGGCCCTAACCCTACAAAGCAATTAAGTCACGAGTCTGCTGGCGACAAGCCGATGGGTGCTATCCCCAGTTACAACATAGCCCCTAGGGGTCCTACATCGACAGGCCGAGGGACGTCACCAGTTCGTTGTATATTCAAAAAAAAAAAAAGAGATGCTTCCATTACTAAAAGATACTTTCATTGCTAGAAAGATGTTTACAAAATGCCGACTAGATCGGACTTGGGTACAAAGAGAAGACAAAAAGAAAGTAGCCTATCGAGAAGGGCTCTTAGGCTTCCGCTAATGCTGACCCATCGACCAGGGCATCCTCCTGTTCATCACCGTCTTCTGGCTCAAGGTCCCGAAGGTCGGTGATTCTTGAGACTCGGGCGGCTTTCTCCTTGCCGTCGCGGAACCCTTGCAGGTAGGCCTCGGTGGAGCCTTCTGCAACCTCCTCAGCGAAAGCAATGGAGTTCTTGAAGCACTCCACAGCCTCGGCAACCGTCAGCTCAACCGCTGTGGCCCTCTCCTCAGCTACCTGGGCCCTCAGCGTGGCCTCATCCACCCGGTGGCAGAGTTGGCACCTTGGGCATCGGCCCTCCACGTGACTTCCTTGGCATCAGCTGCCCAGCCCTCGGATTCCCTGGCCCCTTCCTTTGCCATTTCTAGCTGGAGATGGCAGGCCGCCAACTCAGCCTCGGCGGCACAGGCACGCACTAAGCCTGCAACCTCCCATTGCCTGGCCTCCTCTGCTTCCCCTCTCGTGACCTCTAGCGCCCTCTCGGTCGCCTCGGCCTCCCTCTAGGCCGACTCCAAGGCCCCCTCGGCCTCCTCGACTCGGGCCACGGCCACCAGCACCGTCTGATGGATGCGGTGGCTCCGGAGAGTAATATCCCTCAAGGCTGCCAAGGAATTGATCGCCTATACCAAAAGGATTCGGTTAGCGTGAACAGCAAGGATTAAAATTACACAAGTTAAAGAGGACTCTTACCTAGAGGTATGCTGCGAAGGCGTCTTGGTAGATGGCTAGGGCCTCCAACTCGCGGAACTCTGCTGGAGCTTCGATAGACATACCCTCGCCATCAGCCGCTAGGCGGTGCGGCCATTGTAGGCGAGTGACACCCATGGGTGGCTCGCCCCAGCCCCTCTCCCCTCGGGGTCGAATGGGGCAGAGGGTTCCGCCTGCAGGTGCGCTATCCTTCGGGAGCAGCTCGATCTCGGCTCTGGTGGCGGTCAGCTCGGCATTTGGCGGGGAGATGACCCTCGCTTTGGCGAGGTGTCGGCAGTCAGGTCGACTGCCGAGGGCACCTGCGGGGCGCTCGGGGGGCCGCCGGCTGGGGGGATGAGGGGCGGCTCCCTCGTTGGTATCCTAGCTCTGGATGGGAGGAGGAGGAGCCTGGGGGCAGAGTTTCTTCTTCCCACCCGCGGTGACATGTGCCTTGCGCTTCTGCACAGCCGCCTTCCTAATCATGGCGGTCAGGACCTTCATCACTGCACATCGCCAGTCAGGGTTAGTGGAAAAAAAAAAAGAGAAAGAGAGAGATAGGAAAAGGCTGGCAAAGTGTTGGGTCGGCCGCTACTCACCACTCCGGATGAGACCCCCGTGAGTCGGAGATTTTCCTCTGACATGAGCTGGTTGCATCTAGGGACCTCGGCCATCAGCAACTGCCCCAGCGCTTCCCTATCCCCCGGTAGGACAGACGAGTCCATATTGGGCCTAAGGTCTGGGTCCTCCCACCTAGGCTTGACCCCGTCGAGGTCGGCAAAAAGAATTGGACTTTCATCCCTTAACGGAGGAGGGAAGGAATAGCTTGAGACTCGACCGGACCGGGGCTGAAACAGCCACCAACCCGACTGATGTCGAAGGGTATAAAAACACCTGAATAGGGAGAGTCTGGGAGTGATGCCATGAAATGATAGAGAATGATGAAGGCACAAATGGTTCGAAGGGAATTCGGGACCAGCTGGGCAGGAGTCAAGGAATAGCGGTTGAGGAGGTTAAGGAAAAAGGGTGGAAGGGCATATGAAGACCTAGTTTAAAGGAGATTTCATAAAGGGTTATCCTACCGGATCGGAAGGAGACCACCCTATCATCAGGGGTCGGCAAAAAGAGCCCTATGTCTCGGAAGATTTGGTAATGGGCCCTAATATTGGCCAAGTCCTGGTCCGTTACCATGGAGGCAGTCCCCGTCGGGGATTCCGCCCCCACCCTTGAGGAGACACCAGCGGCCGCCGGACGTCTCCTAGCCGGAGCCGCGACGGCGGCTCGCCGTTGAGAGAGGGGATGTGGTCCTCTGAGGGGGCGAGGAGGAGGACCATGAGGGAGCAGGAGACGGAGAGGCACGAAGCCTCAAAGAAAAATGTGGTCCTCGGAGTCAACTGATGAAGGCCATGATGGAGAAGAAGACATTGGGAGAGCTAGGGAAGAGTTAGGAGGTCTGGAAAGGTCAGGAAACTAACCTGCAGTGAGAAACAGCAAGAGCAAGCTCTCAGAAGAAGATGGAGTCAAGGAGATCAGAAGAAGAAACCAGTTGCAGGGCAAAGTGGTGAAATCCGGCCTTTCGCCCAACTTATTAGTTTCAATCATCCCGCCTCACCTATCCGACCATGTGGACTCCCGCTATAGGCTGGGTCACCTCGGCAAGCGCCCAGCACGTATGACGATCCACCTTCGGCCAATAGCGAGGCATCGCTGAGTCAGCATCATGATGGCAATGATGGCGGTGGCTTTTGGTAAGCCCCAAGAGGACACCCCCGCTCCAAGGTTGATTTCCGCGGATCAGACGGACGGCGTGGGATGATACTACTGCAACCCCAAATCACCTATGCAAAGGCATCGCTGCATCCATGGACACGTGCTTTTTGATGATTGGCAGCATGCTGGGATCAGTCACTGGGAGGTGACACCCCTTTCGTCTTGCAAAGTTGGCCCGCTTCATCTCAGGAGCAGGGGGCATCTGATGTGGATGATCCAACGTCGTTAGGGTTAACGGAGAAAATAACCACTGGAGTCCCTCCCTCGGCCCCCGAGGCACCTTCGCCTCCGAGGCCCCCTTGTCCCCTTGGCATCGGCCTCAGACCCGGCGTCCTCTCGGCATTGGCCTCGGACCCGGTGTCCCCTCGGCCTTGGCCCCGGACTGGGAGACTCCCTAACTTTGGGCCCCATTTTCCGTCATCTCGAGTCACCTGACGCACTCACATGGCCCTCCGACCGTCCATGGCGGCCACGTGACCCACTACCTCCTGCAACAGCGCATGGCAGCTACCCATAACGGCGCATGCCTGATGCGACTAGGCCCACCTACCACCTGTAGCGCCACATTTGGTAGGTGATTGGCGGGGCAAGACACCTTTGACATGCTCAGTGTCGGTTGCGACCTGTCGCTGTCAGCCTTGCTATCTGTCCACTACCGGCAAGGCCGCCTCGAAATCAACCACCTTCTGGAAGCGGAAAAGGGAACCCTTGAATAGGTATAAAAGCCCATACTCACAACGATGAGGAGGATCTGAACTCAAGCTCTCTAGCTATCTTTCTGCTAGTTTATTCTTGTCTGTTCCGAGTTGCTTACTTGAGCGTCGAGGGTTCCCACTGGAGCAACCGGTCTTCAGGGACTTTCTTGCAGGAGCATCTTGAGGAGAAGGATCTTCGTTTCGTGACGTTGAAGGAAAGTGATTTGACGTCAACAAGATGCTCATGTAATAAGTTATCAAACTAGATGTCGATGCTATGGAGGCACGAAGAAGTATTATTAGTTAAGGGGGATTCTGTTGGATTTAATGAATGGATCAGCTATGTCGAGTAGTCCATCAGTCTTATCAATTGCGTAGAAGTTGAAGAATATTGTTGATGATATGCATGAGTCAAGGAGTTGATGAGAAATCTTGAACAATGAAGTATTTATCTGGTTAAAAGTGTGAAATAACAAAGGATCGGAAGAAGCTATATACAGGGGGCTAATATATTCTGATCTGATAAATATCTTGAGAGAGTATCTATGAAAATGTGAAGCTCATACCCTGCAGTTACATCTACCCACCGATCCATCTCAGATTTGACGTTAATAAAATCCGCAGACATGCATCATTTCTCATTAGCATCATTTTCTATTGGAATCTTTTACCATCACTATACTGATAAGCCAATCAAAGTAACGTGCTTTCTAATGAACTCAGTAGCTAACAATTTATTAACCTCTTCTCTCAGTTCTATTCAAAAGCAAAATTTCTTTTCTTCTGCTAAACAAGTTTGTAGTTTGGATTTACTTTTAGTTAATGAATAATGTCCTTAGGATCAATTCCTAGCATGTCTACTACCGTTCATGTAAATACATTTGAGTTGTTCTATAGAAAATCAATGAGTTTAGCTTGAACTTGTGAAGGAAAAAGTAACCCAATTTGAACTACCTTAGTGCTTCCGGCCATCTTTTAAAATGCTTCATAGGAGAGAATATCGGTTAAACTTTCATTATCAACAAAATCTTAATGCAAGTCCTAGATTATGTGGCCCCATGGCCACATATACCCAAGTTGTTGATTTATTTGTTTGTAATGTATAGTGGAGTGCATTTTAAACTGAGTGTTCTTTGTCCCTCTAATATGTGTTGTCTTCAACCGCATGCTTCAGCAAAATTAGAATATTGAAGATTAGAATTCCTACGACAGTTTAATTTATAAACATTAAGAGCAAGTTATTTGCATGCATGATATTCCTGTTAGTGTACAATGACTGCGTATATACTCTGAGCTTTGCAAGCTTTAATGATACACTTGCATGGCCATCTTTTGTAATGCATTATAGGTGTAACGTCCTTGAGTGGTTTTTGCTATATAAACTTTATGGTTCTTTTTTTGGAATAAAATGGCATTTAGTGCCATACATCTATAGATAATTTATGTACTATAAGGTCAATTTGAATACTAAATTTCTCGAGTAGAGAATACTCTTGATTATAATGATTTCCATGTTGTTACAAATACATGTGATGCATGAAGAAGAAAAGTTGTATTGCACAAGTCAAGCATCTCTAGCTCCATGGTGTATGCACATGAGACATAAGGTCTCTTTGACATAGAAAGTTGTAGACTTCTAATGCTTCCTTATGGTTCTCAATTAGTGGTGGACATTAACTAAACTAATTTCCATCCAAGGCCTTGTCATTATAGATTACGTCTATGCATGTCTTCTCTTTCTTCTTTTTGACGTGCTCTAATTCCTACTATTACATTTTATACATCACTCTTGTATGCATGCAGGATTGCATATATTTTTTTCTTACTCGGCATGCAGTAGTTTCTATTGTTGCATGTTGCCGCCGGGACCCGTCCTCCGACTCGGGTGCGGTCGATCTCCTGGGGCGGACCTGCACAAAAGTCCTCACGCGAGAGGCGTTGGGGTGGCCCTCCGCGGAAGACCCTCCGACGCTCAAGTCAGTGGGGGGATCGGTGATCAACAGAAAATGGAAAGGTGGATCTCTCCGGGGAGTCTCTCCAGGGGCGGCCGATCGGAAGCTCTAGGGGGAAGGGCCGACGAGCAGCTAGGGAGAGAGAGAGTGAGAGTGAGAGTGAGCGCATACCTGAGAGAATCTGGGAGTGTCATATTTATAGGCTGTCACCTGGATCCTGAGCGCCTTCTGGAAGGTTCGCAGGTTGTTGGGATACGGAGATGAACCGAATCGGGCCGTTGTGGGGCCGGTAGGATCCGTATCTTGTTCGTTAGGGGATCGACGGCTAGGAGAGCTCCTTGATGGCTTGAGATCTGGTAGGTGCGTAGGTCCCAGGCAGCCGTGTTAGGTTCTAGACCACTCCTCAACATGATTCTTGCCTGGGATGCTGTTACGATAGGCCTAGGCTCTCCCGTGTCAGGTTCCGCGGAGGTGAGTATTGGATCGTGGATCGCTCAGTGAAGCCGAGCTATAGGTGGCTCGAAAAAGTGAGCCATGGGAGGCTCAGGAAAACCGAGTTATGGAAGTTCGAAGAAGCCGAGCTACAGGAGGCTCGGGGGAGCCGAGCTATGGAAGCCCGGAGAAAGCTGAGCTATGGAAGCCCGAGGAGGCCGAGCTACAGGAAGCTCGGGGAGGCCGAGCTACAGGAAGCTCGGGAGGAGACGAACCAGGGAGGTTCGGGGAGGACGAGCTATAGGAAGCTCGGGAGGACCGAGCTATGGAAGCTCGGGGAGGCCGAGCTACAGGAAGCTCGGGAGGAGACGAACTAGGGGAGGTTCGGGGAGGACAAGCTATAGGAAGCTCGGGAGGACCGAGCTATGGAAGCTCGGGGAGGACGAACCAAGGGAGGTTCGGGGAGGCCGAGCTACAGAAAGCTCGGGAGGTCACGCGACCCGACGGATCATATTAGCTTAGCTTATCACTCGGGGACATATCATAATGGGCGGAGGGATGGGGTCGGCCTTAGCCTCCTTGCACGACTATCAATGCAATGATGATTTTACCCCCTAACACATGCCCCCCACTTCCTAGTTCGAAGCGTAGGTTCGGGCGTAGGGAGTATAGGCTTGGGTGGTGTGATCTTTTGGACTCTGCATGTGCCAGTTAAAGCGGTGATACGTGGCGAATTCTCACGGGTCGGTGGTTACGGCCCGACTGATCAAAATACTCGCTTGAAAAGTGTAAATACGGACGGGGGGTGCTGGTGTTTGCCATCCTTTCGATTCGATCTTAGTGCAGCTTTCAACATGGCTTCTCGAGAAGGAGAGCAACCATCCGACAGATTAAGCGCGATGATGAATGGCTCAATGCGTCCGGAGGGGGGTCGCCCTACTATCACGGTCGACGCCCAGGTCTTGGCGTCGGCTTTCGCGAGCCACGACCAGCTCGAAAGGGTCGTCGAGGGCTACGTCGTCGTCTCCACGAGGGAGGTCGCGGCCCTCCGCGGGGTGGTGGACTGGCAACGGGGGGAGATATCATCTCTCCACCGATAAGTTGCCGAGCTCCCCCAGTGTTTGGAGGATTTGCTAGCTTCCGGAGAAGACAGTGAGCCTTAGCGAGAGCTCTTTCTGCTTCTTTTCCTTTCTTTTGTCGTTGTTGTCTCTCCTTTCTTTTTAATCAATGAATATAAAGATTTTTCATACTGTGCATTCTGTTGTTCCCAGAGCATTTGCCCATATCAGATTGGGATCTATCAGTCGCCCGAGTTCGAGCTGATTTTAGGAGATCATGGGCGGGTTTCGTTTAGGGCATGTAGGCCACCCGAATTTGAACATAGTTTAGGAGGTCGTTTAGATTGGTCGGGCTTGTAAGCTGCCCGAATCCGAACCCGAGTTTTCTTGGGGGTCACTGGTCTCCGTTTGGACCAGTGGCGGACCTAGGCGGTTCTTCAAAAGGAGTTCCTTTACTTCTTCTGGAGTATCAGGAGGTTTTGCCTTCGTTTTCATTTTTAGGGTATTCGAGAAGTTACCCTGTTTCAAACAATGCCCTGGGGTGCGGCTAAGGCGCGAGAGCTTTGCTCTTTTGGCTGACGATTTGGTCATCGGGCGCGACCAGGGCGCGGGAATATCACTCGGTTGGCCCGAGGAACTTGATAACTAAGGTCGCTCCCCGGCTTAGGCCGAGGTTTCTAGCGGCAGAATGTAGCCCTTGGCTTTGGCCAAGGTTTACGCACTCCGGTCTCGGTCGGGGCTTTAAATATCGCAGCCCTGTCTAGGCTCGGGGGTCTTGTCGCTCGGTCGTGCCGAGATTTTGTTATCGGCCCAACCGAGGTTTGGAGATTTTTTACTTGGCCCTGCCAAGGTTCAGAGATTTTGTTGCTCGGCCCAGCCAAGGTTTGGAGATTTTTTACTTGGCCCTGCCAAGGTTCGGAGAATTTGTTGCTCGGCCCAGCCGAGGTTCGGAGATTTTTTACTTGGCCCTGCCAAGGTTCGGAGAATTTGTTGCTCGGCCTAGCCGAGGTTCGGAGATTTTTTACTTGGCCCTGCCAAGGTTCAGAGAATTTGTTGCTCGGCCCAGCCGAGGTTCGGAGATTTTTTTACTTGGCCCTGCCAAGGTTCGGAGATTTTTTACTTGGCCCTGCCAAGGTTCAGAGAATTTGTTGCTCGGCCCAGCCGAGGTTCGGAGATTTTTTACTTGGCACTGCCAAGGTTCGGAGATTTTTTACTTGGCCCTGCCAAGGTTCGGAGAATTTGTTGCTCGGCCCAGCCGAGGATCGGAGATTTTTTACTTGGCCCTGCCAAGGTTCGAGATTTTTTACTTAGCCCTGCCAAGGTTCGGAGAATTTGTTGCTCGGCCCAGCCGAGGTTCGGAGATTTTTTACTTGGCCCTGCCAAGGTTGGAGAATTTGTTGCTCGGCCCAGCCGAGGTTCGGAGATTTTTTTACTTGGCCCTGCCATGGTTCGGAGATTTTTTACTTGGCCCTGCCAAGGTTCAGAGAATTTGTTGCTCGGCCCAGCCGAGGTTCGGAGATTTTTTACTTGGCCCTGCCAAGGTTCGGATTTTTTACTTGGCCCTGCCAAGGTTCGGAGAATTTGTTGCTCGGCCCAGCCGAGGTTCAGTGATTTTTTACTTGGCCCTGCCAAGGTTCGGAGATTTTTTACTTGGCCCTGCCAAGGTTCGGAGAATTTGTTGCTCGGCCCAGCCGAGGTTCGGAGATTTTTTACTTGGCCCTGCCAAGGTTCGGAGATTTTTTACTTGGCCCTGCCAAGGTTCGGAGAATTTGTTGCTCGGCCCAGTCGAGGTTCGGAGATTTTTTACTTGGCCCTGCCAAGGTTCGGAGAATTTGTTGCTTGGCCCAGCCAAGGTTCGAAGATTTTTTACTTGGCCCTGCCAAGGTTCGGAGATTTTTTACTTGGCCCTGCCAAGGTTCGGAGAATTTGTTGCTCGGCCAAGCCGAGGTTCAGAGATTTTTTACTTGGCCCTGCCAAGGTTCGAAGAATTTGTTGCTCGGCCCAGCCGAGGTTCAGAGATTTTTTGCTCGGCCCAGCCGAGGTTTGGAGATTTTTTACTTGGCCCTGCCATGGTTCGGAGAATTTTTTACTTGGCCCTGCCAAGGTTCGGAGATTCCCTGTGCAAATAGGCAACTCGGTCGTGCCGAGGATTGGTGAGCAGCACCTGTTTCTTTTCGCAATCTTTGGCAACATAATATGTGATGATTCATATTGTAAATTACGAAAACATGTGCCGACAGAAAGGTATAACAAGGTATAATGAGGTGAGCCTATGTAGGACATACCCTATTGATAATTCTTATGGAGATTGTCTAAGTTCCAGGTTCGGGGGACGGACTTTCCGCTCAAATCTTGCAGCTTGTAGGTCCCCGGTCCGACGATCTCCGCCACTTGGTAGGGGCCTTCCCAATTTGGTGCCAATTTTCCTTTCTCCAGCGGTTTGGAGACAGATGCTTTCCGGAGAACAAGGTCGCCGGGCAGGAAAGCTTTCCCTTTAACTCTGGAGGCGTGGTAGCGGGCCACCCTTTGTTGATAGGCAGCCACTCTGATCGGGCTTTCTCTCTAACCTCCTCTATTAGGTCGAGGTTGGTGTGGAGCTGTTCGTCACTGGCTTCCTCTGAGTAGCTTTCTACCCACAGCGAAGGGAGGCCTATCTCTACAGGGATAACGGCCTCTGTGTCGAAGGCCATCCGGAATGGGGTTTCACCTGTGGGGACTCTCGGGGTGGTGCGGTAGGCCCATAGGACATGGTGCAACTCGTCCGCCCACCTGCCTTGGGCTTTGGAAAGATGAGCTTTGATCCCCTAAAGCAGAGTCCTGTTGGTCACCTCAGCTGCTCGTTGGCCTGCGGATGCCCGACCGAGGTGAGGTGGTGACGATTCCATGCTCTTCGTAGAACTGGTGGAACTTAGGGTTGTCGAACTGCCTGCTGTTATCAGTGATTACAGTATGCGGGAGGCCGAAACGACAGATGATGGACCTCCATACAAAATCTCTGGCCCGTGCCTCGGTTATTTGTGCAACCGCTTCCGCCTCGACCTATTTAGTGAAGTAGTCGATGGCGACAAATATAAATTTTCGCTGCCTTGTGGCAAGCGGGAATGGGCCAAGGATGTCCATCCCCCACTTGGTGAAGGGCCAAGCGGAGGATATAGGAACCAGGCTGGCGGAGGGGAGTCTTTGAATGCTTGAGTGCCTCTGGCATGGGTCGCAAGCTCGGACAAGGTCGTCTGCATCCTTCTACATAGTCGGCCAGTAGTAGCCTTGTCGTAGCATCTTGTGATATAGGGATCGGCTTCCCAGATGGTTGCCGCAAATTCCCTCATGCACTTCACGGAGAGCATAATCTGCTTCAGACGGGTGGAGGCATCTGAGCAGTGGCATGGAGAAGGACCGTTTGTAGAGTTGATCGTCGATCAGTACATAATGGGTGGCCTGCAGCTTTAGCTTTCTAGCTTCTCTCCGATCGGGTGGAAGCGACCCTTCGTTGAGGTACTTCAGAATGGGATCGAACCATGATGGTTCGGTCTCAACTTGCATTATTCGGTCGATTTTCGCGACGCTGGGTTTCTCCAGGGTCTCCAGGAGGAACTTTTGTTCGGCATCCATTGACTCCGCGGTCGCCAATCGGGACAGTAGGTCAGCACGGGTATTTTCGGATCTGGAATCTGAGTAATCTCAAACTCGGAAAAATGGGGAAGTAGGCTCCGCACCTCTTGAAGATATCGAACCATGTTCGGCTCCCGAGCCTCAAATTCTCCTCGTACATGGCCAGCCACTAGCTGAGAGTCGGTGCAGGCGTTAAGTTTCTCCACCTTCAGGTTGCGGGCAATTCGGAGACCGGCCAGTAGGGCTTCATACTCAGCTTTATTGTTGGAGGCCGGGAAAGAGAAGCGGACACCATATTCAAAGGTTGCCCCTTCCGGACTGGTGAGAAACAGGCCCACACCGGAGCGATGAGCGCTAGATGACCCGTCGACATGGAGGAGCCACCGGGCTCCAGATTTTGGTTCTTCGGGGGAGTTTGGGGTGGAGCCATCCTCTGGGATGGTACATTCGAGGAGGAAATCGGCTAGCACCTGAGCTTTGATGGCCGGGCGAGGCTGAAAGTGGATATCATGCTCGCTCAACTCGACGGCCCACTTGGTCATTCTCCCTGATGTCTCGGGGCGGTGGACCACCGCCTTGATGGGTTGGTCAGTCAGGACCGTCACAGAGTGTGCCTGGAAGTACGATCGCAGCTTTCGAAATGAGGTGATTAAGGACAACACCATCTTTTAATTCTGCTATATCTTGTCTCCGCATTGCGGAGTAGCCTGCTGACATAGTAAATCGGCTTTTGGACCTTGTTTTCCTCTCTGACTAGCACCGAACAGACGGCACCTTCCGAAACAGCCAGGTATAAGAACAGGGTCTTGCCTGGGTTTGGACTGCTGAGGAGCGGGGCGAGCCGAGGTATTTCTTGAAATCTTGAAATGATTTTTGGCATTCAGGGGTCCACTGAAAGTTCTTAGCCGACCGGAGGGTTTTGAAGAAGGGGAGGCATCTCTCGGCCGAACGCGCCACAAAGCGGTTGAGAGCCGCTATCCTCCTAGTCAGGCGCTGGACCTCTTTAATAGATGCGGGGGCGCCATTTGTTGAAGAGCTTGAATCTTCTAGGGGTTAGCTTCGATACCTCGCTGGGAGACCATGAAGCCGAGAAACTTCCCAGAGTTAACGCCGAAGGCGCACTTGGTTGGATTGAGCCTCATCCCATACTTGTGGAGCATTGCAAAGCTCTCTGAGAGGTCCTCGACATGCCGCGATGCTTCTTTGCTCTTGACCAACATGTCGTCCACATACACCTCCATATTCCGGCCGATTTGCTCCTTGAATACTTTGTTAACCAGCCTTTGGTAGGTGGCTCCTGCATTTTTAAGACCAAAGGGCATGACGCGGTAACAGTAAGTACCTCGGTCGGTTATGAAGGCGGTCTTTTCTTCATCCTCGGGGGCCATCCGGATCTGATTGTAGCCGGAGTAAGCGTCCATGAACGTCAGCATTTGATGACCTGAGGTGGCGTCCACAAGCTGGTCGATCCGAGGAAGAGGGAAGCTGTCCTTCGGACAGGCTTTGTTGAGGTCGGTGAAGTCGATGCAAATCCTCCACTTGCCGCTCGACTTCTTCACCATGACGATATTTGATAGCCAGCTCGGATAATTTACCTTCCGGATGAAGTTTGCCTTGATGAGTTTGTTAACTTCTTCTTCAATGGCCCTCTGCCGCTCCTGGGCAAAGCTCCTCTTCTTCTACTTGACAGGCCTGTGCATCTCATCCACGTTGAGACGATGGACGAGAACCTCGGGGCTGATCCCCGGCATGTCAGAGGTGGACCAGGCGAAGACGTCAGCGTTGCTTCGGAGAAATTTGATCAATCTGTGCCGAGGTTCACCCTTTAGCAGCGACTGATTTTTATGGTTCGGTCGGGACGAGCCTCATCCAACGGCACTTCTTCCAGCTCCTCCGCTAGTTCTCCTTGCTGTTTGGCGAAGTCCTCCCGAGCGTCCAGCCCATCAACCTCCGGCATTCTGGACTGAAGGCTGGTAACGAAGCATTGCCGAGCCATGGTTTGACTTCCTTGAATAACTCCAACTCCGTGCCCGGTGGGGAATTTCATGGATAAGTGTGGGATGGAGACAACTGCCTTGAGGGACATCAGGCCGGGTCTGCCGAATATTGCGTTGTATGGGGACCTAAGTTTGGTCACTAGGAAGTCTGTGTGAACAGTGGCCACAAGGGGCCAAGCTCCCGCGCGTACTGTCAGGGTGACGACCCCTTCTGGGATGATGACGTCGCCTGTGAATCCCATTAGGGTGGAATCCACAGCTCGAAGGTTTTTCGTGAGCAGTTTCATCTTGGCAAACACATCGAGGTACAAAACATTCACCGAACTTCCACTGTCAACAAGGATCCGGCTTACATCATAGTTATTCAAATTGAGGGATACAACTAAGGCATCATCATGGGGGAACTGTATCCCTTGGAGATCATCGTCGGAGAAAGAGAGCTCGCCCGTCCGTGCCTTCTTTGGCGTTGATCCTTCATCATCGTTTCTGGAGCCCGATCCGCCGGCCTCTTCGATCATGTTGATGCGGCCGATCACGGGCGGATTTGGTGGAGGAGGGGGTTGTTGAGGTTCGGGCTGGCGGTCACCTCCTTGTCCTAGCTCGGGCGCCCTCCTGAATTGATTCAGCTGGCCCCGCTGGATCAGCCTCTCGATTTCATTTTTCAGCTGCCAGCATTCTTCAGTATCGTGGCCGTGCTCCCGATGGTAGCGGCAGTACTTGGTGGGGTCTCTTCGGGTCGGGTTCCCTCGGAGAGGAGCTGGCCGGGAGAGCTGGCGCTCTATCTCCATGAGGATCTGCGCCCGGGGCACGGTTAGCGGAGTGTAGTGATCGAATCGCCTGGGTGGGCTCCGGGAGCGATTCCTCGGCGGCAGTGGGGGAGCTCTTTGGCGGCGAGGCGGACTCGGCCGACGGGTGGGTCGGTGCCTGTCGAGACCTTTGGGCTCCTTCTTCTTTGCCAGCTCGGCGCGGGCAACTCTCTGCGACTCTTCGACCCTGGCATATTTGTCTGCCATGGCCATCATATCAGAGAGGTTTGGGGGGTAGCTGACTTCCATCGCCAGGTAGAAGTCGCTTTCCTTTGAGACTCCCCCCGCCAAGGAGGACATAGCCACCTCATGATTAAGATGGTCCACCTCCAACATGGCCTTGTTGAAACGGCCAAGATAATTTCTCAAGGACTCCCCCTCTCTCTGCTTGACTTCGGAGAGGGAGTCAGATCTCCGTCGGTGGCGGCGACTGCTGACGAACTGGCCAATAAAAAGGCAGCTCAGCTCGTCAAATGAATCAATGGAACCTGGTTTCAAGGCGTTGAACCAGGTTCGGGCAGATCCTCTGAGGTGGAGGGGAAGGCGCGGCAGAGATCGCGTCGGATGCTCCGTGGAACATCATAATTGACCAGAAACTGCTGAGATGGTCGTCCGGGTCAGAAGAGCCGTGGTAGGGTTCGACGGCTGGTAGCTTGACATGGGAGGGAATCACTTCCTCCATGATCCCTTTAGAGAAAGGGATGCCCTGCTCCGCTTTGGGCTAAGGCGGATGGGCCTGCTTGGCGGCGTCCAGCTCCTGGCGCATCTCCGGATCTATCGACGGATCTCCTCTTCAGCAGTAAGAGGAGGAGCTGGGCGAGGAGAGCGCAGGGATGGCGTCGAATCATGGTGGGAGGACACCGGGGAGAGGGTCCGGGCTCGCCGAGATCTGGGAGGATCCCTGTCGTAGCCGCCTTGCAGGACTGGTTTGTCCCCTCTGGGTCGATGCGGGGGGTCCATGGCTTCATGTGGACTGAAGGAGGAGGTCACCAGAGAAGGAGGAGTCGCGGCCTCCTTATGAAGGTGCGGAGCGGGAGGAGCTGCGAAACGCTCCTGAACCAGGTGGGTTAGGGCCTGGACCTGCTGGACCAGCGTGGTGAACTGGTCCTGGGTCACCGGGATGGCTGGTGGCGACAGGGTTTCGATCGGTGGAGGCTGTGGCGCTACACTACTCACCAGATCAGGTCTCTGGGAGGCGATCTGGTCTTGGGCTTCAGAGGCTGCTCTTCTCCGATTAGCCATTAGAGAGGTTCTACTCCAGATTGAGATCCTTATCTCCTTTCTCCAAGTTTTAACGGGACTTGAGGCCCTTCCTCTAGCGCCAATCTGTTGCCGCCGGGATCCGTCCTCCGACTCGGGTGCGGTCGATCTCCTGGGGCCGACCTGCACAAAAGTCCTTATGCGAGAGGCATTGGAGGTGGCCCTCCGCGGAAGACCCTCCGACGCTCAAGTTAGTGGGGGGATCGGTGATCAACAGAAAATGGGGAGGTGGATCTCTCCGGGGAGTCTCTCCAGGGGCGGCCGATCGGAAGCTCTAGGGGGGAGCGCCGACGAGCAGCTATGGAGAGAGAGTGTGTGAGAGTGAGAGTGAGAGTGAGCGCATACCTGAGAGAATCTAGGAGTGTCGTATTTATAGGCTGTCACCTGGATCCTGAGCGCCTTCTAGAAGGTTCACAGGTTGTTGGGATACGGAGATGAACCGAATCGGGCCGTTGTGGGGCCGGTAGGATCCGTATCTTGTTTGTTAGGGGATCGACGGCTAGGAGAGCTCCTTGATGGCTTGAGATCTGGTAGGTGCGTAGGTCCCAGGC
>UESW01001728.1:294562-348936 GCA_900491605.1 Calamus simplicifolius | reverse complement strand
AGAATGAGATTGAAAGGCTCATCCAGCGGGTAGACTGGATCGGTTCAGAGGAGCCCCCGAGCTAAGAAACGGGGGCGATCGTCGGCCTGAGCCCAGTAGCAACCTCCTCCTCCTCCAAACCCTCCAGTCGTTGGTCACATTAACATGATTGAGGCGGTCAGTAGTCCTTCAGGAGGGAGGGACGATGAAGAAGGTCCGGTGCCGAAGAAAGCATGACCTGATGATATCTCTTTCTCAATGACGACTTCCAGGGGATACAGTTTCCGCACGATGATGCGCTAGTTGTATCTCTTAATTTGAACAACTATGATGTAAGCCGAATTCTAATTGATAGTGGAAGCTCCGTCAATGTTTTGTACCTTGATGTGTTTGTGAAGATGAAGCTTCTCATGGAGAGTCTCCGAGCCGTGGACTCCACCCTAATGGGTTCACCGGCGATGTCATTATCCCGGAGGGGGTCATCACCTTGACGGTCCATGCGGGGACTGGCCCCGCATGGCCACTGTGTATGCAGATTTCCTAGTGACCAAGCTACGGTCGCCCTACAATGCAATCTTGGGAAGACCCGGCTTAATGTCTCTCAGAGCCGCCATCTCCATCCCCCATCTTGTTATGAAGTTTCCTACCGAGCGAGGGGTAGGTGTAGTCCGAGGAAGCCAAGCAATAGCTCGGCAGTGTTTCATCACCAGCCTGCAGTCCAGATTCCCAAGGTCGATGGACTAGACGCTCGGGAGGATTTTGCCAAGCAGCGAGGAGAACCAGCCGAAGAGCTGGAGGAAGTACCACTGGACGAAGCTCGGCCTGACCGAACCATAAGGATTGGGTCGCTGCTGAAAGGGAAGCCCCGCTGGAGCTGATCGACTTTCTTTGAAGGAATGCTGATGTCTTCGCCTGGTCGGCCTCAGATATGCCTGGGATTAGTCCGGACGTCCTTGTCCACCATCTTAATGTGGACGAGATATTCGACCCGTGAAGCAGAAGAAGAGGAGCTTCGCCTGTGACCGGCAGAGAGAGATTGAAGAGGAGGTGGATAAGCTCATCAAGGCAAACTTCATTCGAGAAGTAAATTATCCGAGCTGGCTGTCCAATGTTGTCATGGTGAAGAAATCGAATGGCAAATGGCAAATCTGCATCGACTTCACCGATCTTAATAAAGCCTGCCCGAAGGACAGTTTCCTCTCCTCGGATCGACCAGCTCGTGGATGCCACTTCCGGCCATCAGATGCTGACGTTCATGACGCATATTCAGGCTATAACCAAATTCGGATGGCACCCGAGGATGAAGAAAAGACCGCCTTCATAACTGACCGAGGTACCTATTGTTACCGAGTCATGCCTTTCGGTCTGAAGAATGCAGGCGCCACCTACCAAAGGCTGGTGAACAAGGTCTTCAAGGAGCAAATCGGTCGGAACATGGAGGTATACGTTGACGACATGCTGGTCAAAAGCAAGGAAGCTTCCCAGCATATCGAAGACCTCTCAGAAAGCTTCGTGATGCTCCGAAAGTATCGGATGAAGCTCAATCCGACAAAGTGTGCTTTCGGCATCACCTCGGGAAAGTTTCTGGGCTTTATGGTTTCTCAACGAGGCATCGAAGCCAACCCGCATAAGATTTAAGCCCTTCAGCAAATGGCGCCCCCGACATCTATTAAAGAAGTCCAGCGCCTGACCGGAAGGATTGCGGCCCTCAACCGCTTCGTAGCTCGGTCGGCCGAGAGGAGCCTCCCTTTCTTCAAAGCTCTCCGATCCGCTAAGAACTTCCAATGGACTCCTGAATGCCAAAAATCATTTGAAGACCTCAAGAAGTATCTCGGCTCACCACCTGTCTCGGCAGCCCAAATCCGGGAGAGATGCTATTTTTGTACCTGGCAGTTTCAGAAGGTGCAATTAGCTCGGTCTTGGTCAGAGAAGAGAAGACCCAAAAGCCGATCTATTATGTCAGCAAACTGCTCCGGGACGCCGAGATGAGGTATACCCAAATTGAGAAGCTAGTTTTGGCCCTGATAACGTCGGATCGGAGGTTGCGACCGTATTTCCAGGTGCATTCTGTAACAGTCCTCACCGATCAGCCCATCAAGGCGGTGGTCCACCGCCCCGAGACATCAGGAAGAATGGCAAAGTGGGCCGTCGAATTGAGCGAGCATGATATTCGATATCAGCCTTGTCCGGCCATCAAAGCGCAGGTTCTAGCCAACTTCCTCCTTGAATGCACTATCCAGAAGATGGCTTCACACCAGACTCTCCGAGCATCCAAAGACGAGCGCCCTGTGGTTGCTTCATGTCGATGGATCCTCCAACGCCAATGGCTCCGGTGCTGGTTTGTCCTCACCAGCCCAGAGGGGCGACCTTAGAGTATGGCGTTAGATTCTCCTTCCCACCTCTAACAATGAGGCCGAGTATGAAGCTCTGCTCGCCGGACTCCGAATCGCCCGTGATTTAAAAGTGAAGAAGCTAAATGCCTTCACCGACTCTCAGCTGGTAGCTGGTTAAGTGCGGGGCGAGTTTGAAGCCCGGGAGCCAAATATGCTCGGTATCTCCAAGAGGTGCGGAACCTACTCTCTCACTTCTCTGAATTTGAAGTTGTTCAGATCCCCAGATCCAAAAATGCTCGTGCCAACCTATTATCTCGGCTGGCAACTGCGGAGTCGATGGACTTCGAGCGGAAGTTCCCCTTGGAAATCCTGGAAAGGCCTAGCATCACGGAGGCGGACCGAGTGATGCAGATTGAGGTCAAACCGTCTTGGTTTGACCCTATATTGAAGTATCTTAAAGAAGGGTCGCTCCCAGCCGACCGCAGGGAAGCAAGGAAGCTGAGACTGCAAGCTACCCACTATGTGCTGATCGACGACCAGCTCTATAAGCGATCCTTTTCCATGCCGCTGCTCAGATGCCTCCGCCCATCTGAAGCCGATTATACTCTTCGGGAGGTGCATGAAGGAATTTACGGCAATCATCTAGGAAGTCGATCTCTATGCCACAAGGTGCTTCACCAGGGATATTACTGGCCAACCATGCAAAAGGATGCCGATAATCTCGTCCGAATCTGTGACCCGTGCCAGAGGCACTCCAACATTCAGAGGCTCCCTTCCGCCAGTCTGGTCCCTATTTCCGCTTGGCCCTTTGCTAAGTGGGGGATGGACATTCTCGCCCTTTTCCCCTCGCCACTGGACAGAGGAAGTTCTTATTTGTCGCCATTGATTACTTCACTAAGTGGGTCGAGGCTGAAGAAGTTGCCCAAATCACCGAAGCTCGGGCCAGGGATTTCGTGTGGAAATCCATCATTTGCCGTTTTGGTCTCCCGCATACCATCATCACCGACAATGGCAAGCAATTTAATAATCCCAAATTCCGAGAGTTTTGCAAGGATCATGGCATTAGTCATGCCTCACCTCAGTAGGGCATCCGCAAGCTAATGGAGAAGCCGAGGTAACAAACCGGACCCTAGAGATTAAAGCCCTGACTCGCCAGAGCCCGAGGCAGATGGGCGGATGAGCCTCATCATGTTTTGTGGGCCTACCGCACCACTCAGAGAATCCCCACCGGAGAGACCCCATTCCGGATGGCCTTTGGCACGAAGCCGTCATCCCTGTGGAGATAGGCCTTCCCTCTCCGCGAGTGGAAAGCTACTCAGAAGAGGCTAACGACGAGCAGCTCTGCACCAATCTCGACTTGGTGGAAGAGATCAGGGAAAAAGCTTGAATTAAATGCGCGTACCAGCAAAGAGTGGCCCGCTATCATGCCTCCAGAGTCAAGGGTAAATCCTTCTCGCCTGGCGACCTTGTCCTCCGGAAAACATCCGTCTCCAAACTGCTAGAGCAAGGAAAGCTCTCGCCGAACTGGGAAGGCCCCTACCAAGTAGCGGAAGTCATCAGACCTGGCACCTACAAGCTCCAGGATCTAAGAAAAAAATTCCATTCCCCGACATGGAACTCGGACAATCTCCGCATATACTATCAGTAGGGTACGCCTCTTTGACTTGCCCCGTTTATAACTTTGGCATAGTATTCCTATTATCTATGACATGGTCGCTTCTTTGAAAAACTGCAATGAGAAATGGATACCTCTAGCTCACTCTCGGCACAACCGAGCTATTTCTCCGAGCTTTCAATTGCATCTCCGAACCTCGGCTGGTTCAAGCCTTACTCTATAAAGACTCAGAATGGCTGAGCGCCCCCAGTATGATTAAGAGCCGAACAATCTCGAAGCTTAGCTCGGATTCGGGCCGCTTACAAGCCCCGGCCGACCTAAGCGATCTCCAAAGTTTCGTTTGAATTTGGGCAGCTTACAAGCCCCGGCCGACCTACGCAATCTCCAAAGTTTCATTCGGATTCAGGCCGCTTACAAGCCCGGCGACCTACGCAATCTCCAAAGTTTCGTTCGGATTTGGGCAGCTTACAAGCCCCGGCGACCTAAGCAATCTCCAAAGTTTAGCTCGGATTTGGGCCGCTTACAAGCCTCGGCCGACCTAACGTTCTTCTATACTTAGCTCGGATTCGGGCAGCTTACAAGCCCCGGCCGACCTAAGCGATCTCCAAAGTTTAGTTCGGATTAGGCCCTTACAAGCCCCGGCGACCTAACGTTCTCCTATACTTAGCTCGGATTCGGGCAGCTTAGAAGCCCCGGCCAACCTAAGCGATCTCCAAAGTTTAGCTCGGATTCGGGCCGCTTACAAGCCCCGGCCGACCTAAATGTCTCCTAACTTAGCTCGGATTCGGGCGCTTACAAGCCCCGGTCGACCTAAGCAATCTCCAAAGTTTCTTCGGATTCGGGCCGCTTACAAGCCCCGGCCGACTTATGCGATCTCCAAAGTTTCGTTCGGATTCGGGAAGCTTACAAGCCCCGGCCGACCTATTGGTCTCTAAAACGCAAACATGGTTCGATGGAGACAAACATCTTGAGGATGGCAGCAAAATAGAAGTTGCCAAAAAAACCTCCCTTGTTTATCATAAAAGAAACAACAAAGAGGAAACGAAAAGATAAAAAGAACCCTCATAGGGGCTTATCGTTTCCCAGGAGCCGCCGAGCCCTCCTCGTGCCGAGCCAACTTGATGACCTGCTGACGAAGGGATGCTATTTCCCCTTCTTGCTGGCTGATAACACGGCAAAGGAGCTCGACCTCCCTCGTCGAAATGGCCAAATATCGCTCGGTCGTTCTCTGGAGCTGCTCATGGCTCGTGAACGCCGACGCCAGAACTATTCCATCAACAGTCACTGCAACGCGGCTCCCCCGAGAGTCCCCGCGGCCATTAGCGCGACGTTCGGCCCTTGGGTCGATCGCCTTTCACCGCTGAGGCCATATCCACACTCGAGAATCGTGGGAAGACTAGCTGAAAGGATGACCGGCATAGGCATCCCTCTGGTCCATATTTAAACCACTCCTGGCGAGTATCTCGATCACTCGGGTCATTAATTTTGGCCAGTGGAAACTCACCAGGCGTCATCGCCTCAGTAGGCGCTTGCGGGAGACAAGGGGTCGCGCCCCCTCATCGAGAAGATCGGGAAGCATCGACGAAGAGCGCGGGGAACTTCCCCTTTTTCTAGGGACCAGGCTCCCTCCGTTTGCCAAACCTTTCTGAAATAAATATCCTCGAGAACCGCCAGACTCCCTCGAATTGGGCATCCTGGAAAAGATGCGTCAGTGATCAGCACTAGCTCGCCTCCCTTGAGGATAACCGAGTCATAAACTTCGGACGCCCCCATGCGTCGCTCGGATAATCCTCATCCTCTTTGGCAGCATGCACCAGAATCTACATTTGCTGCAAGAGACAAACAAAATATTATACCTCGGCAACGACCGAGTGATATCCTTCATACCTCAGCAACAACCGAGTGATATCCTGAAGCTTCTGCTTAGTCGAAATCTCTCCATCGCTCTGACGCGGCTAAGACGTCCTATTATACCTTGACGGAGGCAAACAACCTTCTGTTATTTGACAGTAAAGGCATGTCACAAACTGTTTTTCCCCGCTGAAATACCTACCTCAATAAACGGGATCATGCCTACCTCATGAGTCCATAGGACCCCCAGGTTCCTCTTTGACTCAATCATGGATATACGCTATCTCCGCTGAGGACCGGACACTGGCCTTAGCAAGAACTAAGCCGCGATGGCGCTGCCGAAATATGCTACAGCATAAAAAATATAACATGGGAGTAACAACTCTCAGCACAGAAGAGGCAGGAGCCAAAGAAAGAAGGAATGAAAACTTTCTTTATTTCCTCATCCAAAGAAAAGTTACAATCTCCTACGAGGAGTTACAAGTGCATCAAAACACAGGAAATAAAAACGAGTACATAGCTCGGCTGAACTGCCTTAGTCAGCTCCAGTTAATAATAATGCTTCGACATCCGACCGAAAAGATCAGACGACCAGTCAGCTCGCCCTGATAGATAGCAAGGCCGGCTTCCCACGGGTCCTCTGGATAAACTAAGGGATCCAAAGAGAGGCACAGACCCATGGATGCAGATGCTAAGGAAGCTTCCCCCTGGTGGGATGCTGGGCTGCAGGCCGCTGCCCGATTGAGAGAGCTAGGGGACCATCAGCCCCACGCTGCTCTCAACTCCCTCTCCACACAACGAAGGATTCCCCTCAGAGAAGAGCCGAGAATCCAGCCCGAGGGAGAAGGAAGTTCATGCATGCGGGGGTGCCTGTGCACTTCCTACCCTGCGACCCCCGCAGCCAAACCACAAAGGACACACAGGAAGCACATATGTGCGCTCTCCGTGTGATCTCTGTGGACCTCCTGTGCGCTCTCCATGTGATCTCCGGAGCTCCTCTCCTGAGGAGCCGCTCTTTAGCGACTCCTTCATCACCCAACTATCCAGGGGAAGACGATTTGCAAAAGGAAACTCAATCCCTCTGCTCTAAGCCTCGGGATACAGGCATCACGAGAACTTTCACAGTTTGCAGAGAAGAGAACTTTGGGGATGGCCTAACACGGCCCCTTCCTCCCCTTTTTATAGGCGAAATGAACCGGGAGCAGGAGTTGAAGCAAAAAGCCCTGAGATTCAAAATGCCCAATCCATGCTGCCATGTGGCCTCCCAGGATGAAAAGAGCGCCCTTCTATGCGCGCCAAATGCATCGCTCAGTCCATGACGTACGCCAGAGGATCTCCTTTGATCCCGGATCATGGGTCATAATTGCAGAAAATTGCCCGCTGATCTCAAATATACGGGCAGACCTGGAAATCACCGGTGAAAACGATACCCTCCAATGGCGAGCGAGCACCTGCGTCGTACGTTGAAACGACCCGCGTTGGAAAGGATCAACGAGATAAATTCCCCTGGAAACTACCGAGGCAACCTTTCATAGGTTGCAGAGCCGTATCAGCCATTTCGGCAAAAAGGAAGGTCGATTCATCTTGAAAAAGACAAGGCACTGACAGAATAATAAAAGGCGCAGAAGCCAAGTACTCCTCAGTGAGGGCATCTCGATATTCTCCGCTCTGACCCAGTTGACTGTTATGCCTCAGCATAAACCGAGACATTGTCTTGCACTCTAACTCAAGGCCAAAACTGCCTCTACACTTCAGACTAAACCGAAGAGCCTCCTTTCAGTTCGACATAACCGAATGTTATCTGTACTCCGGCCCAGTTTAAGGTAACTACTTCAATGGTAAGACACGTTGTAAGCCCCGGCCTACACCCGGAGTGCATGAGCCCCGGTCAGGGTCGGAGTGCACATCTAATGAATATAAACCCGACCTATACCCAGAATGCGTAAGCGTCAGATAAGGTTGGAGTGCACGTCCTGGGGATACAAGCCCCGGCTAATACCGGAGTGCATCTTTTGTAAGAACCTCGACGAAAACCGAGCGATATGCAGCGTAAGACTCGGATGATAAAGGAGAACATTTCAAAAACGGCAAACACAAAAGCTGCAGAAATTTTTCTCTTCATTCATTATAGAAAAGGTGACATAAAAGAAAATACATCGGCCCTCACAGGGGCTTGTTATTTCCTCCAAGCGCCGCTGAGCTCTCCCCCTGCCGTGGAGCCTGCTCACCAACTGTTGCTGGAGGGACGCCACCTGCCTCTCCAGCCGCCTATTGGATTCGCGAAGAAGCTCGATCTCCTTGTAGAAACGGCCAGATACTGCTCGGCCGCCTTCATAATCTGTTCGCGGCCTGCGAACAGCGAAGCCAGGACCTCTCCGTCAACTGTTACCATGGTGCGACTCCGGCGCAACCCCCTGCGGCCGTCAGCACTGCTGCCTGCCTTCCAGTTGATCGTCCCCCACTTCCGGAAGCCATTTCAGTGTTGAAATCCTTGGAAGGTCAGCTGAGGATGGCTAATGATAACTCCTCCCCCCTTTTTAAAAGTCCCCCTGGCGGGCATGCCGATCGCCAAGGCCGCTAACCCGAACGTTACGGCTACGGGACATGCCACATGTCACCACCTTAGTGGGCGTTCGGGAGACGAAGAGTTCTACTCCCCAACCGAGGAGGCTCATTAATAATCCCACGATGCTCAAGGCACGCCCACGTCTCCGCCCTGGATAATCCGAGTTATCCCAGGCCCGATCAGATGCTTTTGTAATTCCTGGTCCTTTCGGTCGACCTGCCAAATCTCTCATTCTGGCCGAGTTATCGCGTCTCACAACTTCAAACGAGCGATTGCATTACCCGGCACTAAGCCAAGTCATCATATCTCTCAGCTTCATCGGAGCAATCCCCATGCCTCAGCCTCAGCCAAGGCATTTACTAAAATCCGATCTAAATCGGCCGATGGGCACGAGCAGGTCATAACGTGTTCACAATCATGAGAAAGCATGAAACAAAAGACCAGCTAAAAAGACAACCAAATAGAGACAAAGGCTCATTCGTTGAAAGCTTCAACCGAGTTACCAGATGAAAAAGCAAAAAATATACAAACGACCCTTAAGAGTCAGGATTGGGAACGGCCTCAACGGCCTTCATGGCTTCCTCGGCGACGTTCGGGGGAGCTCGGCTTGTCTCGCCCACTTCAAATGTCTTCATCTCCTCGGAAACAGGCTACGAGGGCCCTTCAGGAGCTACAGCCTCACTGGGACCCAGAATAGAGTCAAAATCGGTGTCTGAAACATCGATATATTCGCCTTCCTCAACCCCTGAGGAACAGGCCTCTAAGGGTTCGACGTCCAAAAAGGAAAGGTCCCATTTTGGATGCTCCCGAGATATCTTAGTTCGGACTCCTCCACGCCAAGCTGGAAGGCCTCGGCACAGGTCACATCATCTACACCCCGGAGCAAGCCCATTTGCTCCTCGATTTCAGCGACCCGTTTCTCAAGCTCCGAGCTCTTTCCTATACTCAAGGCCAGTTCCTCTTGCAGGATCTTCACTTGGTTTTGGCCCTCCAATTTTGCCCTCTCCATCTACAAACACAGATTAGCTAATGCAATAGCGAATTAATAGGAAAGGTCTAAAGGACAGGACCGAACCTCCTCCTCCTGCCTGGCTAACATCCCGGTCAACTCCTCGACCCTGCCAAAGGCCCTCAATTTGTTAGCTTGAACCTGCTCGATTCTGCTCCTGAGGCTATCAATCCTCGTTTGCTTATTATCAGCTTCTTCCCAGGCCCGGGAGAGCTCGGCATCGAGCTGGTTTAATCTCTCTTGGTGCCATTTAATCCGGTTGTCCTTGGCTGCGATGCATTGGTTAAGGTTCCGAACCTTCTCCTCCAACTCGCCAAGCATCCTGCTCAAGCGATGCTTCTCCTCGGCAGTTTCCCACACCAGCCTGTCTCGACTTTCATTGAACCATTTCTGAGCGGACTCCATTTCTTCAGCATGCCGAGATTCGACCTGCGACAGCTTCGAGCATGCCTCATCAAATCTCGCCTGGAGCCCGCGCGACTCCTCAACTTCGAGCTTAAATCTGGATGCGTCATTGAGGGCAGCCCGATACAACCCCCTCACCTTCTCTAACTCCTTGTTAATAGTGTCTAGGATCTGCTCGAATTTGTCAGATGCTGCTGCTCGCAATCGAAGCTTGGAACTGACCCTCTTGGCCTGGACGCTGGCCCCTATCACCAGACTCAAACGCCAGCACAACGCTCGTGTGATCAGAGCATTCTACGGAACAAAAAACAAATGAGAAAATGTAATCAAGCTAACTAGAAAGCACCCACTGCTCTGGAATGGCAACTCACTCGGGAGGCGTAAGACCTGGCTAACTTCATGAGGGTGGGATTATCGATATCGGGGAGAAGATGAACATCCTTCACCACGTTCCGCTGACCAAATGCGGCATCGATGAGATCTAAGTCCGCAAACTCGTTCGTCGAGGGACCGATGCTCGGGAACAATGCGACTTAATCAAAGCAGAAAACGCCTCCTCAATGGCCGGGTCCGAACTACCAGGCTGCCCATCCGAGGAGCCTGACTAAACAATCTCAGACTGAGGAACTTTCAATCTCTGGCCTCTTTCAGTAAAAGTCTGGCATGCGATTCGTCGGATACCTCGGCCAGCCCCGGTCCCAATGTCCCCAAGGTCTTAGCAGGGAAAGCTTCAGCTAGAAGGTCGTCATTCTGTCCTTTTTCTTCACCCAAAAGCACCTCTTTAATTACTGGCGCCTGCTCCTCCTCCGCAGATTCCATCAAGGCCTTGACTTGTTCATTGGCTCCCCTAATCTCCTCAAGAGGTAACTCTCCGACAAGAAACTCTTCTCGAACCTCCATTGCCTGTGGCACAACATCATCACCCTCTAACCCGTTCGAGGGAGGCCCCTCAACAGCAGATTCCCCCTGAGCCTCAAACGGAGCCCCCTTCGGGCTATCCGCTATTTCCACCACCGGAGGACAGGGGATCTCGGCGATCCTCTCTGAGTCCTCCCCATTCTATGCTCTCCCCTCACAACTATTGCCTTTTCCCCCAGCGGGGAAGGTCTCTCTTCCGTGGCTGGCACTCCTGCGTCCCCTTTTTTCGACGGTGAGGAGCGTAAGCTGGCCTTGACTCGCCCAACTCCGGCGAGCGCTCTTCAGAAAAAATGGACTTTCTTCTCAAGCTTGCGCCTCTCCACGCTACTGACTTCTCTTGGGTGCTTGCCCAACTCCTTTCTTATGCAGCCTGCCATCTCTGATTTCATGGCTGCAGGCATGGGTAGTAACCAATCAAGCCTAGATACATTCATTCAAAGAAAAGAAAACAGGGAAAAGGGGGAAGAGCTTACCCTGCCTATCGATGGGGCTAAGCCCAGCAGTGCAAATGGCCTTCTCTGATAATAAGACGGTAGTCAAAAATGCCCGACCGCTAGTGAGGGTCCCAGATCCTCCCTCTCCCACTCGGATAAGGCCGTATGCGCCTCCATGTCCCTAACTGGGTTTCCCCACTCTTGCGGAAAATCGGAACCAATGTTCCCCTTAGCGATGAAGAACCGAACCTTCCATCTCTTTATGGACGACGGCTTGTCCACGATCGTCTTGAATGACTTCCGAGGTCTGATATAGGACCACTCTAATTTCCTTCCGGGCAACAGATGATGACAAACGCGGAACAGGGATAGAGTTGATGTTACCTTTACTTGGCTACACATCGAAATAAACCCGATGATACTCCGCCAGCTGTTGGGAGCGACCATCATCGGACAGATGTTATAAAACTTCATAATCTCCTTCACCAGGGGATGGAGAGGAAACCGGAAGCCCGCCTTCAGACTGTCTTCATAAAGGAAGACCCCATGCTCCAGTTCCTGTGAAACCCTACGTTCGGGCCCCGGCAATCGCAGGAGGATATCCGAGGGGATACCTTATTTCATATGGAGTTTCCCCAACTCCTCCGCAGTAATTTCTGAGACCATATCACTGGGACTCATCATTCTGCTCGCTGGAAGGAACACCAGGCAAAATTGCAAAGAAGACAGGAGAACAAATCCCTCCGGGAGGAAACGGAAGAACGCTGCGAATGGGAATAGCGTTACTTCGACTTTGCTTCCTCCCAAAGGAAACCGCCTCAGGAGAAGATAAGACACCCCCAGCAAGGCATACGGATCCGCTGCTGTAAACGCCGTGAAAATCGGGATTTGCTACGTGGCAACTCCCCGACCGTTGCCCCAAAGGAGCCTTACCCATAAGGGCACGGCGGCCGCACGACATTGAATAGGGCATCATTGCGCAGGCTATCAAATCTGGATCCCTCCGTTCAAATTGTGCCACCTGGAATTATACTATCTATGCCCGAACCTGCACTTTGAACTAGAGAGTAGGGCATGTGTTGAGGGGTAAAATCATCGCGTATCAATAATCGTGCACACGGCTAAGGCTAGCCTTGTTTCCTACTCGCTGTGCGACTCTCGCCAGAGATAAGTCAGCCTCGGTAGGTCAGAGCGCCCTAGCCCCCACCGAGCCAAGAGTTCCCAAGGCACGAGCTATTGTCCATCGTCTCTCGGCCCCTCGAGCCAAGCTATCGTCTCTCGGTCACCTTGGCCGAGCTATCGTCTCTCGGTCCCTTGGCCGAGTTATCGTCCATCGTCTCTTGGCCCTAACCGAGCCATCCCATCATCCGGCATTTCTAGCCGATCTTTTCTATCACTCGGCCCAGCCCGAGCGATACCTGCACCTCTGCAGAATTTTCTATCATGTCTGAAAGTGGCCTAGAGCCCTGGGGCCTATACCCCCATCAAATCTCGAGATGTCAACAAGCTCTCCCAGCCGTCGATCCACTAACTCGATACGAATCCTACCGATCCCATAACAAATTGGATTTAGATCTCAATGGCCTTCGGACCCACGACGCTCCCAAACAACCAGGTGATCCTCTATAAATACCACAGCCTCAGATCCTCTCAGGTACGCCATCTCTTATGCGCACACTCGCTCACTGCCTTTGTTTTCCGCCATTATTGCTCTGCTCCGAGCCCTGGGAGAGACTCTTCAATGATAGCCTTCTCCTTATTTTTGTTGACTATCGATCTCCACTGACTTGAGCATCGGAGGGTCTTCCGCAGAGGGCTACCCCCAACGCCTCTCGCGCGAGGACTGTCTTGCAGGTCCGTCCAGAAGGGAGCCCATCTCGAAGCTCGAGCGCGTTCGAGTCGGAGGACAAGATTTCAGCAGCAACATCTTGTAAGAATTAATATAGATCATTTTGGAGCCTGAAATCTGGGTTTTCGCGGAACTGACCAGAGACTTTAGGCGGTGATTGAAGAGAAGAGCAGCTTTGTTCATGGCTTCGACGCAACTTCCGTTGGTCATACGTGAATTTGACCTCACCACCGGCATGGACCCCATGGTTTGAATAGAGAAGAGCAAGAATTTTCTTGCTCCGAGATCGTAGAGCATCTTGAGCTGGCCTGACAGGTTAGAGATGAGAACTTTGGTGAATTGTTGAAGGGTAACTCCCTTCTTTTGCTGGGGCATGAAGTAATTCAGTAGATAATCATTTCCACCGGTTCCCACGACAACAGGTACTCGGAGAAGTGGTGCTTGAAGGCTCGTCGCGGATGGCCTCTAGTCCAAGCTGGGCTTTCAAGTCTAGTGTTCTCGTAAAATATTTTATTTCTTTCTCAAAATAAAATAAAAAGTAAAACTCAAATAAATAAATTTAATTTAAAATAAATTAAAAACTAGCTAATATTGTTACGAAAGTACATAAATTAAATGATCAAATTTATGCTTATCAGGTTACTTATCAGAAATTGATGAATAAAATCTTTAAGAACCAGATTGGACGCAACATGGAGGTATATATGGATGATATGCTAACCAAGAACACCTGTATCGCAAACCATGTTGCTGACTTAGAAGAGACATTCAATAACCTCCGGCACCATCGAATGAAGCTCAACCCTCGCAAGTGCGCATTTGGGGTTACTATGGAGAAATTTTAGGGCTTTCTGGTAATCCAGCGAGGGATTGAAGCAAACCCGAAGAAGATTCAAGCCATTCTTAACATGAGGCAACTAGTCAATAAAAAGGAGGTCCAACGGCTCATCGAAAGAGTGGCCGCTCTGAGCCGATTTCTGTCAAGATTAGCTGAAAGATGCTTACCTTTCTTTAAAGCTCTATGCAAGGTGAACGACTTCGACTGGACGGAGAGCTGCCAGAAAGCCTTCAAGGAGTTGAAGAAATTTCTGTCCACATCACCATTATTGTCAAAGCCAAAGGAAGAAGAAGAACTCTTTATTTATCTTGTCACCTCCCTAGAGGCAGTCAACTCCGTTCTAGTACACCTCGATCCCGACGGAACACAAAAATTCGTCTACTACACTAGCAAAGTGCTCCATGATGCGGAGGTCAGAAACTCCATAACTAAAAAATATATTTTTGCTCTAATCATTTCTGCTCAGCATCTTAGGCCATACTTTCAAGCCCATCCAATCATGATGCTCATGGATCAGCCTCTTAGAGCTATTCTGGCCCGTCCTGACACTTCTGGCTGACTGGTTAAATGGGCGATCAAATTGAAAGAATTTAATCTTTCCTTTCAGTCCCGATCTACCCTGAAGTCCTAGGTGTTGGCGAACTTCTTGGTGGAATGCACCTGGGCTGAGGAGCCACCTAAAGATTTTTCAATGGCATGTTCAGATGCTGGTGAGGATACGATGGAGATCTGGATCCTTCATGTCGATGGCGCCTCCAATTCTCAAGGATGTGGAGCTGGTCTTATTCTTACAAACTTGAAGGGCATAGTGCTGGAGTACGCTCTCTGTTTCCTTTTCAAAGCTACAAATAATCAAGCCAAGTATGAGGTCTTATTGGCCAGAATTAAGCTAACGTAGGAGTTCAGAGTAAAGCACCTCAGAGCCTTCACCGACTCTGAGCTTATCTCCAGACAAATTGCTGGAGAGTATGAGGCTCGAGACCCCATCATGTCTCGATATTGAATAAGGTCAAGTCACTGACCTCCTCATTGGCTTATTTCAATATTAGTTATATTCCTAGGGATGAAAAGGCCAGAGCCGATGCCTTATCACGGCTAGCCACTTCGGCAGATAACACTTTGAGAAGAATATATGTTGAACACCTGGAGACTCCAAGTATTAACATAGCAGAAGAAGTTCTACCAGTCACACAAGAGTTAACATGGATGGATGCCTATATCCATTACCTCACTGACGGTACTCTCCCCACTGATCACACAAAAGCCATGCTACTCAAGTGGAGGGCTTCCAAGTTCGTGCTGCTGAATGGGCAATTATATAAGAAGTCCTTCTCTTATCCTCTCAAATGTGTTGGTCCTGCAGACGCCAATTATATCCTCAGAGAGATCCATGAAGGCATATGCAGGAATCATCTGAGGGGCATATCACTGGCACATAAGGCTCTATGTCAGGGATATTATTGACTCACTATGCGAAAGAATGCTGCCAAGCTGGTCCAGAAGTGCGATAGCTGCCAGCGATATTCTAATGTCCAGTGATAGCCAGCCTCTCAACTGAGCCCGCTCTCTACTATGTGACCCTTCGTTCAATGGGAAATGATATCCTCGGACCGTTCTCCCTAGCTTCAGATCAATGGAGGATCTTACTTGTCGCCATCGATTACTTCACCAAATGGGTTGAGGTCGAGGCATTAGCCAAAATCACCGAGAATAAGGTGAGGGAATTTTTCTGAAAGTCTATTATTTGCTGATTTGGCCTACCCTATACTATCATCACCGACAATGGTCGACAATTCAATAATGCTACATTCAAGACTTTTTGTACCGAGTTGGGTATCTGTCACCGATTCACTTCTGTCAGCATCCACAAACTAATGGAGAAGTAGAAGTTATGAATCAGACCATCCTTCAGGAACTCAGAACCCGGTTCAATGAGTTCAAAGGCAAATGGATGGAGGAACTCCCAAGTGTACTATGGGCGTATCATATGACTCCAAGGATTCCCACAGGGAGACTCCTTTTAGTCTTATCTTCGAATCTAAAGCGGTCATCCCGGTGGAGATCGGCCTTTCAAGTCCCCGAGTGGAGTCATACAAGGAAAAGGATAATCTTCATCAACTAAGGGCCAGCCTCGACCTCATCGATGAGACCGGGACCAAGCATAGCTCAAGATGGCTATCTTTCGCCAGTGAGAAACAAAATATTACAATGCTCGGGTCCGTCTCAGGATATTTTGCCTTGGAAATCTAATTCTTAGAAGAGCGAGATATCTAAACCGATCGAAGAAGGCAAGCTATCTCCAAATTGGGATGGGCCCTATCGGGTCACCGAAGCACTTCGCCAAGATGCATATCGAATCGAGGAGCTTAACGAACGGCCAATCCCGCGTACTTGAAACGTGGACAACCTTCACCTATATTATCAATAGTGAGTGTATTTAGCTGATGAATATAAGAAGAGTCTCAAATTTTATCTATCTACCCGGCATGAAAATTTTCATAGTTTCAAAAGGCTCTCGGTGGTCCAGCGATCATAAGGATACCCCCAAGTCGGCCGAGAAACCTTCAAGGTGGTTCAAGTTCTATGGCTACGGTGGCTTCAAGTCAACTCCCAGGCTGGCCGAGAAACCCTCAAGATAGTTTCAAAAGGCTCTCGATGACCTTGCGATCATAAGGACACCCCCGGGCTAGTCGAGAAACCACCGAGGCAGTTCAAGTCCTATGACTCCAGCGGCCCCAAATCAACTCTCAGGCTGACCAAGAAACCCCAAAGCAGTTTCAAAAGGCTCGGCCCCGTGATCATAAAGACACCCTAGGGCCGACCGAGAAATCCTCAAGGCGGTTCAAGTCCTATGACTCTGGTGGTTCCGAGTCAATTCCTGGGCTGGCCTAGAAACCTCCGAGGTAGTTTCAAAAGGCTCTCGACGGCCCCATGATCATAAGAACACCCCCGAACCAGCCAAGAAACCTCTGAGGCAGTTTCAAAATGCTCTCAGCGGCCCTGCAATCATAAGGACACCCCGGGCCAGCCGAGAAATCCCTGAGGCAGTTTAAGTCCTGTGACTCCGGCAGCCCCGAGTCAACTCCCAGGCTGGCCAAGAAACCTCCAAGGCAATTTCAAAAGGTTCTCGGTGGCCCCGCGATCATAAGGACACTCTCGAGCCGATCGAAAAACCCTTGAGGCGGTTCAAGTCCTATGACTCCGGCGATCCCGAGTTAACTCCTGGGCCGGCCGAGAAACCTCCGAGGCAGTTTCAAAAGGCTCTCGGTGGCCCCCAATCATAAGGATGCCTCCGGGCTGGCTAAAATACCCTCAAGACGGTTCAAGTCCTATGACTCCGACGGTCTCGAGTCAACTCTCGAGCTGGCCAAGAAACCTCTGAGGTAGTTTCAAAGGCTCTCGGTGGCCCCATGATCATAAGGATACCCCTAAGCCGATCGAAAAACCTCTGAGGTGATTCAAGTCCTATGACTATGGTGGCCCCGAGTCAACTCTCGGGCCAATCGAGAAACCCTCAAGGCAGTTTCAAAAGGCTCTTGACATCCCTACAATCATAAGGACACCCCAGGATCGACCGAAAAACCCCAAGGCGGTTCAAGTCCTATGACTCTGGCGGCCTCGAGTCAACTCCCGGGCCAGCCGAGAAACCCTCAAGGTAGTTTTAAAAAGCTCTCGGTGGCCCCATGATCATAAGAACACCCCCGGACCGGCCGAGAAACACCCGAGATAGTTCAAGTCCTATGACTCCGGTAGCCCCGAGTCAACTCTCGAGCCGGCCGAGAAACCCCTAAGGCGATTCAAGTCCTATGATTTCAACGGCCCTGAGTCAACTCCCAAGCTGATCGAGAAACCCCCAAGGCAGTTTCAAAAGGCTCTTGATATCCCCATGATCAAAAAGACACCACCGGGCCGACCGAGAAACCCCCAAGGCGGTTTAAGTCCTATGACTCCAATGTCCCCGAGTCAACTCCCAGGCCAGCCAAGAAACCCTCGAGGCGGTTTTAAAATACTCTCGGTGGCCCTGCGATCATAAGGACACCCTTGGACTGACCGAGAAACCTCTAAGGCAGTTCAAGTCCTATGACTTCGGTGGCCCCGAGTTAACTCCTAGGCCGACCGAGAAACACTCGAGGTAGTTTTGAAAGGCTCTCGGCGGATCGCAAAGGCCTTTGAAGGACCTGTGACCGGCATTAGCACCCAAGGAATATTTCAGCAAAATATTCAAAAGGCGAAGGCAAGCCCAAGTGTTCCTATGAAGTCTACATATCAAATTGCCGACTCTCTAAGTATGCTAAAAAAATTGGAGGTGCATCTTATCGAATCTGAAGGCTAAAGCTCAGCCATGATCACCAAAAGACTAAAGCACTACGAAAAGCTATGTTTCTCATACTTGAATAAAATATTTCTATCATTAATTTCATGTCAATATCATACAAAAAATCGACAATGGTCAGATTACAAAAATGTTGAAAAAAGAAAAGAAAATAAACTCTAAGGTTCGGCGGATCCCGGCCCGTCTTCAGCGTCGCCAATCTCCGGATCCTCCTCTTCATTATCAGGCTGAATGCGTTCAAGGCCGCTTATTTTGAAGATTCGGAAGGCCTTCTCCTTATACTTCTCGAATCCATGGGAGAAGGCATCGATGGTCGCCTCACTCAATTCTGTGGCAAAATCGGTGGAGCCTTTGTAGTGCTCCACGGCCTTCTGAGCTTCGACTTCGATGGTGGCCACCTTCTCCGCAGCTTGGGCTTCGACGATGGCCAATTTCTCCATAGCTTCTCGGGCCTGGGCCTCGGCGACGGTCTTCCTCTCCCAGGAGGTCCAAGCGTCCGCCTCCACAAAAGCCTACTTCTCCATGGTGGCCCGGGCTTCGGACTCGGCTTTATCGGCCCTCTCTTCATCATGGTCCAACTTGAGGAGAGTATCTTCCAACCTCTCCTCAGTCGGCCTAAGCCTCATCATGGCGTCCACCAATTTGGCCTCGGTGACTCTAGCCTTTTTCTCGGCTTCCTCGGCCTGGGCCTTTAAAAAGTGGCTCCCCTCCTGAGAGGCTTAGAGCTCACCGGCCACCTTCGTCTCTTGGGCTTGTACCTCGGCCAATTCTTTGGCCAAGTTGTCAGCCCGGGTCTTGGCGGCAATCAACTCATTCCGAGCATGCCTATAGTTGTTGGTGGCCTCGGTGTAGGCATCCCGAAGGACGAAAAGACCATTAGACATCTGCATAAACCAATCGGCTAGGGCTCAGACTAAATCCTCACATTATATCCAACACAAAATGCTAAATAAAGCCGACGAACTCACCTGAAGGGTGGCAGTGAAGAGAGTGTCGAGGGCGTCGGCAATCGGTAGGCGACGGAGCTTAGCCTAAAAATTTGAAAGGCTGGAGCGGCTCAATATATGCTCCGCCAGCCAACCATAGTTCATCGCCGTCATCCGAAATGACTGGATCCTTGGGGCACTAGTAGGGGGAATCCCTCCTTTCTCTAGCATTGGTTGGGATGCCGGCGGGACATCATCTTCAACTTCCACAACCGGAGGCATCCCAACCCTTACCTCTGGGGCAGCTTCATCTCTGGGCTCGGCGGTGATCGAGGGCTCTTTCCTTGATGGCCCTGCCTCAACTTCAACATGAGGAGGCCCTATTACTGGTACCTCAGTGGGAGAATTCTTCCTTCTCGACTCTCCCATCGATGCAGCCTCTGGAGTCGTAGGAACCATAGAAGGAGCCATGGGGGGCCGGGATGACCCGTCCTGTTCTTCTTGGCGAGGCTTTTTGGGCACTGCCCTCACCGTGTCGCTGGTGGCCTCTCTTCTCTTTTGGAGGCCAGCCATCAAGAAATTGAAAGAAAACTTCATTACTGCATAAAGAAGCAAAAATAAAAAAAGTGATGGCTAAAGGATGTGGCGCTCATCGAGCATCGGTGTTGGCGATGCTGGCTATGCCGGCCTCACGGAGATTGTCTTCCGATAGTAGTTCTCGGTAGGGAGGAATGTTGAATGACATCAGCAAATCAAAAATTTCTCGATCTTCCTCGTTTATAGTCAAGTTTTTATTAGGGCTCGTGTCAGGAATGCCCCAGCCAATCTTCACTCCCTCTATATGGACCTAGAAAAATCGAAACTTCTATCCCTTGATTTTGGAAGGCAGGTCAAGTTTTAGGGCTTTTTTGGGTTTGGAAGCAAAGTTCCATCACCAGCTTTATTGGGATTACAGAGTTTGTACAAGGCCCGAAACAAAAAAACTCGGGCAGAAATGCCATGAAAATGGCAAAGTACAATAAAGGTGTAGATATTTTGAATAGAGTTTGGAGTTAACTGCATCGAAACAATGTCATACTTATTTAGGAGGTTAAGGAAGAAATGATGGAAAGGAAGATGAAACTCGCTCCTAAAAAATTTCTCATACAAGGCAATCCCATCAGACTGGCTAGAGGTTATCTTATCACCAGGATGAAAGGCAAAAGTATAGACGCTATCAGGTATTTCATATTAGGCCCTAAGGTTCTTTATATATTGAGCAGACATGGTGGAGGCTATCCCCTTTGGACTGACAGACTTAAAAAGGGTAGCCGAAGGAGATGCCAGACAACTCAGTGGTGGAGGAGAAACCCTAGGTGGTCAAGGAGAAACCTTAGGTGGTGAAGGTGAAACCTAGATGGTGTTTGGGCTACGGTTGCCAGACGATCGCGGATGAAAATGCCATCAGGAGCCCGATGTCGTTACAGAAGTTAGAATCCATGGGAAGAAAAGAACAAAGAGAGTGAAAAGGATTGACCTGAAGATCAAAGGTATAGAAGCGAGAACTCAAGATTCAGAAGGTAAAGAGGGCACAGAAAAGGTAATGGAGACATGAGAAGCTTGAAAGGACATGCGGGATTATTTTTATCATAATTTTTGAAACGTCCCACCCACTACAGTGCTATGTGGAGATTTATAAGTGGAGGCAATGTTCAGCTGTCCAAAACTTCTTCGCTACCCGAGATACAATGCCTCGATGATGCTTGAGCGATGCGATCTACATCCAATGATGGGACATAGATAAGAACAATCCAATAATGGTGCCCCACCTTTTTCATTGATCAAAAAATATTTTCCTCAATCTTTTTGCAGACCATATCACTCCCGGTGCTATTCCTTAAATGATGAGAAGACTTTGAGGGGACTTTACCTTCTTGAGGTCACTTGCCCGCCTTCGCTAATTTATGGCGCACAAGGCCCCAACGAAAGTGAAAGATTTTGTACTCCTTTCTTTTAGAAAGTGCTACGCACATGAGCGCCAAGACTCAGGAGCAGTGGAGCATATGATGTGGCTAATAAGAGCTACTTATAAATTAATGGCCAAAATTATCTGACAGCAGAAACCAATAGGATGCAGGCGGCCTCAGTTCTTAGGCGGCCCTAGCTCCTAAGCGGCCCCAATCCTAGGCGGCCCCGGTTCTTAGGTGGCCCCAGCTCCTAAGGGGCCCTCCCAATTCTTAGGCTGCCCCAGCTCCTAAGTAGCTCTGGTCCTAGGTGGCCCCGTTTCTCAGGCAGCCCCGGCTTCTAAGCAGCCCCCCAGTTCTCAAGCAGCCCCAGCTCCTAAGCGGCCCCAGTCCTAGGTAGCCCCAGCTCTTAAGCGACCCCGGTTCTCAGGCGGCTCCAGTCCTAGGCGGCCCCAACTTCTAAGCGACTCATGTTCTAAGATGATCTCATTTCCTCCCACCTTCAGACTTAGCTTTAGCTTCCCAGGCGAGCTTTCATTTCTGACTAGGCCGGGCCCACCAATCGCCTTTGGCTCATAAGCGTCTAATAAGACAAGCTTCACTAGTTCTGGCATAGGCCTAAAAAGTTATCATTCATCATGAAGCTTTAATGACCCAGATTAGATGGGCCTAAAAGTCATCGTTCATCATGAAACTTTAATGACTATGATCAAATGAGTCCAAAAAGTCATCATCTGCCACAAAGTATCAATCACCCAGTTTAGATGGGATAAATCCCACTAATTCTGACATTCTATTCATGGAATCATAGTTCATCATAAGATTTCAAGCTTTCTACGCAAGTTTCACATACTCCAAGTATCAATAAAATGGGTAAGAGGAACTCCTGGCCAAGGTATGAACACCCAAGCACTTAGAGAGTTCTCTCATCTTCTTCCCAACTCTCTCTTTCGAGCTTTTTCAAGCTCATGGTTGTGATTTTAATCACTAACTTGAGCATCGAAGGGTTCCCGTCAAAATTTTTGATCCTCGAGATTTTTTGTAGATCTTGGTGCAGAAGCGAAGCTTCCTTGATAAACTCACCGCATATTTACTGATGCTCAAAAGATGTTAGCTCAAGATGATCAGGCATAATCATAAATAATTATCTTATCTTTTTAAAGGGTTCTTTTTAATTTTAATATGAGCTTCCATTGTTGTGAAACTTCGTCTGAAGTTCGCATTTCAGCATGTTATAGAGAAGGGTTCAAATGCATTAAAATATTGTATGTTGGCAAATTCGCTTGGCCATTTGCTATCATGTTCCACTACCTTGAAGCTTTAATCCTATGTCTTATTTAATTATATTTTAGAAAATGATTTGATTGCTAAACCTCGTATTCTAATAGGATATGGTTTTGTTTCGTGCTGGTAGAAACTGATTCAAGGCTCGTCCAAATTTTATTATCCTCAAAGCAGGTGATAGGTGCCATTAATCTTATCTCATATATGGAAATATTTGAGAATAGACTTTATGTTTATTTATCAATCTAGCAAACGTTAGGTATGGCTTGCATTTTTTTTCTTCTTCAGGGAATATAATTTATAATTCCAAGGATTCATAGGGTTGATGATAAGCACTAGGGACCACGTTATTATTTGTTCTGGTGTTTAGATAAATGCTATGTCACACCAATCATCAAGCAGACTGTTGCATAAATTAACACCTATGGTTGAAAGGAGGCGGTCCAGAGGGAAGGGACCCATTTGTATAAAGTCTCTTGGCAAACGTCCATACATAAAATAAGAAAAAGGCAACTGCCACAATGTGCTCCAAAGCATTCAATGGCCTCCGTAGATATATGGTTTTCTTCTTCCTCTTCCTTTATTTTTTCCCCTTTGCACCACACAAGCTGACAAGGATCATTAAGACCCCTAATGCCGACACACTTCTTATTTCTCAAAGAAAAGGAACAGTTGGGCAAGGGCAGCAATGGACAAGGATAGCTCATGACAATGTCAGGATTTTTAGGCAACTAAATAATTTAGTACAAGTAATACAAGCAAAGTGTTGACGGTGATTCCGAATGCAAGAATGATAGCTTTGTGAAAGAACAAGAATGGTAAATCAAATGCGAAGGACACAATGCGTAATGGTGTTGGTTGGACTGCAGATAAGGAGAGTTTTAAATGATATGCGTCAACAACATGGAAAAGAAAAACTTCCATCATGCATGGAAACGACAACAGTGCAAGGAAAACCAATTTACTAGTGATATTGAAAAATATTCGTTACTACGCTATTTAAGGTTGATTCCTGTGGAGATGGGAGAAAATGAGGATAATAGTTATCTTTATTTCTGATTATATCAAACTAATGGTAAAGCACTTTGTAGAAACCATATCAAAACCCACCAAATTAAGGACCTCATAGAAAGGGCCGGGAAGGCATCATGCCCCGATCCGCGATGTTTTAATAAGAACCACTATAATACTCCAAAAATAGTTTACAACATATGAAAAAGAAATGTGTTAATTTTATTTGAGTTTTTGGGCCACACGATTTCAACCTTATGGAATAGTGATAGAGTCTCGTCATGACGTGAAGCCATCCTTGCACTATCAATAATTCAGCTCAAGATAGATTCTAGTCTAGATAGATTTTAGTTAACTTTACATCATCACATCGGGTGAGAAAGAGTATGCTACCAAGTAACTTTCACTCCAGTTTTAACATTAGTAATCCATCCAGTTTTACTATGTAATCATCTAAAAGACCCAAAAGTTAGGGTGTTAACGAAAGTCCCAACATGAGCAAGATAGAAGCATGCTGAGGGAATTTCTCATTGTGTGTCCAAATCAAGCCTTGACCACCCCATAGGTTACACCACACATATGAAGAACTATAAAAACCTAGGTCATGCAAACCCAGATCTAATGCACTAGATAGACCACCCCAAGACTTTATAAAGCATTTGATAATCCAAATAAAATCACCATTGTATCCTTATCCTTGTCCAAATAAAATCCAAACAAAATCACCATCATGTTTGATATGTTATATTTCAATGACTAAAGATTATTGGATATCCACAATTAACCTACTTAATATATAATGAGAATCTAAGAATCTTAAAGTTATAATGCTAAAATGACCCTCGATATATGTATTGATCTGCATAATACTTTTTGTTAGATGAGTACCCTGAAAAGCCAATTGTTGATATACACATTGTATTTTGTTCCAGAATTTTCATTGTACATAATTATGGTCATATTAATAAAATTAGGCTTTTTTCATACATATTGATGTATCATGTATCGTCCTTGGGTTGATGGATAATAAAATATATTTTCAATAGTTAAAAATTTGAGACACATGTCATAATAGGTTAACTCCTAAAAGACTCCCATACAATTGATCAATCATGAGAACGGTGATCGATCCGATCAGATTGGAGCATGAAATGCCTTGATATGAGTCTCTTGTATGAGGTATGAGATACCAAGGCAAAAATACTGGTAGATGTTTGACATCTTTACTTAGCGTAACCATACAAAAAGTCAGTATGATGACTATTCACTCGTAGTGACTTCTCGATAATGTAGTAGTGTAAATGGTCCTTGACCTATGATACTTTGGTTGCTCACACTAGGGTTATTATAGTTTGACTGCATATTGCCTTGATCCTCTTAGGCATCAAGAACTTTGTTATGTATGTTGGCTGCAGTGGTCCTAATATAGGAGTAAGAAGTATTTTTGAGGAATATATCAACCCTAGTAGATAGGGAGTAGTTCTATGCTATTTAGGAAACCGAGTTCATTAGTCTTTGGTCATGGCAGTGTGATAATGGAAAGGAGTTTTCATTAGAATCATAAATTGACTTCAAGTCGAATAAATATTGCGTATGGCCGGTACTTAGGGTTTGACGAGTTATCCTTAACTTAACACCCATAGAAACTCTTGATGGAAGGACTATACTACATGGTAACTATATTCTGAATTCTTTTTTTAGCATGCTGGCTTACCACTAGTTACTGCTAGGATCACTGGTGGATTGTAAAAGCTCATTGGAATCGATTAGGATCGTCGATTCCAAGTTTAAGTAGAGTCGAAATTGTTTTGACTCATCAAAAGAGTTTTGGTGTAACCATAATGCTGATGAGGGATTATTCTTATTACCAGATAGGTACACATCTAATTGTTAGCAACTAGGCCTGACAACATCACTACTGACCCAATTCAGCAAGATCGAATTATTTTCTATCTCATTTGAATGTTAAATTAGATTTGACCAAATACATTTAGGGTTGATTTGAGTTATCCAAGATTCAATTGGAACTTGAGTATGAGTCTCATGTGATGAGATTCAGCTTGGATTCAAATCCAATTCATATTGGATTTGAATTTGACCCTAAATGAAGAGTACTAGTGGATTGAGACTCTTGTTCTTCCTAAAGTGGTACACATTAATGTATGCTAAATTCTTGTGACCTTTGGTCTTCCTAAGTTGGTTCAATGTAAAACTTTTGGTCTTCCTAAGGTGGTTAATATACATTAAATTCAAACTCTCATTTAATGTAAAGAGATGATAGAATAGTGATGATAGAAATAGTGTGGGGATAAGTAAAAGGGTTTTGGATTTTCAAATTTTAAGATAATAAATATCATAAATAGTCTTCATAATGATGGCATTTGGATTGCTTTTCATTAATATCCATTATGATGGAAGACTTTTTGAACTATCTAGAATTAATTGTAGCATTAATTGCTTTCATGATGGAAAAAGACTTTTGGTTTACTCTTGGAAGCTTATATAAAGGGTCCCTAGCCTAGCAAATGTAGAAGCTTGTAAACAAATTCATCTTGTATGGCATAGGGTTTTGCATAAATTAGAAGACCCTTAGGCCCAGAGAAGTCTCCATTTCTTCTATTCTTCCACCTTAGGATAAATTTTGTTGGCTAGAAATAAGAGACCGGTTCTTATTAAGGAGATCAGGCACAAGAAGGCTGATTCAGCAAAGAGTTTGATAAACCATCTTCATTAGAAGGATCTGCAAGGTGCTAGCACCCGATGATCCATCCATTTTAAGGAGTCTTCATCCTTGCATGGATATTCATAGAGGTCGAATACGTGAACGACTCTTGTTCGAGACTCAGTGATCTGACAGGATATAAATTTCAGTTGCATATTTTAACTTGACAAGATAAAAATTTATGTTTAAATTTTTTGTTGCATTAGATCTGATCTTTGATCATGCCTTTACTGAGTATATAAGTTTTAGATTTGATTTAAAACTTATTTATTCAATTTAAAATTTTAAATTTATTTCTTCCATTGCAAGATATTGATAGTAACTGTACTAACCTAATTCATCAGTTAAGGTCCTTCAACTTTATCACTATTTCTTCTTATTATTATAATATTAAGATTAATTTTATTAATTTACTATAATATAGATAATAACAATTTATATTAAATTATATTAATATAAAAATAATACTCTAATATAATATAATAAAAATTCTTGAATAGTATTCATGATGAATGGATTTTTTGTTAGGTCTCTTTTTTTCTATAAACAAGGATTGTTTAGTTTCCAAACCTCAATCTAAGATCATTGTCTTATATTAATCTTAGATACTCATTGTTAAAGATGAATGTAAGATCACTAGAGTAGATGGTGATTTTAAAGATGAGAATGATTTAGCATCACCGTCGTGCAAGATAATAATGTACAATAAAATAGATGATTTCATTATCTCCATCCAAATCATTGATGATCTTAGGTGGATCACCTCATACTAAATGTTCTCTATGAGATTATCTAAACAATTTACCTCCTCACTTGTCCTTCGACTATAAGATATAGCTAAAATTCTCTATTATAGCCATCGACAACTAAATTCTCTATTACAGCCCTTAATAACTCCAGCTAAAAGTGTTATAGTAAGTCCTCACCTAACATGATTGATCTTCACCACTCATCTCCACCTTACTAGAGCTAAGTGGAAAAAAGCAGCTTAACATCATCATAAGCCCCTTTAGATTGTTTGTGACATGGATAAGAACCAAAGATACTATCCTTAAGAGTAGATTTGTGCCTCTTGAAGATAATATCTCGATGCAGAAGATACGAGCACGACTACCCTGCAAGATACAACAGCAACAAGACCTCTAACATATGTGCACACACCAATGTCAGAAGCGGATGAATAACCGAAATAATTTCGTTCCTTCAATCAGCAAATCAAGAAAGAAAGAAAGAAAGAGATTTTTGGAAGTGTTCTGAAGGAAAAGTATGGGTCTCTATATATAAGAAGGTATGCACCGGTTGAGAACAACGGTATTCATCGGTTAAGAATGATGAATCAAAAAGAAAGACTTATTAAAAAGATGAAGACTTATTCCAGTTGAGAATGACGTATCAGATAAAAAAACTTATCAAGTCAAAAGGTCAAGACTTATCCGATAAAAAGATGTATAAATCAAAAGGTCAAAACTTATCATCTTTTGAATATTGAAATACACTAGATTTTCAACAATCCCCTACTATTTCAATATATAAAAGAAGAAAAGATAAACTTTGAAGAAACTTTAAGAATGTAATGCATAAGCCATTGTGTCTATGCAAGACTATGAACCAAGTATAGAGAAAATAAGTGTAATATATGAAACTAAGTTTCTATGAACCAATCCTTCTTTTATTGGATCATGACTTATAACTCACATTGACTTATAACTCACATTCATCTCTCAAATTTTGGTTGTTCTAGTGGGTTGACGCATTTTGGCCATGCGTCTACCTAGATATTCATGAGTGCTCTAGAGATCTTACCCAAGTCTTATAGGAAGCGACCACCGCCTTCACACTCATATAGGTGAATTGTCATCAAGTATACACTACATTTTTGTATACCACCCAAAATAGGCTATGATATTCATTAAGAACTTATAAATTAGTTCAACCAAACACTACATAATACTATTTCACACTATAAAAAGGAATTTTATAATATAAATATTTATGATAGTACACTCCAAGTTGTCCAGTGAATTATTTTTTCATATGAATCTTCTTTTCAGAATCTTCGTTCATGAAGGTTGGGTCACTATCACTTTAACTTTTGATCTGGATATAATCCTATTTCCCTCAATGTATTGCTCATAAGCTTTTTGCTTAGAGGCTTAGTTAGAGGATCGGCCAAATTTAACTCTGATCTTACATGATCCAATGATATTACTTCATCATTAATAAACTGCCTCACAATATTATATCTTAGATGTATATGTCTACTCTTCTCATTATAAGTTTTGTTTTTAGCTTTAGCTATGGCAGCCTGACAATCACAATGTATAAACACAGATGGAGCTGATCTTATCCACATAGGAAGATCTACTAAAAGATTCCTGAGCCATTTGGCCTTAGTCCCAGCCTTCTCCAAGACAATAAATACGGATTCTATTGTAGACCGAGCTATACATGTTGGCTTGGATGATTTTCAAGACATTGCTCCTTCTCCAAGGGTAAACATATATCCATTAGTGGATTTCATCTCATTAGAGTCTGCAATCCAATTAGCATCACAATACCCTTCTAATACTGTAGGAGTTCCATAATACATTAAACCATAGTTCATAGTTCCTTTTAAATATCTAAGCACTCATTGTAATGCAATACAATGATCCTTATTAGGACATTGAGTATATCTGCTTAGTCTTTCTACAGTATAAGCAATATTAGGTCAAGTATAGTTCATTAAATATATAAGACTATCAATAATTTGAGTATATTTAGATTGTAAGACACCATTGCCTTTATTTTTCTTAAGCTGTGAATTGGCATTATAAGGAGTGCTCACGACCTTATAATCAAAATATGAAAACTTTTAAGATTTTCTCAATGTAATGCTCTTGTGAAAATATGATACTATTAGATTTCTTTATAAGTCTAATTCTCAAAATTATATATGCTTCTCTCATATCTTTCATATCAAAATTAGAAGTCAAGAATATTTTGGTGCTAGTAACAATATTAAAATTAGTGTCAAATATGAGCATATCGTCTACATACAAATAAATTATAATGCATTCATGATTAACAACTTTAGAATAAATATATTTATCAGCACTATTGATTTGATATTCATTTAAAATTAGCACTTTATCAAACTTATCATACCATTATTTTTATGCTTATTTTAAGCCATACAAAGATTTAATTAATTTACAAACTTTATGCTCATTGCCAGAAAGAATATAACCCTCAAGCTGATCCATATATATATTCTTCTAAATCTTCATTAAGAAATGCAATTTTAACATCCATTTGATGAATTATTAATTTATGAATGGATGCAAGAGCAATCAAGACTCTAATAGAAGTTATTCTTATCACAGATACAAAAGTATCAAAGTAATTAATATCTTTCTTTTGAGAATAACTTTTGGCATCCAGTCTTACTTTAAATTTTTTAATAGAACCATCATGCTTTAACTTTTTTCCTAAAGATTCATTTACACCTAATAGTTTTAGCCCTAGGAGGTAAACTCACTAATTCCCATATATGATTGCTCATGATGGATTCTAGCTCATTATTTATAGCCTCTCTCCAAAATGTAGCATCAGGAGATAAAATAGCTTCAGAAAAGGTTTGAGGATCATTATCAACAAGAATGGTATAAAAATCATCTCCTAAATTGGTTTCCTTTCTAACTCTCTTGAATCTCTATAGCTCTTGAATTTCATCAGGCTTTAAATCAGGTTTAACCACTAGTTTAAAAGGTCTTTCTAAGGAGGTTCTCATAGAAAAGATATGTTCAAAAAATTCTGCATCTTTGGTCTCAACTATAGTATTAGGTTTTAAGATATTATTTTCACTTTTAATCACTAAGAACCTATAGGCTGCACTATATTTATTTACAGAATTATTTTGAACATAACCTATGAACATACAATCAAAGGTTTTAGATCATAACTTTCTCTTTTTATGTTCAGGAAACAAGACCTTAGCTAAACAACCCATACTTTTAAATATTTTAAACTTGGCAAATGATCTTTTCATAACTCATAGTTTTTTTATAAGAAATTCTATTTTGAATAAAACAAGCAGAAAGAAAGACTTCCCCCCACAAGTTCATGGGTGCACCAGAACTAATGAGCAAGGCATTCATCATTTTTTTAGGTATTTTATTCTTTCTCTCAGCTACTCCATTAAATTCGGATGAATAAGGAGTAAATTCATGGATTATATCATGTTGTGCACAAAAATCATTAAAAGGAGTACAATTATATTCTCATCTATCAGATCTAAGCCTTCTTATTTTTTTTAATTAATTTTAAACTTTGCCTTATATTTTAAAAATATTTCAAAAGCTTCATTTTTTTATCTTAGTAAATAAACCATTGTATAACGAGAAAAATCATCGATAAAAGTAATATAATTTTTTTTTCATTTCTAGTCATATTACCTTTTAAATCATCTAAATTAGAATGAATTATTTCTAACAATTCAGTTTCTCTTGTATGAATAGATTTGCAACTCTTTTTGGTTGATTTAGTTTCTACATATATTTGATATTTTTCATGATCATAAGAAGTAGACATGTTATTTAGCAAACCTAATTATCTCATTCTTTTAATATAAGAGTAATTAACATATCCTAATCTACCATGCCAAAAATTAGCAGAATCAAGCAAGTAAGCAAAAGAAGATGATGTATTTTTATTTATGACTTCAAGTACATTTAATATAAATAGACCCTGATTACAATAACCTTTCCCAATAAAGTTTTCAGATTTGGTCATGATAATTTTGTCAGAATCAAATGATACTTTTACACCATTTTTTTAAGTAAAGCTACAGAAATCAGGTTCACATGGATATCCGATACATGTATCACATCTCCAAGTGAAAGAATTTTTTTAGAAGTCATTTTTAGATTGACTTTTTCTTTGCCAATCACAGCACAAGACTTTGAGTTGCCCATGAAGACTTGCTCCTCTCCTTCTGGCAATGGGATATAGAAAGCAAATGCATTTCTATCGCTGCATATATGATGCGTGGCTCCAGAATCCATCACCTAGTCCTTTGTATATGCTACGATATTGACCTCGCTAACAACCACAACAATTACTTCTTCTAACTATCAAGTTAGCCTTTGGTTTGGCTGGAGCATCGTTAAATTTTTTATATTACTCTTTTGAAAATGAGGCTTCTTATCATATTTCTTAGAATAGTTTCTATGTTTGGGCTTATAGGACTTATGTCTATCCTTACTAAATTCATCCTCTACTAGATTACCCTTACCTATCATTTCCTTAGCCTTTTCTATCTTTTCTTGGGCTTTATTTTGCTCTTCAATACAGAGACTTTCTTTTTTGCTTTAGATTATTCTTATAGTCTTTCCAAGATTCTGATAATTTTTTAATTAGAGATCCAGCAATAAATGCATCAGGAAGACTTATGTTTTTATTTTTAAGGTCATCTATAAGAATATAAAATATATGGATCTGAAATGACACATCTTTGTTTTCTGACATAGTAAAATTTAAAATGTTTCCTATTGCAAACTTTTGAAAACCAACATCTTTAAGAATATATTTCCTTTTAAGACTTTTCCAAATCTCATAGGTTGATTTAATAGGGTAGTAAATATCAAGCAGTTTATTCGATAAAGTATTAAGAATAGTACGCCTACATGTTCTATTAGCCCTTTTCCAATCCGAAAGGTTCTCTTCTTTCTCATGTCTAGGATCAATTAGAATATAGGCAATATTATGAACATTTATGACAGAAAATATTTTCTTTTTCTATCGTTTATAATGAGAACCAGTAAATTGCTGAATCTTGAATGTATCGGGCAAGGATTTAGAAACAGCAACCATAATAGAGTCCATCTACTCTTAAGATTGTTGGATAAGATAAGGATGATCTTAAGTTTATTGGATAGATATATAATTGTTGGAGAGATAAGGATGAGATAGTATGGGATAATATTAAACACTGAGAAGAATGGTAGATTCATGCCTCTCGAAGATAATATCTCGATACAGAAAAAAGGAGCATGACTATCCTCTAGGATACAGCAGCAACAAGACCTCTAACAGATGTGCAACACTAATGTGAGGATGAACAACCGAAATGATTTCGTTTCTTCAATTAGCAGATCAAAAAAGAAAGAGATTTTTGGATGTGTTTTAAAAAAAAAGTATGGGTCTTTATATAAGAAGGTATGCATCGATTGAGAACAATGGTATTCCGATTAAGAACGATGTATCGGATACTTATCAAGTCAAAAAGTCAAAACTTATCCGGCGTATAAATTAAAAGGTCAAGATTTATTATTTTTTAAAATTTTAAAATACATTGAATTTTCAATAGGTTCACTCTCATGTTTCATTGTTCCTAAAAAATATAAGAGAGCAAAAATTTAAAATCTATTCACTTTAAAATGATTAAAAAAAGAAAAAAAGAATAATTAATAAAAAGAAAAAAAAGGAGAAGGAAAGCAAAGAGGAATGAAGGAGAGAGATAGGAGTAAGAAAAAGAAGAAAGAGAGAGAGAAGGAAGGAAGGAAGGAAGGGGTTTGGACAAAATATATTTTACTGCTGATCGATGCTCAATCATTTTCATCATACATTTTATATCAACGATTTGGTAAATTTTTGTGCAAAGATAAATATATTTTACGGTCAGTTCGAAGTGCAGAGAACTTTTGGAAAAGAATGTACGAACCCTAACCCGCTTCGCAAAAAGGAAGCGAGAGTATGAGTACGACTGTACGACGACGAAGTAAGGAACAAACGCCAGGTTAGACCTCCCTTACCCTCGCTGACGTCGGCGGATATCAAATCCAGATAGCAGCCACCGTGGATCACTGGCCCCATAAAGCAAGCAGACAGTCGTCATACATTTATGCGCATAAATATCTCTACGCGGAAGCTGCGCCCCTCGTCCACCTCATTCCCGATGACATCGAAGCTTTCATGCATTACGCCACGTGTCCTCCAAGTTAAGCGGCCACTCCAAGGATCCGCATAGAAATCTGTATGCGGAATACCGGAAATCTTTCTCAGGGCGCAAGCACGCCCACCGATGTCGAATCAATCGTTGGCTTACGCGCCGACGGCCATTTTAGGACCCTTTCTCCATCGCGCGAAGCAATTCGATGACGTGGCGGGACACCATTTGAATCACCTAGTGCGGCCCAATTAATCCCACGAGCGTTCCATCCTGGGACCTTGCCGCTGACGCCTCATCGAAAAATTTGTGCACCAAAGAGCGGTGTCGTCGGATGAGACGATCTCCTGGTTTTGGGAGCCGGGGACTCCCAAGAGCCTCTCGCGGCTCTTTTTAAGCAAATGCAACGATCTCGAGCTCTGATAATTCTTACAGTCACTCCTATGCGAAATCGAATCGGCGCCGTTCCTCTGTTCACTCCAAACCATCCCGTTCGCTGGCTCATAGCGTTAAACTCTAAAAGGATCGTGACGGAACGACGTGACGCTAAAATCGGATGGAATCCGATGCCGTCCGCCTAGGACTTCTATGAGAGACGTTTAAATGGACAGCTCGATGGTGCCTTCGATGCGGTTTCCGAAGTATGGTAGGCCCCACATGTCGCCATTTGCGGACGCTCTCGACTCCTCTCCTCCCCCTTCCACGACTTGACACGTCGGACCGTCTCCCCTTCCACCTATTTAACGCCCCCGTCACCCTTTCTTCCCCTCTCGCTTACAATCAAGTCTCGGTTCACTCCTCCCTCCCTCCTCTCTCTCTCTCTCTCTCTGCGCGCGCGCGCACACACTCGATCATGGAGGAGCGCCAACCGATCGCCGCCGGACGCCCGCCGCGCCGTTGACGCGCGCCGCCTTGCCCATGGATAGCTTCCGCCACCAGCGTTCCCCCGGCTCGGAACGCTTTCTCACTCTTTTCGACCTGCCACCCGTCGGCAATAGCACCACCTCCGGCGACGGCAAAGACGAGCTCCACGAGGACGACATCTTCTGGACTGTGGCCGACAGCCACTCCTTCGACCCTTGCCGCTCCCCAATGAATCCCCCCCCGGCTACCACCAGCCTTGACCCTAACCCTAGCCCCGCCGCGTTTTCTCGCGCCGGTTTCTGGCGCTTCTCGGAGCGAAACTTCGGCATCCTTGCTGCCCTCCCGGAAGATGACAAAAAGCGGCAGATGGCGAAGACCGCTGCACCGTTCCTCCAGCGGAAGACCGTGGCCGCGTCCTCCGTTGGCATCTCCACCTCCTCCTCGTCGGCCTCCACCTCTCCTTCCTTTGTCTCCACCTCCGCCCGGATGATCCCGACAGTCCCCAAGTCGAAGCCGGAACTGGGGCTCTCGATGCCAGAAGGGAAGATCTACCACCAGTCCGCACCGGTGAACGTGCCGGTGGCGCCGCCGACGGTGAGAAGTCGATGGGGGGAGTTCGAGATGGATGACCGAGATTTGGACTGGGATGAGAAGATGCTGCCGCCCCACCAGATCGTGGCGAGGAAGCCGGGGTACGGATCGCCGATGACCACCTTCTCGATGCTGGAGGGGATTGGGAGGACACTCAAAGGGAGGGATCTGCGCCGTGTTCGCAACGCCGTCTGGCGGAAAACAGGCTTTATTGATTGATAGTGAGGAAAGTGCTCCCCCCTCTTAAAAAATTTTGGCTCTTTTCGTTGCGGGTTATTGTATTTTGTGATTTGGGTGGGAAATTGAGAATATTCTGGTGGATCAATGAGAATAAATTGGCATCTTTTGCCTCTTTGCGCATTTGGTTCGATTTGCTTTCAGTTTCGTCTCAATTAGCTCTCAAACTCTCTCTCTCTTGATAGAATTTGATTGTATTCTGATTGTTTTGGAGAAAATTCAGTTGATGGATTGGTGACTTAGTCGCTTCTAGTATCTCCCCTAAACAATGGTGCTCTTTTTTTGATTTCCATGCACAGATCAATGTAATTCAAGTAATTGCATATGTGGGTGACAAATTCAGAGAGTTGTTTGCAGCAAGGACATCTTAGTGTGCTTACATAACATAGAAGCTTTTATTATCAAACAGGAAAAAAAAAAATTCTATATATCCAATGTCTTCGCATTTATTCTGCCTTGAAACAGTTGTATACCTCTGTGGTGCTCAAAGTTCATTATTCTGCCTTTATATTTCTTAACGGAAGCTATCTGTTTTCAAGAATCGACAGTCTCGGATGAATGCTTTACAGGCTTTTTGCAGAATATGAGGGTGGATTGGGGCAGTTATTGTGTGTCTTCTCAGTTCTGCACATGATGTCTGGTATTCCGAGAGTAAGATCTTTTCATCTAAGATGTGAACTCATAAACTTATCCATGAAATTTAATGGAATGGAACAAATTAAGACCCTGCATCCCTTGACCTCTTCGTTGTGTTATATTAATTCATCATCCTCATCACTGTTCATGAGAAAGAGAGAGAGAGAGAGAGAGAGTTTGATGTTGGCATAGCTTGTAACTAGTAATTAATCTTCTAAGAGCCTACCATTTTCCATGATAAATTAGAATCATTGGTTTAATTTCTTGGCAGTCTATAAGTGTGATTCAATCTATGGGCTCTCATAGCAAGGTATTAACAAAGTTGAGGATTCTGGCAGTGAGGGGTCTAACTGATCAGACTATGGAAAGTAACATAATTGAATTATTGGATGAGACTTAGTTCGAAGGTTGTGGTCTCCAACTTATACCCTGGAGAAAACAAAGACTCTGATTTTAAAATCTCTTGATCACTGCAAAACCTAGGCATTTGTCTTAATAATGTTTAGGAACCTAATTTCTAAAATGGAGTCATCATAGACTATCTACAACTTTGGTTTTAACCCCTTGTTTTGTACTGCTCATTAGATAATGTTCTGTGCATATCATGCAAGGACATCTATTGGTATGGCGGTGCCTTTTTTTTTTTTTTTTGCCTTTTACCTGTAGCAAATTTGATGACTTTTGGGAGCTACGAAATGCAGATTCTTATAAATATGGAGGTTGATAATATGACATAAAAGCCACTTTGATGCAGCCTCTTTTTCCTGGTTGGATTCTTTTGGGCCTAGCCAACCCAAAACTAATAGGATAAGTCTTAGACAATTATGATGATGGTTCTACTTGGACACAAGCGTGGGTGATGACTGATGATTAAGATAACACCTTTTGCTTCTATGACCTTTTATTTTCTTATAATTTTTTGTGTGCTATGTCCTCTCATTAGGTCATCATTACCCTGCATAGGCCTTACTTAACCCTTCATGAGCTTGAGCTTTAAGTTTTTTATCCCATTTTCTTAAAATGACTGCAAAAAGGGAGTCTATAAATAGATTGAATTGCCATTAAACTTTGATTAAGCTAAGTAACTGAAATGAGGACTTAAGGAATGCAGTCTTATGCACAAGAAAGGGCAGATTTCAAACAAAGGATTTTCCTTGAGGCCCATGAGTCTTTTACTTAGATGTGGAGCCTTGCTATACTGAGAACAAAGTTGGGTGAATGCATTAGTTGGCTTTCATTAGGTGACCCATACCAGCTGGACCACAAGGACCACCATGATGTGTTAACACATCAATATAATGTGAAACCATTTCCATGGCTTCCAATTTGCAGGCAACACTATCAGTGTTGCTTTCCAGGGGGACCTATAACATTATTGTCTTCCAAGCTTCATTATATATATTTCTTATGCAGTTAGTTTTCCTTTTCAAATTGATAGCTAATTGCTCCATCACTCCATTCAGTCTCGTGTACTATAAACTAAATTCAATAGTAATGGTTGGATGTTCTGATGTCCATAAACCATGAGTTGCTAGGGATCATGATCTCCAGCTGTTGGTCATCTTCAAAACTTGCTGACCGATATCAATGAATAAAGAAGTGAATACACAATTGTTGATTTAGTTAGTAACAGTAGCCTGGCATTCTCTGTTCAATCATATCATTAGTCGCTCAAACAGGGTTGGCATTCTCATATTAGGCACATGATTTTGGGTGCAGGATGAATCTAAATCTGTTTATCGCAAGACAAGAAAATTACAATAGTGATGATTAACAAATCTTGCCCCATTGTCATAATTATCTAATGAAGTTTGGTCACCCTTCCAGACAGAGACTGAAACATATGTTATATGAATTTTATCCACCCTGAGAGAAACTAGAAGTTGATATTACAACTGTTGATCTGCTTTGTTTCAGGTGGGGATGGTAGACCTTGCTATTATCTACTAAATCCATTTTTATAGCATGCGTTCTGGCTGATGTGAACCAAGATCATATGTGGCTTGCGTTGGATTTGAGACAAGAAGGAATCAGGACCATATATATCTTACTTACTGATGTGGACCGTTTTCTGTTTTTAAATATCTTTTTAAGCTTTGGATGTACATTGCTGAGTTTCAAGTTTCAGGTGCATTTCTTTTGAGCAACTGTAGTTACAGTAGCTGGTTTGTCATTGTCCTTAGAAATTGATAATTGTGGATGTATCATGATCAGAAATGATTGGTTGAAGACAGTGTCTAAATTAAAACTCTTGCTAATTTGGAGGCTATCTTGCAGGAAAAATATATCCAGTTGAGTGTTCGCTGCACCGGTATTTCTGTTGTGAGATGCGACTTTTTTCCACACCAAACTTTGCTCCATACCAAACTTTGTGTGGATATAAGCACGCAAGGGTTGCCAAGAAATGGACTTACTCATTAAAAATTAGCGGAGAATTTACAATGTTGTCGCCGCTTATGCATGTACCTAATAATTGCTAGTATCAAGGATACGAATTTGTTGTCTGAAATTTTCGTTATTGTTGTTATATTCCTTCTTTTTATTTTTCTTTTGCCTTATGTCGGTATGCTAGATCTTATGAAATAGTTCATTGTGTATGCAGTGTTTGGTCCCAAGTAGATTCTCTTTCTGAGTGAAATATATATATGTTAAAAAATATGACAAAGTCTGAAGTAGTTTGTGGCCAGACTCAAGCCTGCTGTGGTTGTAAATAGCATAGGTATGCATGGAAGTGTGATAATCAATTCTTATTGTGAAAGGATTACCATGTAGAAGAAAGAAAACAAGCCACTCCATTCATCAGCACCATCATCATCATCATCATCATCATCCTTGCTTGATGACTACCGGTTTTAAAGGTGAAGTTAGAGTGTAGACCCTGTTTTCCATCATCAGCATCCATCCAATTAGTTTCACGCAGGACACAAGCAAGCAGGAATTTCCCCATCATTATTGCTCTATGTTAATAATTGGCCATCAAGCAGCCTGATGCATTTAAAAAATTCTGAAATCAAATAAGCAACCACTTTAGACCTTATGAGAGTTTTTATTGCATAACATAGGTTGAGACTAAGCTAGCTATTATTTGTGCTTAGAATATCATAACGAGCTACCAAGAGACTAGCCCTTCCCTTGCTTGTTTATTCCTCTTTATGTAACATATTGAGAGTCTGGTAAGGCTCTCCTTTCTTTATTAATGGTCAGCTCTCCGAGCTGCATCTGATTCTTCTCTGTATGCCAAAGTGGTCTAGATTTGTTCTGTCCAGATTGAATGGGTTCATAAACGGACTCTTATTTGGCTGAGAAGCATTGCTGATGCTTGTTCCTAATCTCCTTGCCCCAGAACTTGATCTTACCATACAGAGAAGTAAAGAAACAGGAAAAGGGGTGTCAGGTGCTGTAAACCCTGTGGATCACGTGGGAAGGGAAAGTCTTCTCTCTGCACGTAATTTCTGGGAAGGCACCGCCCATAAATTTTGGGCAGGCGCCACCCTCTATCTCCTTCCCTCACCATGATAAAAAGGGGAGGGGAGGAGCTCCCTCTACCCCATCCAAGCTTGGCCGAGCACTGCTAAGCTCTCCCCCCCCCCCCCCCCCCCCCCCCCCCTCACACACACACACAGAGAGAGAGAGAGAGAGAGCCCGTGACCATGCCGGATGCCTCGATGGCGCCAGCCGTGGAAGCTCCTCTGCAGTGGCTCCCGCATCTGTTCGGGCCCGGCAGCATGCACGCCACTTGCTAGGCCCGAGCCCCAGGCACCAGTCCCATCGGCATCAAGGAAGCGTCCATTGGGGTCCAGCAGGCCTCCCCTGGTTAGCTATGCCACCACCATAGTAACAGAAGAAGAACAGAGAGGAAAGAAAAAGAAAGAAAGAAAGGTAAGGGCGGGGCCAGGGAGGGTTGGGCCCTGGTTCGACCCACCCAGTAAGCCCTTTGGGCTAATTTTTTGAGCTCAAATCGGGCCAAACCCAATAAAAGAAAGATAGGGCTTGGATCAATGTTGATCCTAATTTCTTATAGTATTTTTATTTTTTCATTTGAGCTTATATATTTGAAAATATTCAGCCCCAAGTTAAACCCAGAATTAAACTAGGTAGAGTTTAGAAGTTATTTTGATATATTGATTTTGGAGATTAAAAATTAAAAAAAATATTGTAGGTACTTAGGTGCCCAATAGTTGATTTATACTTTTGGATTAGCGTCAGGAGGTAAGTAAGCCATTTATCATGATTTTTGTGAATTATTAAAGTATAAAAATTATGGATTTAAATGCTATACTAATATAGTATATTATTTGAAAATAAGAAAATGGATTTGGTACTGAAAGTATGTTGTTATGCTTTTGGCAACAATATATGCTATTTTGCAAATGTGACATGAAAATGATATTTTGTGAATATGCTATTATGTATGTCACCACGGTCCACTATGACATGATATGTTACATGACTCTGATTCATCAGGACCCACCCTTCATAGGGGGAATATGTGGAGGACACACATCCCTGAGTGTACTGTGATAGGATACAATGATATGCTACATGACTTGGTTAAACGGGACCCATCCTTCATAGGGCAAATATGTGGACGACACACGTTCTTGGGATGTGCTATGATAGAATACAACATGATATGCTACATGACTCCGGTTCATTGGGACCCACCTCCACAGAAAAAATATATAAAGGATACACCCAAGGGTGTTCTGTTACATGACTCTAGAACCCATCCCCACAAGGGCTATATATGTGGGGGGATACACCTCAAGGGTGTTTGTTGACGCCAGGACCCTTCTCCATAGGGGATATATAGGGAGAATATACCTTTAAGGTATTCTGTTTAAGTGGACGTAGTGTATGACCATGGGACATAAGTATAAAATGGAATTTTGTATACTATATACAGTGGCACAGTGATTTGAATTGAAATTGTATTTGAAATGCTATATGGTATTAGCTTTCAAATTATTTTGAACCTATGATATGCATGATTTGGTAACATGACGAAATCATTTGAAATATGAAAGTTTGACATGTGTTTTTATGTATGGAAATCTGATTTGCTAAAAGCTTGAAATGGCTATATTATATTACTGTAGGCTTACTTACTGAGTGTGAGCTCATTTAAATCTCATAATGTTTTGCAGAGCCACAAGACTGAAGAAGGGGATATGGGGTAGTTGGAGCTTCTAACATAGTAATTTAGATCCAACATTTTGTTATAGCCCCATTAATTTATGTATGATGGACATGAAGCCCAAAACTTATGAGTATGACTTGTATTAAGGTTATTGACTTTGAGTGATATAGAGGTATTATCCTTCCTTGTATAAATTGGATTGCTATAAGATGCCTTGCATGCCAAGCATATGACGGGTTGCCACCCCTAGGCCACCACATCGAGTCTAGGGCATGACAGGTGCTCTACCAAGAAGAGGCCCATCTGGAGGATATCAGGGGCTCCACAAGTTAAATAAAATGAACGCGTTAACTGTGTATTCATCGAAAAAAGCATACAATGATCTGAAAATGCATCGGATTGTTAATGTTTTAGTGTACCTTAATTATCGAAGCCTGGTAAACATTCTTCTAAAGGCAAGAGTAATAAAGGAAAATCCAAGAGTCTACTTGCTAATTGATGTGATGAAAAATTATCATCGCATCAATAAGCATGCATAACAACAAGGGCTGAGTTATCTTCGATATGGCTGATCAAGCCACGTTCAAATTGACTAACGAAGCTATAGTCCAATAGACAGTAAGAGTCGGTTTCGACACCGATGCAGAGTCGGCCTCAGCCTCTAAAGTCGGCACCAACTCTAGAGTCGGACTCAACACCAACCCCAGAGTCAGTCTCGGCCTCTGGCATCGGTATATATTTGATGATACTGGCCTCACCGTTTATTCTCTGCTAAGTGATGGCACATTGGGACCGATAATTATCCATAAAAGGAGAAGAAGACCACCATTCCCTCACGGGCATTCAAGAGAGATGATCTGGCATCAGCAATCTTCGAACCTCTGTAGGGCTGACCTATCTCAGTACCTTAGTAGGGCCGAACCACCTCAATACCTCGGTAGGTGTTGACCCAATTATTGATTTTGATGATTAACAAAAGCCATGAGTATATTCCTTATGTTTCTGATAAATTTGATAAGTGTTTCAGGAATTAAGATTGGTTATTCATCAATATGTTACTTAGAAAATCAGTTTCAAGTTGAATTTGAATGGAATTTATGTAAGTTAGAACTTGGAGCCGACACCCTAAATCCTCGGAGCCGACTCCAGAGAGTATCAGAATAGTATTGATTTTTGGCATGCTTCAGAGCCAACATCTAAATTTCTGGAGCCGACACATGAAAAGTTAGAGTCGACACCTGCAAAGTGTGGAGCCGACTCCAGACTAGTTACAAAGAGTGATGTTTTCGGACACTGGTGGAGCGACACCTTCAAAAGTTGGAGCCAACTCCAGATCTCGCCGAGCGACACTTCAAAATCTTGGAGCCGACACCTTGACAGACCGTTTATTACTATTTTTAGGATCCCGATTTGGAGCCGACACCTAAAGACCTAGAGCCGATACCTCCACGTCAGAAACAAATTTCAAGTTTTCAATGGATATATTTTTCTTACCTAATCCCTAACGGATATATTTTCTTTTGTAAGGTACATCCAAGGACAACTCCAACGGCTATTTTTCACCTACTCATGGATTGAAACGCCTATAAAATAGGATTGAATCGTTTGAAAAAAAGAAGAGAAAAAAAAATAGTGAAACAAAAAGAAAAAAGAAGAAATCAAAAATCCCTCTTCAAGAATTTTCTGAGCCAAAGCCTATCCACTATTGAGAGTTAGAAGAGGAATCCAAAAGAGCCAAAAGAGCTATTTCAAAGGATTTCCCTAGTTTGAAGAAGAAGGAGAAAAGCCCTAAATCTTCAACCGTTTCTTCATCAAAATCTCTTCAAGTGCTCTAATCTCATTCAATTCAGAAGACAAGAAAAGAAGAAAAGCTCAGCCCTACATTGCTTCAGAAATCAGGCTTTTCTATTCACATTTACTTACATTGCTTATTTGCTCAATTAAGGAGCTGTTATTGTTGTAAACTCTTAATTGATTTGTTGTTTATCTAATTCAATCAGGGATTGAATTAGTTGAGGTTGTTAACCTCGGAGTAAGCTAAGTGTAGCTTACGTTGGGTTTTGTGCTGGTGAACCTAGAAAAATCAGCTGGGTTCGTTGTGGCCCCGTGTAAAACAAGTTAGAGTTGTGAGCTTGAAAAACAATTGACTGTAATCTGGGTAATTATAGTGTGGACCCAAGAGTTACTTAGAAGTGGACGTAGGTGTGGGATATACCGAACCACTATAAATCTTTGTGTGTTTGCCGTGCCTTTGTCTCTATCTCTCAATCTCTCTCATTTAAATTGTGTTCTTTACTTACTGCATCACCTTCACTTGTACACCTAATTGACTTTAAGTTTTAAAGTGTTTAAAATTTTAAAAAGAACCCAATTCACCCCCCTCCTTGGTTGCCATCTGGGCCAACAATTGGTATCAGAGTTAGTGCTCATTTTTTGTTTGATCCATTGATCAAGAGTTAAAGATCCAAATGGCAACATAAGCTGGATCTTCATTTGCTAAAGGTCAATCCATAAATAGACCTCCTTTATTTAATGGTTCAAATTATTCTTATTGGAAAGCTAGAATGAGAATTTTTATTCAAGCTTTAGATTATGAACTATGGAGTGTAATCATTAATGGACCTAGCACACCAACACACATAGTAGATGGTTCAATAGTTCTAAACCCAAAAGGGATTAGAACGAGAACGATAGGAAAATGGCTCAGCTTAATGCAAAAGTCATGAATGTTTTATATTGTACTTAGATGCTAATGAATTTAATAGAATTTCTACATGTATTTCTGCAAAAAAATTTGGGATAGATTAGAAGTTACCCATGAGGGTACTAATCAAGTTAAATAATCTAAAATTAATATTCTTGTTCATAAATATGAATCGTTTAGCATAGAACAAACAAATCTATAACCTGCATGTAACTAGATTTACTGATATTGTAAATGGTTTAAAGAGTCTTGGAAAGATCTATACTAACTCTGAATTGGTTCGTAAATACTTAGGTCTCGTCCAAGGTCATGGGAAGCAAAGGCGACTACAATCCAAGAAGCCAAGGACCTCAATGCCTTACCTTTGGAGGAGCTACTTGAATCATTGATGACCCATGAATTAACAATGAAGCAGCATATAGAGGAAGACGTCAAGAAGAAGAGAACAATTGCCTCAAGGCTGCAGAAAATGAAAAGAGCAGTAGTGATGAAGAAGATGATGATGATGATGAAGAAATAGCTCTCCTTGCTAGGAAATTTAAGAAATTTATGCAAAGAAGGAGACCCTTCCATAAGAAAGGTATGAAACAAAAATGGAAGGAGAAAAGGAGAAGGACAAGGACAAAGAAAAAGAAAAAAAAACCCTTGACTTGCTATGAATGTAAGAAGCCGGGACATTTCTGATATGAATGTAAGAAGCCAGGACATTTCTGATATGAATGTCCTCAATTGAAAAAGGAGCACAAAAAAAGTAGAAGGCATATGTTACAATATGGAGTGACAGTGAAGAATCCTCTTCCGATGAAGAACAAAAGGAAGTTGCAAACATTTGCTTTATGGCAAAAGAAGATGATGAGGTAAGTTCTGAAACTCATGACTTTACATTTGAAGAATTATTTGATGCATTTAATGAATTAGTTGCTGATTTCAAAGTTTTGAAAAAGAAGAACAAATCTTTAAAAACTGAAAATGTAAATCTTCTTAAAGAGAAAATGAATTAGCTCTTAAAATTAAAGATTTGAAATCTGAAAAAGAATATTTTCTAAGAGAAAGGAATCAATTTCTAATGAAAACATTAAGTTAAAGAAAGAAATTGAAAAATATAAGGATATAGTTGATAGATTTACTTTAAGTTCTTCAAAATTAAATATGATCTTAGATAGTCAAAAAGCTGCTTTTGACAAGGCAGGATTAGGATATAATCTCTTAGGAAGCAAAAATCTTTGAAAAATATTTTTGTACGTGCTGGTCAATCTCCTAATATTACTTGTTTCAAATATGGTTTAAAAGGATATAAATCATATGAATGCAATATTAAGAGAATAAGCAAAATTTAATGATTAAAGGAAAGAAAATATGGGTTCCTAAAGGAAAAATTTTTATCGCTACTAACTATGAAGGACCCAAGAAAGCTTGGGTACCTAAACAGAAAGTTTGATCATCTTGCAGGAGTGTCTTGCGGCCAAAAGATCAAAACGAAAGTGGTATCTTGATAGCGGCTGCTCAAGGCACATGACGGGTGATAAGGAGCAATTTATCACCCTTGAAGATAAAAGAGGAGGAGTTATTACATTTGGAGACAATGATAAAGGTCAAATTATGGGCCTTAGTAAAATTCAAATAACTCCATCCACTTTTATTAAGAATGTCTTATATGTTGATGGTTTAAAGCATAATTTAATTAGCATTAGCCAATTGTGTGATAAAGGTTTCAAAGTTTCATTTGAAGCTTCTATCTGCACTGTTTCTAATCCCACTGACAATAGCATTAGATTTCTTGAAAATAGAAATGGCAATGTATACTTAATAGATCTAGATAATTTGTCTGCTAGTAATCATTACTTAATTGCTGATAATGCTAAAGTTAATGAGATCGGATGGTTGTGGCATCGTAGATTAGGTCATGCAAGCACACACTTAATTTTAAAATTAATTAGAATGGAGTTAGTCAAAGGACTTCCAAAGTTAGATTTTGAAAATAACAGAATTTGTGATACATGTCAATTTGGAAAACAAACTAGAAACTCTTTCAAATCTAAGAATATTATTTCCACTTCTAGGCCACTAGAGCTACTTCACATGGACCTTTTTGGACCTACTAGAACCACTAGTCTAGGAGGAAAGAAATATGGTCTTGTGATAGTAGATGATTATTCTAGATTCACTTGGCTATTGTTTTTAGCTCATAAGGATGAGACTTTCCCTATATTATGAAATTCTTCAAGAAAGTCACTAATGAGAAAAATAACACCATAGTATCTTTTAGGAGTGTTCAAGGAACAGAATTTGAAAATCATTTATTTAAAAATTTCTGCATTGAACATGACATACATCATTTTTCTGCACCTAGAACACCACAACAAAACGGAGTTGTAGAAAGAAAGAATAGAACATTAGAAGACATGGCTCGTACCATGCTATGTGAAAGCCAACTCCCAAAGTACTTATGGGCGGAAGCTATAAATACAGCATGTTACATCCTTAATAGAGCTTTAATTAGGCCAATCCTTAAGAAAACTCCTTATGAACTATAGCATTATAGGAAACCTAACATTAGTTACTTTCATGCATTTGGTTGTAGATGTTTCATTCATATAATGGTAAGGACAACTTAGGAAAATTTGATGCAAAATCTGATGAAGGCATATTCTTAGGATATTTAACAACTAGTAAAGCTTATAGAGTTTTTAACAAGAGGAACTTAATTGTAGAAGAATCTATTCATGTAGTTTTTGATGAGTCTTTAACATCAAGTTCAGAAAAGATTGATGATGAGGAAGATACAAATTTGCTAGAGAGAAATATTGAAAAATTAAATATAGATGTATCTTCGGATCATGAACAAGAAGCTAAGGATGATGATTCACCTAGAGTTGATGTTATTGATACTAATCATAATGAGGTAGATCTTCCTAGAGATTGGATATATGCCTATGGACATCCAAAGGAATTTATTATAGGTGATCCATCTCAAGGTGTAAGAACTAGATCATCTATGAGAAATATCAATAATCATCTTGCATTTGTATCTCAAATTGAACCTAAAACTATTGAAGAAGCTGAAAAAGATAGTAACTAGATGCTAGCTATGCAAGAAGAATTAAATCAATTTATTAGGAATAATGTATGGTCCTTAGTTGATAGACCTAAAGGTCACTCAGTTATAGGATCTAAATGGGTATTTAGAAATAAATTAGATGAAAATAGCATAGTAATTAGAAATAAAGCTAGATTAGTTGCAAAAGGATATAATCAAGAAGAATGAATTGATTTTTATGAAACTTTTGCACCTGTAGCTAGATTAGAAGCAATTAGACTATTACTTGCATTTGCATGTCATATGAATATCAATTTATTTCAAATGAATGTTAAAAGTGCATTTTTAAATGGTTTTATAAATGAAGAAGTTTTTATAGAACAACCACCTAGTTTTGAAGATCATAAACTTTCCAAATCATGTTTTTAAATTACACAAAGCACTTTATGGTTTAAAACAAGCACCTAGAGCTTGATATGATAGGTTAAGCAAATTTCTAATTGAAAATGATTTTTCTAGAGGAAATATTGATAAAACCTTATTTTTGAAAAGATAATATAAAGATTTATTGGTAGTACATGTAGGGAGAAATAAACTCCGAGGCATGCATATTTTTAAAATTTGATAACTATTATAATGCAGAAACTAAAAGATTACATATTAATCTATCTAATATGCATCAAGATCATATCTTTGCCTTATATATAGGATCGCTTGATCTAAAATATGCATATAAATAATCATTAAGATCATATCTTGATCCTCAACGTAAGAAGTGTACTTCTTGCCTTGAATCATGCCTTAAGGTTTAGGGATCATATCACTTACCTTAAGGGCAGTTGGTAAATCCTTTTGTGCTCTGCAGCCGTTCAATCATTCGGCCTCTAGTATCGTCCACGCGAAGCCTCGAATGATTGGATTTTCGGGAGTGCTAGCTCACGGAAAAACGACTTTGCTGATCTTGAATCCTCCCACTTGAATCTTCCTCCAAGATCCACCACGCTTCGGCTAACACTAGAATCACCAGGATTTTCTATTCTAACCTTTTAGAATTTCAATCCACGACATATTGTGTGTTGTTGTTCTGTGTAATCTGGTGAGGAATGTCATCTATTTATAGTCTCATTTTAGCCAGGCCATTGAATTCTAACATTTAGAATTCCACTGTTCGGTAAAAAGCAAAAGAGACGCCGAACCAAGAGAGGCGCGGCGTTTGGTTAATTTCGACGTTCGATGAAAACCAAAGAGTCGCAATGTTTGGCTAATTTCGACGTTCGGTGAAAACCAAAGAGTCACAATGTTTGGCTAATTTAAAGAGGTACATGAATTCTAACATTTAGAATTCCAACGGGAGAAGATTAATGTTAGGCATTAAATTCTATACGAGAATTTAATCTCTCATGAGATGAGATCTCAGCCATCTCATCATGTGAGATCCTTATGCGAGAGGTTTGGGTTCAGGTAATGGTTTAATCTGATCTGAATTTATTGGACTGAACCCACATAGATCATGGTCCTAGCCCAAATCAAATTTGGCTAGTCCTGAATCTATTTAAATCCAAATCAAGTCTAATTTCAAATCAATATGAAATTGATTAGTCCTTCTAATAGACTTAAACCAAATTGAATCTTATTCACTTGTACTTAACCCAATTGAGATAATTCAATCATTCAAATTGATTAATTAAATCATATATGATTCTCAATCGTTGATCAGCAAATAGATCATCCTAGGAAACTTCTATGCGTGTGACTCTCTAGGTTTAAACCTAAGCCGATAGCATAGAAACAACTTTCTATACTAATCGATGTGCCCATCTAGCAATGGAACCCGACGTCCGGATAGGTCAAAGAGTTGCCGAGCAAACTCCAAGAACCCTAAGAAACAGTTACCGTATAATTCATCCTCTTGACCACAAATGCTAAGGATGGCTTAAGAGCCTGTCAACCCTAAATAGCAAATCCATAAAGTGATTTCAATTTTAGTGATCATGTGACTTTCACATGAAGTGCCTTGCCAAGGTCTTGCTAAATTGAAACACAAGCATTTCTCCTTTTAACGGGATAGGTCAAATTTCATCTTGATCCACAACTGACTACCACAAGTACTTGACTGCACCTAGTAACCTTTCGTAGCTGGATTAGAAATCTAGGTGGTCCGGCACCTAAGTACAATGAGTTGCTTGTAAGCCACTGGTTATGATCTTCAGGTCTGAAGGATACTTATACCTATATCTTCTCGGATTAACTCTTAACAGTAGAGTATCCGAAAATGAGTCACGTTCGGTGAAATGTACTCCTACATTTTCACCTGTATGTCATACCAGTGTCTCTACACTCCTTGGTTAAGAGGACAACCAACAAATATGATATACAATGTCCTATAATTGATAGTACTATGGCCCTGTCATAGTATATCATCTGGTCGCGAATTCTTTTAAGGACCTTCAAAGATAAATCCTCCTTTATCGTGAAGGAAGATCCTGAGGGCTTCATTACTATTAGGAGTTTTAAGAAGATGTTCTTGTAATGAATAAACTGCCACATAACTTTTATTAATATATTAATTTATATGCAATTTATATTAGCACAATCATCAAATAATTGGCTTTAGGATACAATTCCCAACAAACTCCCACTTAGCCTAAAGCCACTCATTACAGTATCTAATACCATCTTCAATTTATAGTCATCAAAATCCTTGATACTGAGTGCTTTAGTAAATGGGTCACCTAGGTTTTCCTTTCCATCAATCTTCTGAAGATTTATGTCACATTGGTCTACAATCTCTCGAATAAGATGAAATCGACACAGTATGTGTTTGGTGCGCTAATGTGCTTGTGGTTCCTTTGCTTGAGCTATGGCACCAGTGCTGTCACTGTACAACAGGACTGGTCCATCTATGGAAGGTGCCACTCCAAGCTCGGAGATAAACTTTCGCAGCCACACAGCTTCTTTCGCATTATCTGATGCATCAATGTACTCTGCCTCGCACACCGAATCTGCCACTGTATGTTGCTTGGAACTTTTCCAGCAAACAGCTCCACCATTTAGGATAAACACAAAACCTGATACACTTTTACTATCATCATGATCGGATTGGAAATTGGAATCAGTATATCCAACAAGTTTCAAATCAGACTCTCCATAGACTAACCATTGGTCCTTAGTATTTCTTAAATACTTAAGGATTGTCTTAACAACTTGCCAGTGCTTTTCTCCTGGATCATATTGGTATCTACTCACTACTCCTAGTGAGTATGCTACATCTGGTCTTGTACATGTCATGGCGTACATAATCAATCCCACTGCCGAAGCATATGGAATTCAACTCATGCATTCTCTTTCATTAGGAGTTGTCGGACAATCCTTCTTAGAAAGATGAATTCCATGGCCTATCGAAAGATAGCCTTTCTTGGAATTCTCCATGCTAAACCTCTTTAGCACGGTGTCAATGTACGTAGATTGGGATAAACCAAGCATCCTCTTAGATCTATCTCTATAGATCTTCATCCCTAGGATGTATGATGCTTCTCCCAGATTTTTCATGGAGAATTATGATGATAACCATGTCTTTATTCCTTGTAATGCAAAGACATCATTCCCGATTAAGAGAATATCATCCACATATAATACAAGAAATACAATAACAAAACCGTTAACCCATTTATAAATGCAAGGTTCTTCTTTATTCTTAATAAAGCCATAAGATTTGATCACTTTATCAAATCATATGTTCCAACTCCTAGATGCTTGCTTAAGTCCATAAATAGACTTCTGTAGCCTGCACACTTTAGACTCATCTTCAAATATAAAACCTTTAGGCTGTATCATATACACCTGTTCTTCTAAATTACCATTTAGAAAAGTGGTTTTAACATCCATCTGCCAAATCTCATAATCAAAGTGTGCTGCTATAGCTAGCATAATCCGAATGGATTTCAGCATTGCCACAGGAGAAAATGTTTCGTCATAGTCAATACCATAACGTTGACAATACCCCTTAGCAACCAGACGTGCTTTGTAGGTCTCTACCTTTTCGTCTGCGCCTCTTTTCCTCTTGAAAACCCACTTACATCTTATGGGTTTTATCCCTTCGGGTGGGTCAACTAATGTCCATACATTATTGTCCTTTATGGAATCAAGTTTGGATTTCATGGTATCAAGCCATTTATTAGAGTCAGTCCTTTGCATAGCATCTATATAGGTGATCGGATCCTCGTTGTTCTCATCGAACTCAACAGGATCTTTGTTTTGGACCAAGAAACCTAAGTATATGTCCGGTTGATGTGGTACTCTACCAGATCGCCTTAATTGTGCATCTAAAATGGGTTTGAGTTTGATCTAATCAACTCAGATTCTAAGGGTTCACTGGTTTGTGTTGTTCCTTCTACTTGATGAACTTCCTTAAGATCAATATTAGAGCTATTTGTTCCTTCACTAAGGAACTCCTTTTCAAGAAAAACTGCTCTATTACTAATGAACAATTTTTGTTCTTCAATATTGTAAAAAGTAATATCCTTTGGTTTCTTTCGGATAGTCGATGAAAAAACATTTGTCAGATTTGGGTTCAAGTTTGTCTGATTTTGCACGTTTCACATAAGCCGGACACCCCCAGACTCTTAGATAGGTGATAACCGGTTTATGTCCATACCACATCTCATGTGAAGTTTTAGAAACAGACTTACTTGGAACCTTATTAAGAATATGACAAGCTGATTCTAATGCGTATCCCCAAAATGATATTGGTAAGCTTGAAAAACCCATCATGGACCGAACCATGTCTAACATGGTTCGATTCCTTCTTTCGGACACACCGTTATGCTGCTGTGTTCCAGGAGGAGTCCATTGGGAGAGAATCCCTTTCTCCCTTAAATATGTCACAAAGTCATTGGAAAGGTATTCGCCTCCTTGATCTGATCGAAGGATCTTAATACATTTTCCTGTTTGTTTTTCTATTTCTTTATGATATAGTTTGAACATTTCGAACGATTCAGATTTATGTCGCATAAGATAGACATAACTGAACCTAGAAAGGTCGTCTGTAAAAGTAATAAAGTAGTAATATCCACCTTTAGCACAAGTGCTCATTTGTTCACATACATCAGTTTGTACTAGACCCAATAGCTCTTTGGCTCTTTCACCTTTTTCAGTAAAAGATGACTTGGTCATTTTACCAAGAAGACAGGATTCACAATCATCAATTCGAAGGATGCCCTCCTGAGTTAACCTGTTTAATCTATTCTTATTGATATGACCTAGCCGATGGTGCCAAAGATAAATGTCTGTGACATCAGTTGTTCTAGGGCGCTTACTTGAGTTGTACACTACATTCACAGGCTATGATAATATATAAATGCCATTAGATAAATGCCCAGTCATTACAGTGACTCCATTCATAATGATATTCAAAGTAACATCCTTTATTAAAATTTCATAATTACTTTTGGCTAGAAGGCCTACAGAAATTATGTTCAATAAGAACGTTAGGTAAAAATGAATATTTCTATTGAAAACTATTTCAAGAACTCCTAATGCTAGAACTGGAACTAATCTTCCATCGCCGACATTAAGGAATCTTTCATTGTCCTCAAATCTTCTAGTGACCTGTAGTCCCTGAATGAATTGTAAATGTTAAAAGGACTCCCGGTATCTAATACCCAGGTCTGATTATCATATATAGAAAAATTACAAGGTGTTATCATATAAATACCTTGTTGAGCAACATCTTACCCCTTTTTCTTCTTTGGCCTATTTTGATCAAGTGTGGCAATGTAAAAAGGATAGTTCCTTTTCCAGTGCCCTTGCATCTTGCAATGAAAGCATTCAGCTTAACTTTTATCAACTTTCTTCTTCTGCATCTGATCACTTATAGATGTCCTAGCATGTTGCACCTTTTTCTTATTCTTTTTCTCCTTTCCTTTCCCAAAGGGTTGTTGCCCTACCTTAGATCCTTCAACCACATTAACCAAACCCGTAGAGAGCTGGTTATCCTTCTCAAAGTTCTGTAATAACCCCAACAAACCGTGGTAGTTGACTGCAGGCTTTGTCATTCGAAAATGAGTAAGGAAAGGTCGGAAGGATGGAGGCAAGAAATTTAGGATCGCATCTTTTCCCAACTGCTCATGTAGGGAAAAGTCGAGCTTGCTTAATAGTTCTATCTTCTCGATCATGTACAATACATGATCAGTGACAGAAGATCCATCCCTCATTCGAGCATTAAAAATAGCACAACTAGTCTTGTGCCTTTCAATGTCGTCAGGTGTGCCGAAAGATTCATTCAACGCTTGAATGATTTCTTCTGCCTATGCATTCTCAAACCGGCGACTGAATTTATCGGTCATTGCTACTAGCATGATGCAATGTACACTAGTTTATCACTGAGCCACTTCTGATAAGTGTCTTTCTCAGAACTTTGTGTGTTTGCATCAGGTATCTTTGGTGCAGGATTATTCAGAATATATAGAATCCTCTCATGCTCAAGGACGATCTTAAGTTTTTTAAACCAGTTATTGAAATTTGAACCATTCAAATTGTTACTATCCAATAGGGACCTTAATAATAAATTAGTGGCCATTTTCTGCATAAGGAAAAACTAAAGTTTATTAGTATATAAATTGATTCAGTCTAAAGACTTGGACTTTAGTCTAAAGATTCTCCCACTATTTTGTTCAAATTGGCAGCCTCTACACCCCAATTCGAAGAATTATTCTTAATTCTTTAGGGCACTAAGATCTACATAGACTACATACAGGCCCAAGTGAAGCTTGGCTAACCCATATGCATCTAAGAGTAGGTTCAAAACCAATTGTTTCCCAAAACAATTCTTAGTGTTTAGTTTTGCCCCATGTACCTCTTCCGCAGGCATGGAGTGCCTCCACTGAAAGTTCTGGTTAGGTCCAACCATTAAATGATATAATCAGTGTAACATATCAATAGACAACCAAGCCCGAGTGAAGCTCGGCTCACCTGACTGTCTATTTAATAGTTACGCTGACTTATCATATAATGAATGATAATTCTGATGGTTGACAAGCACCAGGCATGGAGTGCCTCCAATGATTATCAAGACATCAGACTCATTATCACCCACCTTAATGGGAGGCTATGATCTAGTTATCATATAACTATTTCATTTAAGGACCTAATAATTTTAGAGGATTTAATAATCTAAAGATAAATTGACTAATCAAGTTCTCCCACTGAAACTGTGAAGTCAGTAGAATGAAACAAGATTAAGTCAGGTTAAGTGGCAACTAAATCAGTCAGACTGATTTTCTTACAGTCATGGGTCAACCCAAATCAGGTAAATGATCTAAATCATAAATGGTTTACCATATTGATCAGGTAAGTGAGATCGATGGGAGGGATATGTCATTAACTCGTTAAAGATGCATCAATATGAGTAGCTCCCAATTAAAAACCATTCGATCGTTGATCCTAGAGCAACTTGCCAACTCACCTTGACATCATATGGTTAACCAATTTTGATTTGACCATCTAAGAGATTCATACTCAACCACGGAGCCTAATCTACATCCATTTGGTTTAATCAAAGATGGACATGATCAACTACAACTATTGTTTGATTTAGAGCATTCTTAACCTAATCTGATTAATTTAGATTTGATCAAATACTCTTTTAATCCAGTTGATTTAAACCTTAGGGTCTAACCCTTTATGGACCCAATTTAGCTAACCCAAATGATAAATATATTTCATGTTTACATATATTATTTCAATCAAGCATAATTTGCATTATGTTACTACTCATAATTCCTATATTTAGATCATATATAAAAAGATTGTGAATTAATATTTGACATTCAAATAAAACTCTCATAAATATTTGTATGTTTCATAACATAGACATATCTCATATCTATGTTTTATACTAAACATGCAAATATCATGCTTTTATATAACATCAATATAAAACAATTTTTGAGAGTGAGTGTAATCTATGTTTTGATGTCAAAGCTCAATTTAAATTATCTTTAAAATAATTGTACGGCAATATGTCACAGAATGCCTCATTGAATGGGTAATTTAGATTTTTAATCCATCTGTGACCATATGACCTTGTGATCAGTTTTAGCCATAATTACATAATTAATAAAAACATTAATTTACATGTAATAAATTAGATCAATACGAAATCATTTCTCTGATACCATTTGTAGGGAGAAATAAACTCCGAGGCATGCATATTTTAAAATTT
>UESW01001728.1:199610-291657 GCA_900491605.1 Calamus simplicifolius | reverse complement strand
ATTCATCGTTCATTGCTACTAGCATGATGCAACGTACACTAGTTTTATCACTGAGCCACTTTTGATAAGTGTCTTTCTCAGAACTTTGTGTGTTTGCATCAGGTATCTTTGGTGCAGGATTATTCAGAATATATAGAATCCTCTCATACTCAAGGACGATCTTAAGTTTTTTAAACCAGCTATTGAAATTTGAACCATTCAAATTGTCACTATCCAATAGGGACCTTAATGATAAATTAGTGGTCATTTTCTGCATAAGGAAAAACTAAAGTTTATTAGTATATAAATTGATTCAGTCTAAAGACTTGGACTTTAGTCTAAAGATTCTCCACTATTTTGTTTGGCAGCCTCTACACCCCAATTCGAAGAATTATTCTTAATTCTTTAGTGGACACTAAGATCTACATAGACTACATACAGGCCCAAGTGAAGCTTGGCTAATCCATATACATCTAAGAGTAGGTTCAAAACCAATTGTTTCCCAAAATAATTCTTAGTGTTCAGTTTTGCCCTATGTACCTCTTCAACAGGCATGGAGTGCCTCCACTGAAAGTTCTGGTTAGGTCCAACCATTAAATGATATAATCAGTGTAACCTATCAATAGACAACCAAAGCCCGAGTGAAGCTCGGCCCACCTGACTGTCTATTTAATAGTTACGTTGACTTATCATATAATGAATGATAATTCTGATGGTTGACAAGCACCAGGTATGGAGTGCCTCCAATGATTATCAAGACATCAGACTCATTATCACCCACCTTAATGGAAGACTATGATCTAGTTATCATATAACTATTTCATTTTAAGGACCTAATAATTTTAGAGGATTTAATAATCTAAATATAAATTGACTAATCAAGTTTTCCCACTAAAATTATGAAGTCAGTAGAATGAAACAAGATTAAGTTAGGTTAAGTGGCAACTAAATCAGTTAGACTGATTTCCTTACAGGCATGGGTCAACCCAAATCAGGTAAATGATCTAAATCATAAATGGTTTACCATATTGACCAGGTAAGTGAGATCGATGGGAGGGATATATCATTAACTCGTTAAAGACGCATCAATATGAGTAGCTCCCAATTAAAAAACCATTCGATCGTTGATCCTAGAGCAACTTGCCAACTCACCTTGACATCATATGGTAACCAATTTTGATTTGACCATCTAAGAGATTCATGCTCAACCACGGAGCCTAATCTACATCCATTTGGTTTAATCAAAGACATGTACATGATCAACTACAACTATTGTTTGATTTAGAGCATTCTTAACCTAATCTAATTAATTTAGATTTGATCAAATACTCTTTTAATCCAGTTGATTTAAACCTTAGGGTCTAACCCTTTATGGACCCAATTTAGCTAACCCAAATGATTAAATATATTTCATGTTTACATGTCATATATTTCAATCAAGCATAACTTGCATTATGTTACTACTCATAATTCCTATATTTAGATCATATATAAAAAGATTGTGAATTAATATTTGACATTCAAATAAAACTCTCATAAATATTTGTATGTTTTATAACATAGACATATCTCATATCTATGTTTTTATACTAAACATGCAAATCATGCTTTTATACAACATCAATATAAAATAATTTTTGAGAGTGAGTGTAATCTATGTTTTGATGTCAAAGCTCAATTTAAATTATCTTTAGACTAAGCATCGATGATAAAACAATCGTACGGCAATATGTCACAGAATGCCTCATTGAATGGGTAATTTGGATTTTTAATCCATTTGTGACCATATGACCTTGTGATCAGTTTTAGCCATAATTACATAATTAATAAGAACATTAATTTACATGTAATAAATTAGATCAATACGAAACCATTGCTCTGATACCATTTGTAGGGAGAAATAAACTCCGAGGCATGCATATTTTAAAATTTGATAACTATTATCAATGCGAAAACTAAAAGATTACATATTAATCTATCTAATATGCATCAAGATCATATCTTTACCTTATATATAGGATCGCTTGATCTAAAATATGCATATAAATAATCATCAAGATCATATCTTGATCCTCAACGTAAGAAGTCGTACTTCTTACCTTGAATCATGCCTTAAGGTTTAGGGATCATATCACTTACCTTAAGGGCAGTTGGTAAATCCTTTTGTGCTCTGCAGCCGTTCAATCGTTCGGTCTCTAGTATCGTCCACGCGAAGCCTCGAATGATCAGATTTCTGGGAGTGCTAGCTCGTAGAAAAATGACTTTACTGATCTTGAATCCTTCCACTTGAATCTTCCTCCAAGATCCACCACGCTTCCGCTAACACCAGAATCACCAGGATTTTCTATTCTAACCTTTTAGAATTTCAATCCACGACATATCGTGTGTTGTTGTTCTGTGTAATCTGGTGAGGAATGTCCTCTATTTATAGTCTCATTTTAGCTAGGCCATTGAATTCTAATATTTAGAATTCCTCCGTTCGGTAAAAAGCAAAAGAGACGCCGAACCAAAGAGGCGCGGCGTTTGGTTAATTCCGACGTTCGGTGAAAACCAGAGAGTAGCAATGTTTGGCTAATTCCGATGTTTGATGAAAATCAAAGAGTCGCAGTGTTTGACTAATTCAAAGAGGTACATGAATTCTAACATTTAGAATTCCAACGGAAGAAGATTAATGTCAGGCATTAAATTCTATATAAGAATTTAATCTCTCATGAGATGAGATCTCAGCCATCTCATCATGTGAGATCCTTATACGAGAGGTTTGGGTTCAGGTGATGGTTTAATCTGATCTGAATTTATTGGACTGAACCCACATAGATCATGGTCCTAGCCCAAATCAAATTTGGCTAGTCTTGAATCTATTTAAATCCAAATCAAGTCTAATTTCAAATTAATATTTAAAATTGATTAGTCCTTCTAACAGACTTAAACCAAATTAAATCTTATTCACCTGTACTTAACCTAATTGAGATAATTCAATCAATCAAATTGATTAATTAAATCATATATGATTCTCAATCATTAATCAGCAAATAGATCATCCTAGGAAACTTTTATGAGTGTGACTCTCTAGTTTCGAACCTAAGCCAGTAGCATAGAAATAACTTTCTATACTAATCGATGTGCACATCTAGCAATGGAACCCGACGTCCGGATAGGTCGAAGAGTTGCCGAGCAAACTCCAAGAACCCTAAGAAATAGTTACCATATAATTCATCCTCTGACCACAAATGCTTAAGAGCCTGTCAATAAACAGCAAATCCATAAAGTGATTTTAATTTTAGTGATCATGTGACTTTCACATGAAGTGCCTTGGCCAAGGTCTTGCTAAATTGAAACACAAGTATTTCTCCTTTTAACGAGATAGGTCAAATTTCATCTTGATCCATAACTGACTACCACAAGTACTTGACTGCACCCAGTAACCTTTCGTAGCTGGATTAGAAATCCAGGTGGTCCGGCACCTAAGTACAATGAGTTGCTTGTAAGCCACTGGTTGTGATCTTCAGGTCTGAAAGATACTTATACATATATCTTCTCGGATTAACTCTTGACAGTAGAGTATCCGGAAATGAGTCACGTTCGGTGAAATGTACTTCTACATTTTTACCTGTATGTCATATCAGTGTCTCTACACTCCTTGGTTAAGAGGACAACCAACAAATATGATATACAATATCCTATAATTGATAGTACTATGGCCCTGTCATAGTATATTATTTGGTCGCAAATTGTTTTAAGGACCTTCAAAGATAAATCCTCCTTTATCGTGAAGAAAGATCCTGAGGGCTTCATTACTATTAGGAGTTTTAAGAAGATGTTCTTGTAATGAATAAACTATCACATAACTTTTATTAATATATCAATTTATATACAATTTACATTAGCACAATCATCAAATGATTGGCTTTAGGATACATTCCTAATAGTACAAATTTATGTAGATGATATTGTATTCGATGCTACTAACAATCTTTTGTGTCAAGAATTTGCTAAGTCAATGCAAGGTGAATTCGAAATGAGCATGATGGGAGAACTCAACTTCTTCTAGGACTACAAATCAAACAAGAGAGAGAGGAGATTTTTATCAACCAAACAAAGTATACAAAGAAAATTCTTAAAAATTTGGGAATGGAATCAATCAAACCTTCATGCAAATTGGATAAAGATGAAGACGGTAAGCCTGTTGATCAAAAGCATTATAGAGGTATGATCGGATCTCTACTTTACTTAACTGCAAGTAGACCTGACATCATGTTTGCTATTTGCTTATGTGCTAGATATCAATCCGAACCTAAAGAATCTCATTTAATTGCTGTAAAAAGAATACTAAGATATCTAAGTGGAACTAAAAATGTAGGATTATGGTACTCTAGAGACCCAACACTAAATTTGAGTGCATAATTTGATTCTGACTATACTGGATGTAAACTAGATAGAAAAAGTACAAGTGGTGCATGTCAATTTTTAGGAAGTAACTTAATATCATAGTTTAGCAAAAAGTAAAATTCGGTTGCATTATCTACTACTAAAGCAGAATATGTTGCAGCTGGAAGTTGCTGTGCTCAAATCCTTTAGATTAAGCGATAACTTGAAGACTATGGCATAACACTTAATAAAACTCCTATTAGATGTGTAACACTAGTGTAATTAATTTAACTAAAAATCCTATACAACATTCAAAACTAAACATATTGAAATTAGATATCACTTTATTAGAGAACATGTAGCTAATGGTGACATTTGTCTTGATTATGTTTGTACTGATAAACAATTAGCTGACATATTTACAAAACCCCTTAGTGAAGAAAGATTTTGCTATCTTAGAGGGGGGTTAGGAATTTATAATCCTTTAGAATAGTTTAAATCTCCAAGGATCAATTATCTAGATTTCAATCACTTTTCTTAAAAATTTTCTCATGATTCTAAGGAAAACTTATCTAGAAACATGAATCCCTTGATTTATTCAAATTTTGATAACCTTTTGACAAGTTTTGGATCATTTGAAACCTTCAATTTCTTACTAAAACTTTCTTGGAGTCGACACCATAGTTGGTGGAGGCGACACCTGTTTGTGTTGCTCCTTCTGTATTTCTGGGAGCCGATACCTATTTGTGTTGCTCTGTCTGTGTTTCTGGGAGCCGACACCTGGCTTTGCGGAGCCAACTCCATTTCGAGCACTGTCTATTTTAGCGAGTTGGAGTTGACACCTCGCTTTGCGGGGTCGACACCTGATGAACCCAATTTGACTATTTTAGGGCAGAGTTGACACATTTTGTTTTCTAAAATCCTTAAATCATCTCCAAATCCTTTCCCACTTCACTCAAATCTCTGAATCCTTTAAATATACCATCCCCTTGCTTCCTATGGCACCAAAGCGTCGTGGATCATCTTTTGGAGCGCCCATTACAACCGGGAGAAGGACTGCGAGGCGTCCGGCTCGCCAACCATCGCACAGTTCGTCCTCAACCTCCTCTTCCTCAACCCAAAGTGTGAATCCCTCTACTTCATCCCCTCAAGTTAATTTATTAGCAGAAAAGATCATTACAACTGGTAGGAAAGTAGATTTTAACTTTTTTGACTCAGAGGGTTTTTAATTAGGAAGATAATTAAAGGAAATCGGTTGGGAACGTATTTGCTCATTAGATATCCCAACCTACCCAAGTCTAGTAAAGGAATTTTACAACAATTTGTCTAGAGGAGATGGTGGGCTTGTTAGCTCAGTTAGAGGCACCAGGATTCACTTGACAGCCAAAATTTTGGGGAATTTATTGGAAATCCCTGCATTGGTTTCATAGCGAGTGCACACAGTGAGAGAGGTATAGTACTTTCTAGATTACTTGGCAGAGAGATAACTGATTTTGAGGAAGTGAGTGCTAATCAGCTACCTCTGAGCTTAGATTGCTTCACAACATTTGTAGCCGGATCTTATTTCCTAAAACTGGACGTTTTAGTATGTCTCGAAGTGAGACATTGTAGTTATGGACAGTGTGATCACAGGGCAGCCTCTTAATCTACAGGAATGATTATTGAATACATGGCAGAGGCGGGCAGCAGGAAGAGAGCTACACTTCCTTATGGCATGGTTTTGACAAGAGTATTTCGAAGCCAAGGAGTTAGCATTCTGAAAAATGAGCCCCTAAAGAGACTTCGGCACACTACTATTAGTTCTGCTACTTTGCACTGGATGAGTTTTAAGAAAGTAAATGTATTTGATTAAGGAAAGGATAGGATGAGTTGAGAGCCACTGGAGTTGACTCTGTGGTCCATGGACCTTCCGAGGTAGGACCTCAGATAGGCATCACTCACATGTACCGAGTTGTTCAGTACCTCCGAAGGCACCCCCGATGACTCCAGCTCTTGCACCTACAGTTGTACCTGATTTTGCACCCTCTTCTTACAGTTCTTCTGGTTTTTCTGATATTCAGTTAGAGTAGCTTAAAAATCTTTTGACTAGTCATGAAGATAGGATAAAAGCTGATCTTGAAGCTAAATTTTTGAATATAAAGGAGATCCTCTACTCTATAGAAGACAACGTTACAAGATTTGGTTCATCTTTTGAAACTTCTTCAAAGGCTTTGAAGTCAGACTTAAAGCTTATTTTTGAAAAGATCAAAGATATAGGAGGAGACTCAGATATTTATTCAAAGTGTAATGCATAGCTTCAAGACAAAATTGTTACTGCATCTGCTTTCATTGATGACAGACTAAAAGACTTCATGAATGTTCAAAGGAAGGAATGGGAAAGATTTTAGAAAAATTGCAAAGACTTCCTAGATTTGATCATTAGAATTTTAGTTTGCTTTCGATGTAATTAGAAGTTGATGTTTAGTTGAATATGTTTTGATGTTTGATGTAATTAGAAGTTAATATTTAGTTTATTATGTTTTGATGTTTTAAAGTAACATTTTGTTATAGTTCAATGATGTATGAAAACAATTATGATGTAATGTTTTGATACTTTAATGAAAATCATATTTACTATCTTTGAACCTTGATATTGAGTGACATGAATTGAATTTTGATTCACTTAATGTTTACTGCATTGATTTTAATCTATATTATTTGCATCTTCTTAACCTTTTTGTTGATTACAAAAAAGGGGGAAAAGTAAATGATAGTTGCATATGCATAAAAGGGAGAAAAGATAATTATATATATACATTGAATGAATTTCATTAATCAATTGGTATCAAGCATTGAATGAACTTAATTGAATGAATTTTATTAATCAATGGGTATCAAGCATTGAATGAACTTAATTGCATAAATTTTAATGATAAGAAGAAAAAATGTTAATTTGAGTATCATAGGGGGAGCTACCTCATTCAGGGGGAGCTTAACTATGAGAACTCTTCTCTGTTTTGAAACTTTCATTGATTAATCATGCATATACTCAATATTTTTGTCATCATCAAAAAGTGAGAGATTATTGATCCAATTATTGATTTTGATGATTAACAAAAGCCATGAGTATATTCCTTATGTTTCTGATAAATTTGATAAGTGTTTCAGGAATTAAGATTGGTTATTCATCAATATGTTACTTAGAAAATCAGTTTCAAGTTGAATTTGAATGAAATTTATGTAAGTTCAGAACTTGGAGCTGACACCCTAAATCCTCGGAGCCAACTCTAGAGAGTATCAGAACAGTGTTGATTTTCAGCACGCTTCGGAGCCGACACCTAAATTTCTGGAGCCGACACATGAAAAGTTAGAGTCGACACCTGCAGAGTATGAAGCCGACTCCAGACCAGTTACAGAGAGTGATGTTTTCGGATACTGGTGGAGCCGACACCTTCAGAAAGTTGGAGCCGACTCCAGATCTCGCCGAGCCAACACTTCAAAATCTTGGAGCCGACACCTTGACGGACTGTTTATTATATTTTTAGGATCTCGATTTGGAGCCAACACCTGAAGACCTGGAGCCGACACCTCCACGTCAGAAATGGAATTTTAAGTTCTCAACGGATATATTTTTCTTACTAATCCCTAATGGATATATTTTCTTTTGGTAAGGTACATCCAAGGACAACTCCAACGGCTATTTTTTACCTACTCATGGATTGAAACACCTATAAAATAAGATTGAATCGTTTGAAAAAAAGAAGAGAACAAAAAAACAGTGAAACGAAAAAAAAAAAGGAGAAATTAAAAATCTCTCTTCAAGAAATTTTCTGAGCCAAAACCTATCCACTATTGAGAGTTAGAAGAGGAATCCAAAAGAGCCAAAAGAGCTATTTCAAAGGATTTCCCTAGTTTTGAAGAAGAAGGAGAAAAGCCCTAAATTTCAACCGTTTCTTCACCAAAATCTCTTCAAGTGCTCTAATCTCATTCAATTCAGAAGAGAAGAAAAGAAGAAAAGCTCAAGCCCTACATTGCTTCAAAAATCAGGCTTTTCTATTCCCATTTACTTACATTGCTTATTTGCTCAATTAAGGAGCTGTTATTGTTGTAAACGCTTAATTGATTTGCTATTTGTCTAATTCAATCAGGGGATTGAATTAGTTGAGGTTGTTAACCACGGGGTAAGCTAAGTGTAGCTTACGTTGGGTTTTGTGCTGGTGAACCCGGAAAAACTAGCTGGGTTCGTTGTGACCCCGTGTAAAACAATAAGTTAGAGTTGTTAGCTTGTAAAACAACTCGACTGTAATCTGGGTGATTATAGTGTGGACCTAAGAGTTGCTTGGGAGTGGACGTAGGTGTGGGATACACCGAACCACTATAATCTTTGTGTGTTTGTCATGCCTTTGTCTCTATCTCTTAATCTCTCTTATTTAAATTGTGTTCTTTACTTACTGCATCACCTTCACTTGTACACCTAATTGACTTAAGTTTTAAAGTGTTTAAAATTTTAAAAAGAACCCAATTCACCCCCCCCCCCTCTTGGGTTGCCATATGGGCTAACAGTAGGATCGATCTTCATCCCTTCAACGTAAGCGTCATTGCTGCTTCAAACCACGCCAGATATTTCAGAGGATGAACCACCCCGATCGTAAGAATTGCGGAGTAAGCTTTCCAAAACAGAAATGGGAGCCAAATACAACACTCCGTTTAAGAAATCAGGTAACTACTCACCATCTTGGCAGTGCATAAATACCATGTCCCTAGACCCTTCAGGTAAGAAAAAAGGGCTTTCATATTCTCGCAACTTTGACAAAGGTCATTACTCCTGAGAAACCCTCTCAGAAATATATCCTTCTGTCGAAGCATTCTTTTCTCATCTGTTTGCCAAGAGTTTCTACTGACTTGGGCATCGGAGGGTCTTTTACAGGGATCACCCCCTATGCTTCCTGCCATAGTTGTCAGACCCGGCCGGACATTGATCCGGCCAAGGGCTCGGGTCACCGGATCACTGGTTCAACCGTTGGGTCACTGGTTCAACCATCGATCAATTATATTAATATAAAAATATATTTATATTAATAAAAATTAATTTTAATAAAAAATTCAAGGTTAACATGATAATAAAACCTGTGACCCGAACCGGTTCTGGTTGGATTGATCGGTTCATGAGTGAACCGGATGGGTTGACCGGGTTATTTAAGTCACTTACACATTCGGTTTTATATTGAAACCGGACCGGCTTGGCCTTCGGGTTCCGGTTCAACTAGTCCAACCGGCTAGTTCGGTCTGGTTCTAACAACTTTCCGCATAAAGATTGCCTTGCAGGGCCACTCGAACGAAAAAGCGCTATCCATATCCCAACGTGCATCATTCCCAAGTCGGAGAACGAAATTCAGCAGCAACACTAATGTTTTAGATTTGACCCATTTGCTTTCTTACTTTTCTTTTTAAAGAGCAGAAAAGTTTAATATCAACTGCTTTTTGTGGAAGACAATGGAGGAGGAAAATGTGATTGAAGCAAGAGAAGTCTTACCTCAATCTGAGACTAAAAACAAACAGGAAAATCGTAGTTTCACCTGTTGGAAAAATTGTAAAGGCTGAAACTTTATGCAGTAAATTTTTGTTATGAAAGGTTCAAAAAAAAAAAAAAAAAGTTATGATGGTTGAGTACTTAAGGTGGAAGGGTTGAAAGCTGACAATGCCGAAGGCTAGCCTTTGTCATCCTTTAAAAAATCAACGACTTGGAGAATTTTTGTTACCACCTTTGTTATCACTTGAGCAAGTGATTAGTAAATTGGATTTTGAAAAGATGTTTGATAAGATGAATTGATCACTCTTATTCAACCTCCTTATGGTCAGAGGTTTTTCTAATAGATAGATTGATTGAATTCGTAAGATGTTCTCCTCCGCTACGGTAGCAATACTTGTGAAACCAGAAAGATGGATTTTTTATAGACAAGGCCTCAGATAAGGAATCTCTCTCTCTCTCTCTCTCTCTCTCTCTCTCTCTCTCTCTCTCGGATTGTTTATTCTCGTCACTGATGTCCTCTCCAGACTCTTAATTCAGGCTGATAACATTGGATTGATTAAAAGCATTGGTGATAAGCTGTGCATTTTTGACCTCAAAAGTTTTCAATTTGCTGATGATACTATTTTATTTTATGCTGCAGAATGATTGCCATCAAAGCCATTTTGCTTGCTTTTGAGAATGCTTCGGGTTTGAAAATTAATTTTTATAAAAGTTGTTTAATTTGCATGAATGTGGAGGAAATGGAATTTGACATGTTGGCCAATCTTCTCGACCGCACAATTGTTTTCTTTTCGTATACTTGGGGCTACCTTTGAGTAACAAGAGATTATCAAACCTCTTATGGATGTCTCTTTTGGAGTATATGGAGTCTCGGTTTGTATCATGGAGGAAAATGCTTATCCATGCATTGGAGATAGATTAATCTTAGTAAATGTTATACTCTTGGTTCTGCCTTCGTATTATATGTTCTTGTTTAAACTTCCTCAATGGGGGATTAGAAGGATTGATCGGCTAAAAAGAGCTTTCTTGTGGAAAAGCATTGACAAAGTAAATGGGATTGAATTGCCTAGTAAACTGGGATAATGTATGCCAAGAATTTTGAAAAGGTGGGCTTACAATAAAGAACATTAGAGATCTCGATGCTTCTCGACTAGTCAAATGGCTTTAGAAGTATATCAAGATTCCTGAATCATCTTGGAGGAGGATAATTAGTATGATGCATTATGCTAAGAAGAAAATGGGTATGAAGGTTAAATGCTTCTCAATTAAACTGTCCCCTTTATGGCAGGGCATTTATAGAAATTAAGAGGTCTTTGGAATTGCTCTTCATTCAAACTAAAAAATAGGGAATCTATCAAGTTTTGGGAGGACTCTTGGTTGGAAGCTATTCCTTTGACTTTGTGATCTGTGGAGTTGTATAAGCAATATGTCAAGCATAACTGTTTCTGTAAAATTCCAATGAAGTTAGAGATCTATGAAGTGGAGTTTCAAGCTTCTTGATCCTCTTATCTAAAGAAGAGTTTAATCGGTGATGTTCTCTTTCCGACTTGCTAGCTCATATCAAACCTTCTAGGCTAAGCTAATACGCTGATGCGAAAGCTAGCAAGCAATGGCTCCTTCTCTGTTAACTCATTCTATAAATTATTAAATAGAGGAGGGTTAATTTAGCCATTTCACAAGGAAGTCTAGAAGGCTATTATTCCTCTTAAGCATAAGGTTTTCATATGACCAGCTCTTTGAATAGGTTTCATACTGGGGAATTAGCTAAGAAGGGTTGGTCTGTGGAGGAACAAAAACATATTCTACACTCAGAAAAGGTTGGATTCAGTTGTTAGGAGCAACTTGGCACCAAATTTAGATTGAGAGAAATGCTAGGGTTTTTCTTAACGAAAAATCATCTTCATACTCGATGATAGTTAGAACGATTCAAACTCTTCAATCATGGTTGCATCTCTGTCATGCTAAGCCTACTAGACAAAGTAATCAGCTACTTTCTACAATGTTAGCCCTGATTCTGAAAGATCAAGATTGACTATCCGAATGGCAAGATTCCAAACTGATTTAAGATTACGTTTTCGGATCCCAGACATAACGGGTTTCTTCTCAGTTGCTGCTTTCTCATCTCATGTTATGACTCTTATTCTGAAATCTTAGTGCTATTTAGTAGGTTGAGAGGTGCTAGAGTCTTTCTGCTTTACATGTGCTGGTTCTTCTACTCTGTACCAGTTATAATGCTTAGCATCGGTTTTCTTTGGCTGAATGCTTTGGCAATAGGTTCAGCTAAGCGTAATGAATAGAAATTGAATCTATCAATGTCAGCAGTAAAGAAGGTTCAGATGAAAGGTATGCAGAGATATTCCTTATCTGCTTTGCCCCAGATCCAATGCACTGCCACCGAGAATTGTTCTGATAGGTTCCATTTTAGTGGAACTCTTCCAAAACCCGAGATCCTTGTGAAGGAAAAAAATCTAAAATGTTCTGTATTCTAAGTTCCTAATACCTTTGCATCCTCTATTTCTGATGTCTTCCCCTCCATTGTACTCTCTGATCGAAATCTTACATCCTTCTATCTCTATCTGTTCTTTATACTTGCATATTATAATCCTTATTTTTTGATCTTTTAATAAATTCGGATCTCTATCTTTCCTTCAATATACCATCAAAAAAAAAAAAAAAAAAAGGAAAGAAAGAAAGAATGGGGAAAGGAAAAAGAGGAAAGGTAGCAGTGACTGATACCTTACAATTAAAAGACTTAATCTACATCCTTCTCCTGTTAAGCCATTCTCATGGAGAAAGATACTTTAAATCTCTGCTTGGACTAGTTCTTAGAATTACAGCTGGACATCTCAACAGAACCAGGAACAAACTCAGACGCGAAACAACTTTATGCAATTCCATTTTCATGTGGAATCAAAATTTTAGCATGGGTTCGAACTCTTTACAGATATTCTAGGTCAATGTTATGACCTTAAAAAGTTTTCAAATGAGTCTGGTATTGAAGTTCCTCAACTACCTACTGAGCTATGCCTTCTTTCCATCGTCTTTAGAAAGCCAGCTCATCATTGAAATATGCAGACCTCATTGAAGTTTTGCATATTTTGAAGAGCAAAATGGTATAACCACACTTCATGGAGTAGTTGTTGGTGTAAATAGGCTACAACCCGCGCTGTTCTGGAACAAAAAAAGTTGGTGGTGACTGCCATGGATCATATGGAAACTACTTCCACATATTTGATACAAGTTCTGTTTGATTGAATGGCGGACCACAATTCTCACCCATCAGATGAAATGAAACAATCTTCCAGCTCTATACAGATCCACCGAGGGTTGATTGTCTATGATCCTTGTAGGAATTCTGATTGAATCTATAAGATGTTAGGAGGACTGTTCTCCATGCCAGTACTCAGCACTGTCTCTTCTTGATTATGAAGTGAAGCTCTGAACCCTGGTGTGGCAACCATGAACAGTCCATTAACATTCATGGGCAAGCCAACAAACGCTGTTTTTCTTTCATTTTTTTTCTCCAAAATTGCTGTTTGTAGAAATAAGGAAGTGGACAATGCGAAAAGAACGCTTGAAAGATTCACTATATATTAATTCATCATATACTGTTTCTTGGTTACCAGCAGGAAGAAAAGGTGCTTTTAAGAGCACCAGAATGAAAGAACTATCAAGGAGGCAAGCACAATGAACCGTTGTGCTTCGGTGAACAAACAAAAAGTTGAAATTTAATGGAATCAAAGAAATCATTGCAGACTACGCCAGGGCTGCAACGACTCCGAAAGGACAGTTCCTCTCCACCTTAGGGATAGTTTCCTTTACACACACAATAGATTTGGTATTTGGAGCTTTCAACCCTTCCACCACAAAGTACACACAAGAGAGAGAGAGAGAGAGAGAGAAGGGGTGGTGGGGGGGATAACTAAGGTTAAAAAGTTCAATGAGTCTACTTAAAACAAGTGGAGTAAATGGATAAACTGTGATTTTACAGGAATATGCACTGATTGAAATTAGGAAGCAACCAAATTTTCTTTATGTTATAACCATGCAGAGCTCCACTCTTCAGGCAAACAAAAATTTTCAGATTCCCAACAAATTACTACAGCCAAATTTTCTTCAATTTATCTTGATAATTAAGTATTTTATCAGTATCATATTTCATTGATGCTTGTCAACAATTGCAAGCATATTCTTGCGATATTTGCACATTATTGAACAAACTTGGTTTCTTTTCTGCTATTCTTTTTATACTGAACTTGTTAATTGGTTGCTGCAATTGAATGTCAGCAACTGCACCATTAAAGCACATCCTTTGCAATATCACATTTTCAAATCTGGTTATCTAAAGGTAGTGTTTTGTTATCTTTTTTTCTTTCTTTCTTTTTTTTCAGGACAATATATTATTATTCTATTTCACATCCCTCTCCATGTGCTTACCTTTTTTTTTTCTTAATAAATTTTGTTATACTTCTCCTGAAGGGAAAGATTTAATGTTTGAATTGCAGGACCTGATGCATGGCAGCTGCGATGGGAAGCATACACTGAACTGCCATTATACTCTCATCTTCGATCGGTTCAGAATTAAAGGTTTTATTATTATCTCTCAAAAAAAAACAGAAACAGAGCAGGAAATAGATGTCTTGCTCCTCTCTCTTTCTCTCGTTACCACACTCCTTGGATTCACCGATTACTCTCGGGGAAAGAGGGCAGAAGCACTTTTCTTGTTTTTCTATTCAAGATAATGCAGTTCCTTTGCACCTCATCTACTATTGCAAGCTCAAACCGCTTCAATTTAATGTAGAAACTCTATATATCCATGTGATATTGAATAGTCTCTCCAGTTCCCCTGCCCACCCTTGCTCATCTTTCTTCATGGCTTTTCCTCCTCTAGCAGCGGAAGCCCTTCTCCTTTTGCTGATCCTCACACATACTGGCCTCTCGAAGTCCCATTCACTGAAGGGATCCGTCACTTGCCTCGACTGCACTCTCCACAATCTCTCTGGTTTATCACCTTTACTTTTTCCTCAATTTACGCAGACAGAGAGTGGTCGAGTTTATTGTAGACTACGTTTTGATTTGTTAACTGAGTCTGACTCACGATTCTTTTCTTCTACATGCAGGTGTGGTCGTGGCAGTTAAGTGCAAGCATGAGAAGAGGCTGCTCCTTGCTCTAACCAACAACAAAGGCTACTTTGAAGTTGAGATTCCAACGAAGCACTCGCCACCTTCCTCCCCCTCTCCTGACTGCCTTGCGAAGCTCCTCGGGGGCCCAGAGCAGCTCTGCTCGTCCAAGAAATCCATGGTTTCTTAGATCGTAAAGGTTCAAGGATTGGAGGAGTCCTATGTTTTAGCCACCCCCCTCACCTTCTTCAGTTCATGCCCCTCCAATGCTGAAAACTGGCAGCCCGTAAAGTCCTCAGATTCTGGACCACCAAGGCCGCCAGATGCTAGAGCACGAGGAGCGCCGAATGCTGGACCACCGAGGCCTGACGGCCTACCTCTGCCAAAAGACTGGGAGCTGCCACCTCTTATCTACTTCTTTCCTTTCATTCCCATCATAGGAATCCCTTGAGACTCCCCTATCACTATGGCTTATCATGTCTTTTTGGCTATGTTTGGGTTTTGGAGGGAAAAGAAAGGGAAAGAGTAAAAAGAAGTGAAGGAATGAAAGAAAAAGGAAGAATTATTTTTCTTCTCTTCTATGGAAAGGATGGAAGGGGAAAGCTTAAACCCCTCCCCCCCTTCCGACTTGGAGGTTAAAGCCTTTCCCTTTCTTTTCCTTCTCCTTGTTAGTTTTATAGGATCTTCAATAAATAATTTGTTACATAAAATTACATATATAAAATACTTACCTGATGCGAAATTCATCATAATAGTATTTACTTGATGCGGAGTTCATCATGATAATATGTAGACTTGAGACTTGAGTCTGGTTAGATTTTGATAACCTCTTCAGATTTTGACAGCCTCTTCTACAAAATAACTAGTTTCTCTCCTTAACCTTATCCTTTCATAGCAGATAACGATGAATTCTTGCTAACTTCTTCGTGCAGAGAGAGGACTAATTATTTATATATATTTCCATCAAACACCAATTAATGACTTTAATTCCTTTTAATATCATAGTTTAATGTTAATGGGACCATTAACATCCGATTAGTAGCCCTTCGTCTTCTTCACACATAGAAGAAACAATGGGTGGTCTTTCACCTTTCGCATATTAGGCTAGATCTGGCCCTTCACCTTTCAAATACTAGGCTAGATCGAGAAAAGAGCAATCTAACATTCCCGGTCGAAAGTTTATGACATTAATATTTAATAGTGTAAACATTTGGCGTGCAAAATTAAATTTCATAATGTCATCTTTCATCATGATTGACTTTAATATAATAAATTATGGCAGTCATACACATCCAATTTGCATACTCTCTTCATATACTATTGTATTAGCAACTTATCATGTTAGGTCACATAATTTATATATAAATAACTTAATATCCACTTAATTGTCTGAAAGATACAGTAAATTTCTTGTTCAAAACAGTAAGTGTATACAAGCATAAGAAACAAGAAATAATAAATAAAACCAGAAACATATCATATTAATGAGCTCAAGAGTGGCACAACAGCATCATAATCAATCTTCAATTCATAATATCATCATAATCAATCTTTAATACATAACATCATCATAATCAATCTTCAATACAACCAAGACACATTCTATGTACATGTTCTTTAAATGTTTTTGGTTGTAAACCTTTAGTCAAAGGATCTGCTATCATAAGATTCGTTCTAATATGTTCAATGCACACTTTTGTTTCTGGACCTCCTCCTTGACAGTAAAATACTTTAATTCCATATGTTTAGCACCTCTAAATATTGTCATTCTTGGAGAAGAAAACTGCTGCAGAATATCACAATAAATTTGCAGCGGCTTGGTAATGGTGTCGACAACTCCAAGTCCTGAAATAAAGTTCCGTAGCCATAATGCGTGAATTGTAGCTTCATAACATACTACAAACTTTGCTTCCATAGCGGATGAGGCAATGATAGATTGTTTGGCACTTTTCCATGAAATTGCTCCTTCTTCCAACAGGAACACATAGCCAAAAGTTGACTTTCTACTGTCAACACAACCAGCAAAATCTGAATATGAATATCCAATCACTTTCAACTAATCAGATCTTCTAAATGTGAGCATATAATCCTTAGTTCCTTGAAGATATCTCATCACTTTCTTTGCAGCTTTCCAATGATCAATACCAGGGTTACTCTGATAGCGGCCCAACATCCCAACCGCGAAGCTGATATCTGGTCTTGTGTAAGTTTGCAAATACATCAAACTGTCCACAATAGAAGCATATGGAATAGATTCCATTTGCTTACGTTCCACATCATTCTTTGGACATTGCATAAGACTAAATTTATCCCCTTTTTGTATTGGGACAATACTTGCTGAACAGTTTTTCATATTAAATTTCTCAAGAATTTTCTCGATATAAGTTTTCTGAGACAACCCTAACAATCCATATGATCTCTTTCTGAATATGAAAATTTCTATCACATAAGATTCCTCTTCCATATCTTTCATCTCAAAATTCTTAGAGAGAAAATTTTTAGTCTCATACAAGATACCTAAATCATTAATTAGCAGCAAGCAAAATATCATCAACATATAGAACCAAAAATATAAACTTACTTCGATAAATCTTTTGGTAAATACATCGATCAACGATATTTTTATGAAAATCAAAAGATGTAATAATATCATTGAACTTAATATACCATTGTCTGAAAGCTTGTTTAAGTCCATATATTGATTTCTTAAGTTTACACACCATATGATCCTTTCCTTCTATGGAAAAACTTTCAGGTTGATCCATATCAATTTCTTTCTCTATATCCCCATTAAGAAAGGCTGTTTTCACATCCATTTGATGTAACTCTAAATCATATTGAGCTACCAAAGTCATAATGATTCTTAATGATCTTTTTTGAAACTAATGAAAATGTCTCTTTATAATCAATGCATCCTTCTGAGTATAACCCTTGGCAACAAGTCTAGCTTTAAAATGTTCGATATTACCATTCAAGTCACGTTTGGTTTTAAAAACCCATTTACATCCAACTTGTTTAGAACCTTCTAGCAATTCGACAAGATCCCAGACATTGTTTTCAGCCATTGATTTTAATTCATCTTTCATAGCATTAATCTATTTATCAAACTTATCACTGTTAATGGCTTGTGAAAATAAAACAGGATCTTCATAAATGCCACAATCAAAATCTGACTCTTGCAAATAAACCAAATAATCATCTGAAATAGTTGATTTTTTTATCCTTACGGGTTTACTTAAAGCTATTCCACATGGTTCAATTTTGTCAGCTATTGGTAGGTTAGGCTCTTCATGGGGTACTTCTTCATTCAAACATTATTCATTGTTGTCTTGTTTTTGTAATTCTGGAACAATGTATGGAATGATTGTAGATTCAGAAACATTTATGGGTAATGAAACATTAACACTTACTTCATTGGTATCCACAATCTGTTTGTCAGCACTCACACTAACTTCACCATTCTTAATAAATTTGGCATTGCTTGTCTCAATAATTCTAGAACTATAGTTTGGACAATAAAACCTGTACCCTTTGGATTTCTCTGGGTAACCTATAAACTAACCATTGACAGTTCAAGAATCTAATTTCTTTTTATGTTGATTATACACTCGTGCTTCTACTGGACAACCCAAACATGCAGGTGTCTTAGACTAGGTTTCCTTCCAGTCCATAACTCAAAAGGAGTTTTAAAAAATGCCTTACTAGAAATCTTATTCAGTAAATATACTGAAGTCCTAAGAGCATACGTCCACAAAGATTTTGGTAATAAGGAATTACTTAACATACTCCTAACCATATCCATTAATGTTCTATTTCGCCTTTCTTCCATACCATTTTGTTGAGGTGTGCCTCGCATAGTATACTGTGCACATATGCCATGTCTTTCGAGGAATTTTGCAAATGGACCAGGATTTTGCCCTGATTCATTATACTTTCTATAATACTCATCACCTCTATTGGATCTTACTATTTTTACTTTTCTGTCTAGTTGTCTTTCAACCTCTTTAGTAAATACTTCAAGAGCATTTATAGCTTGAGATTTCTCTTTAAGCAAATAGACATATCCATAACGAGAAAAATCATCTATAAAGGTAATAAAGAACTTTTCTCCACCAAAGGATGGAGTATCAAAAGGTCCACATACATCAATGTGCATAATTTCAAGAAGCTGGGTACTTCTTATAGCTCCTTTCTTGTTATGTTTGGTTTGCTTTCCCTTAATGCAATCCACACATAAATCAAGATCAGTAAAATCTAGATTTGATAAAATCTCATTCTTTACTAATCTTTATAGTCGTTCTTTGGATATATGACCCAAACGTTTATGCCATAAGAAAGCAGAGTTGTCATTTGCCATACTAGGCTTAATTCTAATATTTTGATGGATACACATCAGGGATGCAGAAAATTTATTATCAAGTTTCAATTTATATAATTCATCCATAAAAATTTCAGAACCAATAAAGGAACCATCTTTATTAAATAAACTGAAACATCCTTTTCTAATCTTAAAACTAAACCCATTAACATCAAGTTTCGAAACAAAAACTAAATTTCTAGAAAGTGAAGGAACATAGAGAGTTTGTAGTAGATTCAGGTGATGCCCAGTATCTAAAGTAAGACGATAAGTCCCTATGCCTTCAATTGGGGCCTTCTCTTGGTTCCCATGAACAAGAAGTTCTTATTTGGGTTTATGCTCTGGATTGTAAGGAATCCCTGTATTACATTAGAAGCATGAGTAGTGGCACCAGAATCCAACCACCAAGTGTTAGAAGGAACTTCAGATAAGTTTGATTCATAAATTGGAGAAGCATAATGAAAGATACCTTTCTTTTCGAACCAAGCTTTCCGTTTCAGACAATCTTTCTGATAATGTCATTCTTTCTTACAAAAGTGACATTTATCTTTCTTCCTTTCCTTCTTATCATTATCAGCAACATGTAATACTTTAGTGGGTGCTTTCTTCTTAAATTTCTTAGATTTTGGTTTGATAACTTTACCAGCTCCCTGACCCACTAGGTTTATTGAATGATCCCCTTGTACTTTCAATCTCCTTTCCTTTTGAGTAAGCTTACTGGCAATTCATTAACATCTCATTTATCTTTAATAGTGTTATAGTTAATTTAAAAAGGCTCATACTCTTGAGGTAATGAGTTCATAATTAATTGTACTAAAAAGGAGTCATCCACAACCATTTCTAGGGTCTTAAGTCTTGCTGCAATATTAGTCATATCAATAACATATTGTTGCATACTTCGCGACCCATCATATTTCATAGTCATGAGTTCAGCCATCAGTGTCCCTGCAAGTGACTTATCAGCGGAACGAAAGCGCTCTTCCACAAGCTTAAGATATTCCTTAGCTGCTATACTTTCTAGAAGAGTAACTTAATGTTGTTGGCAATTGTCATTCGCATGAAACTTAGACATAATTTATTAGATCTGTCTCATGCTTTATATTTTAACTTCTCTGCCTTACTGCTCATATCCGTAATATCAGTATGCTTTTCTTCTAATAGTGCCAAGTCAAGATCCAAGACACCTAAATGGAAATTGACTTGCTCACGCCATTCAGAGAAGTTTAAGCCATTAAAGATAGTAACAACAGAAGCATGTGAATGTATAGAAACAACTGCAAAAATATAAATGCTCAAATTCAGATAATTAAATGCAAAATATATTATAGATTTTCTTTGGGTAAATACAACAATATATATATATATATATATATATATATATATATATATATATATATATCGTAATTAGAATGCTATTTAAACTTTAAAAAATAATAAATCTTATCATATATATATATATATATATATATATATATATATCTTTGGATATCCATATAAATTTGATAAGAGAATATTAGATTTTCTTCTTTAGATTTGTTAGTTATAGAATATTAATCCACCTTTGGGCAAATTCTTAATTTCTAATAACCAACAAATCTTTAACAGCATTCTATAAAATTTCATAAATTATGACTGAATGTAAATTAGTTTGGCCATTTGGTGACTAACTAACTAATTTAATCTTGATGTTATATTATTAAATTTTATAAATTATATGACTGAATATAAATTAGTTTGGTCACTTTGGTGACTAACTAACTAATTTAATCTTGATGTTATATTATATAATAATACTAATATCAAAATTTCATAAATATATGAAATATTTAGTTTGGTCACTTTGATGACTAACTAACTAATTTATCTTAATGTCATATAACTAAACAATAATAATATTAAAAATCTCATAAACTATATGACTGAATATAAATTAGTTTGGCCACTTTTGTGACTAACTAACTAATTTATCTTAATGTCATATAACTAAACAATAATACTAATATTAAAAATCTCATAAACTATATGACTGAATATAAATTAGTTTGGCCACTTTGGTGGCTAGCTAACTAATTTATCTTAATGTCATAAACTAAACAATAATACTAGTATTATTAAAAATCTAACATTCAATTTTGATAATGACAAATATAGTTAACATTGCTGCATGCGTTAGCCGACATCAATCATCATAGATTATCAATTTGCTTCAATCTATAAATATCAGTTTTTGTCATACATACTAGTATAACACAATGATCTTATCGAAGCATATGCCATTAATTCATAACATGATCAGCCAAGATTCTCCTGGCGATGAACCTCTTCATGGAATAGATTAATGATCAATTATACAACTAATCATAACTTAAAAGATTAAATATTCATCATCAATTTATTTAGATGAAAATTAATCAATCATAATATACGAACAAATTATTTATTTTAGAACCTTGGCTCTAATACCACTTGTTAGTTTTATAGGATCTTCAATAAATAATTTGTTACATAAAATTACATATATAAAATACTTACCTGATGCAGAATTCATCATAATAGTATTTACCTGATGCGGAGTTCATCGTGATAATATGTAAACTTGAGACTTGAATCTGGTTAGATTTTGATAACCTCTTTAGATTTTGACAGCCTCTTCTACAAAATAACTAGTTTCTCTCCCTTAACCTCATCCCTTTCATAGCGGATTCTTGCTAACTTTTCATGTAGAGAGAGGACTAATTATTTATATCTAACATTCAATTGGTATTTCCATCAAACATCAATTAATGACTTTAATTTCTTTTAATACACGGATGTTAATGGCTTAAACTTTCGGACTATTAACATCCGATTGGTAGCCCTTTGTTTTTTGGACACATAAAAGAAACAATGGATGACCTTTCACCTTTCGCATAATAGGCTAGATCTAGCCCTTCACCTTTCAAATACTAGGCTAGATCGAGGAAAGAGTGACTTTTCACCTTTGTAATAATCTTGCATTAAAAGGCTAATCTAACACCCGTTTCCTTCATTCACCCCAATCCAAAAGAACACAAAATATGGTCTCTGTGCTGGCGTCCTGGAGGCTGTTGGTGGTTTATGAAGGCTCTAAGAAATTATATGGTAAAAGATTTTAATTAAAGGGAACCAGCTCTTCTAATTTAACTAAATGTAATGCTTCATATATGTTTATCTCATTAGTGCAACAAGCTTGAGTCTTTTTTACTTTGTGTTATAAACTGAATTGTTGTCCATGAATTTGGTCTGGGGATGTTACCGGCGAAGAGATCTTGGAGGTAAGTTTAATTACTGTCATCATTTTTGTTGTATTATTTAGCACCCAAGTTGCAGCATGAGATGTTGGAAAGTATTCTGCAGACTTGGTCAGGACATCGTTTTAAATGCTAAATATATGGTTTAAAGTGTCAATGTGATGAAAGACTAAGTCTAAGCCTAAAAATATTATTCGACGCGGAACTTCTGCACTTTTTTTAGGCCTAATGGTCATGTGGATGAATAAAAGACAAACAACGCATTGACTCACTAATACTTGTTTCAATATTATTTACAATAATAGCTTAGCAGCTAAGGCATTTGGATTGAATTTTTATTTTAAAAATAAAAAATTTAATCATAGCATAAAATATGTTTTAGTCGAATCGTTTTCAAAAAAAAAATTAAAATGATACAAAAATCTGAATAAATTTAAAAACATCGAAGCAATATTTCTTCAAATTCATCTCAGATATTTTTTAAATTTTATCTTTCATTCTTCAAAACATTCAAAGTTTACGGATTCACCTTCTTCCTTCTTCCTTTTTCCCATGACCTTTCTCCGCATAATTTATTGTTGTCTTTCTCGAAAAAAATAGCTTTCAAAAATATCAACTAAATATATTCTCAAATATTATAAAATCAATAAAATATAATTCAAATTTTTAAATATAATTTATATTTCTAAAAATAAATTTTTGTATCACAAACCAAACATGGCCTAAGCTTGCGAGTGATGGCCATCATTATCTCTTAACCCGTGACAATTATCTAGTCTATTGACTTGGCTGATGCTTATTCCAGTATTTATTATCTACAATAATTAGCAGCTAAATTTTAACATGTGACAATTAGTTAGTGTAATGTATTAGATAAATAACAGTCACCAATCGTATTGCGCATGGCCACTACCCATAACGGCGTATGCTTGACATGACTAAACCTCTCTGCCACCTATGGCGCTGCGCCTAGCAGGTGATTGGCAGGGCGGGCACCTCTGACATGCGCAGCATCGGATGCAATCTGTCTCTGTCAGCCTAGCCACTTATTCACTATCAACAACAGCATCTCGAAATTGGCCACCTTCTTGGAGCGGAAAAGGGGACCTTCGAACATGTATAAAAGCCTACACTCATATGAACTCAAGCTCTCTAGCTATTTTCTATTAGCTTTTTTTCTTCACTGTTTTCAAGTTGCTTACTTGAGCATCGGATGGTTCCCACTGATGCAACCGGTCTTCGAGGACTTTCTTGCAGAGCACTTCGAGAAAATGAATCTTTTTTTTTCGGCATTGAAGGAATGTGACTTGGCGGTAACAGTCAACATGCAAATAGACTTTTCCAACTGTGATAATCTTTTCAGATTTAAATGTGGATTAAAAAATAATTTATATTCATGGGTTAAAGTCAGGTGACATGCACCATTGACTTCGTCTAGGAGTTCAAAAGGTAAGCCTGTCTCCAGTCTTGGCCATGACCAAAGACTAAGAGGGATTGATGGTCATACATACATCACAAGGAGACCAGACCTGGCAACATTGACCTCATAACGTATACGATCATCATAGCGTCCCATACGAGCCCTAATACGTTGTCCCCGTCATCACTGTCACATACTAGACCTGTACACCACGCAAGACGTAGAGGATTGCCAACAATCCGTCGAAGATGGTGACGGGTCTTTGCCCGTGGTTTTCGTCAGGCGAACTGCCATTCACACCGCTCCCTGGTCGCAGCTCATTCCATCCACTGCTTGAACTATTTTGGAAAATATAGATTGATAGGCTGGAAAGGCCATGAGTACTAATCCTTCTCAACTGATCGATCAGTGCTATCTTCTACTCTCGATATCTAGTCTTCTCGTAATTAATGATATGTATGGTATCAGCATGTGTTTAAATTGTGTTCTAAAAAGATCGATGGTGGATAAATACGTACGTAGAGCCAATGAAAATAAATAGAACCTTTTAATTGCCTGGCCTTTCGATCAGATACCGAGCCATCATAAGCCATAATATCAGCAAATATTTAGATACCGTTTAGTGAGGTGTTCTAACTCATGTTTGCTTAAGAACGAAAGAATCAGCGCTGCTCAATAATAGCTCCTATGGGAGTATTTATGAACCCTTATTAGGTAGGAAAAAAAAAACTGAATTAAATTTTTTTTACCCACAATTTTAAGGTAAAAAGAAAGGATGAGTTTATAAATTTTACCTATCTTTTTATATAACTTATTTCTATTAATTGATATAATTAATGTCTCTTAGTATGATGATATATTTATAATTTTTCAATATAATTTTTTTCTTTCTTTTTTCTTTATTATTCGAGAGAAATTTAACTTTTTTTTTTCCCTTCTTCTTTTCAAACAGCAAGAAGGTAGCAACCCTTTTCTTTCCTTCCATTTTTTTTTTTTTCTTATTTTCCTTCTTCATCCTTCAGCTACGACCCCTTTTCCTCTCTCCAAAGATCCAAAGACCCTGAAAGAAAAAGCCTTGATCTCCACCCAGGGTTGGAAAGAATACCAAAGAGAGACAACGCAGCCTTTCAAATGTTAGAGACTGTGCTACTTTAAAAAAAAAAAAAAAATCCATGGAAAAGGAGAGAAGCAAACAAATTGGTGATACCAAGCAAACAAGGTGTCATCACACCTATATCTGTCGATGAACTCAGAAAGGCAGAATCCCAGCAAGAGGGGCGTACAGAGGGATCGCTAATAGAGTTAATTAATCCAAAACGATAATAAAGTTCTGCCATGGCATGCAATTATTTTTGCATTCCTAATGATTCGTTATATATGGATAAAAAAATGTTATGGGTTAATAATTCAAGTTCATTTATAACCAATTAATTTTTATTTAAATTTTTAAAACACATGGTTTTAATTTGCTAATATAGTTAATTGGATTTGAGACTTTAATGTCTTGAAAGAATATTAAGGTTCTTATAAGAGAGAAAGAGAGACTAAACATGAAAGCAAAAGTAGATTCCATACAAGTTATATATATCAACGGAGAAGGGCCAATGTCCATTGATTAGGATCAAGTTCATCATCCTTCTCAATTTGGTTTTTTTTTTTTTTTTTGGTTCCCAATCAAGACTCACCCGTGCAATGTCAACTAAAAAAGCTAAATTAACTTCAGCATCAAATAAATTTTCCTTCAATGATTCTTGACACTTATCTACCAAGGACAATATGGATTGATATTTTGTGATTTTTTCTCCACCTTTAGAAGTCAAAAAGGAAGGGCTTTGAAAGTTTACATAATTATGAGACATGTTACATAATCATTATTTTTTAAAAAGAAACTAAGCTACGGTAACAGTTAACAAATCCAATGAAACAGAATAATGGATAAGAATCACACTGATATTCAATAGAAAAAGATTTACTGTATCGCCTTCGATGCACCAAATACATGAACAGTGCATGCATGCTTGCATACGTGCGATATGCAGCAAGGTTCATTGAGCTATTGCACGCGAGCTGACATGCGCGGATGATCAATTCATGCGTCCGATGAATGTTTCCAGTAAAACTTTTTATATTCAATAATTTCACGTAGATTAACCGAAGCAGGTCAATAATCTCCACGTCAAAATAAATATTTACCATAAGAATAAATATACACATCCCACATCTCATCAGCTAAATGTGTGAATCACTATTCATATGAGTGCAATGATTTCATTTAATATACATTAAATTTCAATTTAAAAGCAAGAATATATATATATATATAGATATATATATATATATATATATATATATGAAAAGTAAAGAATTGTTCCCTAAATTTTTAAATATCCTTTTTCAAAATATTATTTATAATAAAATAAGACATAGAAAATAATCTTTATTTTCACTTATCAAAAATATTTTTAAAGATCAAAAATTAGAAAATAAAAATTATTTTCAAAAAATAGAAATAGAAAATAGAAAATATTTTAAAAATCAAATACAATCTAAAATTTGTGTGGAAAGGGCAACGTCAACGAAACACGGGTTTGTGCGTGAGGAATCTTAATCTCCATTGCGCCTCATTCTGTATTTTTTATTTATATAACGTCTAGCCAAGATGATACCATAAAAAATGTAAGCTTTGCCTACGATTTTTTTCAAAAAAAAAGATAGAAAAAATATAGAAAAGTCTTTTCTTACTATTTTTATCGTAGGTAAAAGTGCAACAAAAAGCCTTTGCCTATAACTTTCATAAATCATAGGTAAAGAGTAGACTTTTTCCTACAAATTTTTTAGGTAAAAAAAAATATTTCGTAGAAAAAGAGTGACCAAAATTTAAAATTTAAATTTAAAATTTAAAAACTTTTGCCTACAAAATAAAAAATCATAGGCAAAAATAAAAAAAAATTTATCCACATCTTTTCCTACGATATTTTTTAAAATATAGGAAAAGTTGGCTAATAATTTTTAATATTTCTCCCTATGAGAAACCCTAAAATCATAAAAAAATTAAAATATATTTTTTATTCACATCTTTTCTTACGAAAATTCTTAAAATCTTAGGGAAAATTAGCTAATAATAATTTTGAATGATTTCTTTCCCTACGAAAAACCTCAAATTATAGAAAAAATCAAAAAAAAAAATTTATCCATATCTTTCCCTACTAAATTTCTTAAAATCGTAGGGGAAAATTGTAAGGTAATTTTTTAAAAATTATTATTATTTAACCATTTTTACTTGCAAGAATAAATTTAATCATAGAAAAAAATAATAAATAAATATTTTTTTCCCTACAAAATCCATATATGCCTCAAAAACTTTTTTTTCCTACAAAATCTTTTTTTTCTACACTTGAGATGCAAAATCCAAAGAATTTTATCAAATATAAGAGAATTGGATGATAATTAAGGAGTCAAAAAGATTTCAGATACATATATGCCTCTTTACATTTTACTTTTTCCTAGCAACAAGAATAGATATTATACTATAGATGGATTAAACCAAAGTGAAAAATATCTGATATGTACATTATTGTCCCTTTAAAATCAATAAACAAGAAAGAGGCTACTTTGATCATGTTCACTTCATCCTCTCCTCTTACTGCAAGCCACTTTTGTCGTTCATACTGGCGGACTCTGTCTCAGGTGTGATGGTAGTTGTCTCCACTTCATCCACCATTCCATATCTCAAAACCTTAACTGAAGCTTTCCTCTTCCTCGCCATGACTGCATGCAAGAATACCTATCAATCAAACTCCATCTGTCAGAACTCATAGTTCACAGACTTTTGTACATTTCTACCAATAATTAATGATTATAAGTAAGAAGATGTAGTCTATGTATATGCAATGCACCTAAATGTTACAACCAAGTGAAGAGCATTAAACCACTTAATACGACAATGATACTGAATACCACTTCAAGCCAGTGGTTCGTAGGCTCAAGAGCATTGCCAAAAGTGCTACAACAGAGCAAAAATTGTCAAATGATGCAAGAAGACTCTATCATCACTAGCTTTTAATTTACAGCAGCATATACCCAGGGCATTTAGGTCCTCTTAAGGGAAGATGGACAATTAGCATGGTAAAGAAAAATATATGGTATCTGATACTCTCAAAGATTACAGCCTTTTAAATTGAAAAAATATATGGTATCTAATACTCTCAAAGATTACAACCTGATTAACCCATTCAGCTAAAACAGATACTAACACATAAAATATCTTTGCAACTGACTTGCATGCCTAGAGCTTAAAAGGTTTATGATCTCCCTATAGGTGAATCAGAAAAACGTGATTACAAATGCTCATCATGGAGTGCTCATCATGGAGCATGCTTGGAAGGTTCAACCAAACTGTTATGAGCATGCAAGACAGAATTGGTCTTCCATAATAAAATACAATGAAAGGAAGGCATCTCGGTCAATAGCAAAATTAATAGTTTTCATACCAAAAATAACTAGAGAGAAAAAGGAATTTATACCCGGCGATAATGGGAGGCTTTCCTCAGGAGTTAGGGTGAAACTTGGGAGTTAGGGCAGAGGCGGAACTCGGCATCCGGCATGATGCAAGGCTTTCCTTTGGGAAGTGAGGGAGTTAGGGCAGAGACGAAGGAGTTAGGGCAAAGGCAGAAGTGAGAGAGGGCAGAGGCAAAGGAATTAGGGCAGGCGCCGACATCGCAGAAGGAGCGAAAGAGGGTGGCGAGGTCGAGAGAGGCACCAGCCTTGACGATGGTGGTGAAGATGGAGTCAAAAGTGGCGAAGGCATTGGAAAGGATAGGGGATTGGAAGATTGGGGGAGGCAAAGGGGGGTGAGGGGAGAAGGGGCTTGGGCAAAGGTTTCTTCTTCTTTTGAGGGGATTATTGGGGAGGAGAGGGTGGCAGGGTTTAGGAGATTCGGAATGGGGAGAGAGGAGGGGTAGATGGAGATGGAAGGGAAAAGGATGATTTTTTGTTGGGAGGGTGGGGGAATGATTTTTTTTTAGCCATTGCTTTGCCTACAAAATTTATTATATCGTAAGGAAAGGTCAATATGAAAGCCTTTCCCTACGATTTTTAGTTTATCATAGGGAAAGGCTAGAAAGGTCCAAAGCCTTTCCCTACGATTTTTATGAAAATCGTAGAGAAAGGCTTATTATGAAAAAAAAAAAATTCAACCAAAAGCCTTTCCCTACAACCAAAGCTTTTCCTTATGATTTTCAGTTTATTGTAGGGAAAGGCTCTAGACCTTTCCTAGAGCCTTTCCTTGCGATTTCCATGAAAATCGTAGGAAAAGGTTTTGAATGAAAATTTTTAGAGGATAATTTTGCCTTCAAAAATTTGTTAATCAAGAAAAAGGCTTTTCCTACGATTTTCAGAAAATCATAGGGAAAGGTTCATTGAAAATCGTAGGGAAAGGCTTTTTCAGAAAAATATTGGCAGGTGATTTTGCCTTCAAAATTTTGTTGATCTAATCCCTACGATTTTCACTAAATCGTAGGCAAAGATTTTTCCTTAGGAGATATTTCCCTATAATTTAGGTTTTATCGTAGGAAAAGTATTTCCAAAAAAAATATTTTTTATATGATAAATTTTTTTACTATGGAATCTTTGCCTACGATTTTTGAAAAATCGTAGAGAAAGATTTCTTTTGCCTACGATTTTAAATTCGTAGACGCAAAAATCGTATGCAAAGCTTACATTTCTTGTAGTGATTGGAGAGGGCCTTGTAGGGCTCGTAAGGCCCGATGATGGTGGAACTTTTCAAAAAAATATTTATTATTTAATATCTATATTTTTAAAGCATTTTAAAGTTTTAACATGTGTTTAATAATAAATTAAAAAAATACTTTTAGCATAAAAATTATAAACATATTGCATAATACTTTGAATTCTCTAATCTTTTTTTAAAGAAAATCAACTGCCTAACCTATTAAAAAAAATTATTATAAATTATTTTAACAATATTACAATATGATATTATATATTATAATATTTTATTATAGTATTGTAATATAACGTAAGAAAATATAATAATATCTAATATGATATGATTATAATATAAAATATATATTATTTTACTATTATTTGATAATTATGTTATACTATATTACTAAAATTATGATAATTGTTATCTAATAATATAATATCATGATATTATGATAAATTATTATAGTAATACTAGAAAAATGCATTTTTAATATTATATTAGTATACTATATTATAGTATTTATGATATTATAATATTATTATGTTATTTTATTTTATGCTACATAATATATTATAATGATAATAATTATTTCATATAATTGTAATAATTATATTATTTAACATATTGCGATATTCTTTTTCCAAGAAACCACAAGCATCAAGCATCAAAAGAAATTTATTAAGATATATTAAAGTATGCTATAGAGAGATAATAAAGTTTGTGGTGTTAGGTTTGATCCCAAAACACTCCAATTTTCTTTTAAAACAATTACTAACCTATTATGCTCAAAACTGCGGTACGGGGTTCCTGCTGGCTCTCGCGTTATCCTAAACGTACGGTTGCTCATCCTCAGTTCCAACTTGCGTGCAATGTTGATACCTTAATTAACGTAGTTGAGCTAGCATTAACTTTTTTTTATAACATTAATTCTGAAAAAATTCTTTTCCCTGTGCCACTACCACTCATCTTTCATGGATTGCTTCGGATCACTGCCCTTTGCTCCTATCTACGGAACCATCCTCTCGATGTCGGGGTTCATTTCGGTTTGAGTAGTTCTGGACGCACTACTCTTCAGTTCGGCTTCTGCTTCATCAGGTATGGCACTTGCCGGTCCGGGGGAATCCTACCTACCATCTCTCTCGCTACCTTGATTTGATCAAGCGTCGTCCATTGAGGTGGCACAATAGGAAGGTAGGGGATATTAGCCAGCAGATGCAGTGTGTAGAAGCTGATATTGAAGCTCTTCAGGCTAAGGAGGATCAGGATGGTGGCCTATCAGTGGTAGATCTTCAGTCGCTTAGGCGGTGTTTGGCCTTGCACCACTCTTTGCTCAGTTAGCAGGAGGTATATTAGCGTCAGAGGTCACGGATTCAGTGGCTTCAGGAGGGTGACCGTAATACCAGATTCTTTCATCATGCTACTTTGGATCGGCGTGCTGCTAACCGAATCAGGCATCTCAGTGATGGGGACGGGCATATCCTCTACGATGATGAGGCTATTCGAGCGCGGATTGTCCGATTCTTACAGACTTGATGGTCGGAGGGGCCTTTGGTAGCTCCCCCCTTTTTCCTATCCCGCTGATTGCTAGGGTTTCCGATGAAGATAATGGTATGCTTACGAGGGAGGTCTTGCGGAGGAGATTCGTTCTGCTGTGTGGGATCTGGGGCCTGATAAGGCTCTAGGCCCGGATGGCTTTCGCCTTTCTTTTTCCGCCACTACTGGGACATTATCGAAAGGGATGTTGTTGTGGCTATCCAGGCTGTTTTCTCATCTAGATCCATTCCTCGGGATTGGTAGAGTACTTTTATTTCCCTTATCCCCAAGCGCTCGGATGCGTTGCTTCCACAACATTATCGGCCTATCAGCTTGTGTACCACGCTATACAAAGTTTGTGCTCGCATTCTGGTCATTCGGATGCAGCGGATATTACCCCGTCTGATATCCCCAGAGCAGGGGGCATTTATTCGCGGTCGCAGCATCTCCGATAATGCCTTCATTGCCCAGGAGTTTATGCATGATCTCCAGCATGCGTCTGCTAGACAGAGTCTTATGGCCGTTAAGCTAGATATGGAGAGAGCTTACGACCGGGTTAGCTGGACCTTTCTTTGGCAGACGCTTCGAGATTTCGGCTTTGCTGATATTTTTATAGCCTGGGTTATGGCTTATGTCCAGGGGCCCACTTTCTCTATTCTAATTAATGGCAGTCCGACCAATTTTTTCCCTTCAGCCATGGGTATCCGTCAAGGCTGCCCCCTCTCCCCATTTTTGTTCGTCCTTTGTATTGACGATCTGTCCCGTGCTCTTGCTCATGCTGTTCGGGAGTCTCAGATGCAGCCTTATATGCCAGGGCCCAATGGCCCCCCACTCTCTCATCTTCTCTTTGCTAACAACTGTATATTGCTTAGCCCAGCTTCTGTTCAGAATGCGACTGTTTGCTCCGCTATCCTTCAGTCCTACTACTAGGCTTCCGGTCAGTTGATCAATTTGCAGAAATCTGTTTTATGCTGTAGCCCGTCGACCCCTCCCCGTCGTCGTGCTGCCATCTCTCAGCTGCTCGGGATATCATCTTTTCGGACCGCCTACTCTACCTTGGGATTCTATAATTGGGCGTCGTCCTCGTCAGCATGATTTTGGGGACCTCGAGCGTCGGATTACTGATAGATTGGATCGGTGGCATGTCTCTGGCCTCTCTATGATGGGACGTGTTACTTTAATCCGGTCCATTCTTACTTCTCTTCCCTTTATCTTCTGTCTAATGCTCTGATTCTGACCATTTGTCTTCGTCGAATTTAGTGACGCTTTCGGGACTTCCTATGGGCTTCGATGCAGGGGGGGCCATGGTATCCATCTTCTCTCTTGGGACCTGGTTTGTTTGCCTATTAGAGAGGGGGTTTGGGGATCCAGTCCTTGGTGGTTCGTAGAGAGGCTCTGTTTTCTAGGCATGCCTCTAGATTCCTGCTCGATCCACATTGTTTTTGGAGCTCTGTTATGCGATGCAGATATGGTGCTTGGACTCCCGATCTGGCTTCTCACTGTCCCCGTGGCTGATCCTTCATATGAAGAGCGATTTGTCAGGCTGCCCCTACTGTTATATCAGATATCCATTGGATGATAGGAGATGGGAGCTCTATTGATGTTATTCAGGATACCTGGATAGTGGATCTTCCTCTTTTTCGCTGGCCGACCTTCTTTAGCTCAGAGGTGGGGCCCTCTTTGCCTGTCAGTGCATTGGTTAGTCAGGATAGTTCGGCATGGCATGTCCCTACGGTGTCCCAACTATTTGGGGCCGAGTTAGCGCAAAGGATCCTTTCTATCCCTCTTGCTTATTCAGCTGGCCCGGATACCAGACTATGGCGTCGATCCTACCTTGCTCGAGCCCCTACCCGGGACCTTGTTGATCGTATTCGGCCCCGGGCTTCGGGTTTGGTTGATGTGGCATGGATATGGCGGCTTCCCATCCATCCCAGGATTCATCTATTTTTGTGGAAGTTATTATGGGATCGTCTTCCTACTTGTACTCTTTTGGCAGCACGAGGTCTCTCTATTTTGCCCCTATGTCCGATCTGTGGACTTCAGGAGAGACGGTTGAGCACGCTATTTTTACTTGTTCTCGTGCGTATGGCATATGACAGCAGCTCCATTTCAGCCCTTGGTTGTCGAAAGAGGGTTCTACCCGGCATTCTTTTTTGCACGCCATCCGTTCGGTGGTTCAGCGAGGTCTCCGCTATCAGGGTATTTTTTCAGCTTACTTGGCTTACCATATCTGGCTCTCCCGGAACCAGATTGTCTTTGCTGAGGAGACAGTCTCGCCTTTGACTATCATCCACACTGCTGGTTCTCGTGCTACGGAGTTTATTCGCTCTGATTCTGGCTTTCACTTTGATAGACCCGGCCTCTAGGATTCCTCTGCTGCTTTGCTAGTGCACTGTTCTACGATTTTTATCTCTTGGAAGGCCCCACCTCTGGGTTATGTCAAAGTAAACTTTGATGGTTCTGTTTCGGATCGTATGGCCGGATCTGGGTTTATAATTAGAGGGCCGGATGGAGTGATGCTTGCAGCTGGTGGTCATGGCTCCATTGACATCTCGATCCCTATGGTGGAACTCTAGGCTGCTTGGGCTGGAATAACTTATGCAGTTCGTAAGTTGGGCTCTTCGCATTTGGTTATTGAGGGAGATTCGCTTACGGTGATCCGTTGGATCCGCCGGGATGCTGACCTTGACTCCCCCATTAACTCCTCATATGTGATATTTGGGCTTCTCTTCAGACCACCAGTGCGACATTGGTTCGTCATGTCTATAGGGAAGCCAATGCTGCAACAGATTGGATCGCCTCTACAGTTGCCCGCTATCTTGGCTAGTGGGATTGGTATTTTGGTGACCTCTGTTTCATTATTTTATAGCAAATTATGTATTCTGATATTTCAGACTTAACTTATGTCAAATTGGTATGATTGTCCACTTGTAACAAAAAAAAAAAAAAAAAAAAAACCTACTCTTTAATTAGACCATTGTTTATGTGGAGATCCGTCTAATTATTAAACGTTGTATTGATTGACGTCTGTAAATATCTAAGTCTGGTGCCCGACGCTGGTAAAAATGATGAGAAAAGCCGAGGACATCTTGCAGTGGTGCTGTCAGTTAACTTCTTTCCACGCGCTTAATTTTGTGCCACCTTTTTAATCCTTTGCATGCCGGTTGAGCGTCGTCTGCACTGTCAACGTTTGCGGCAACGCAAAATCTAAGCCTGTTCCATTCTCAGTCCATATCACACCGTACGAGCGTTACCCTCAGCCTACGTTGTGGGCCATTCGGGATGGAAAACCGTACTCATAAACTATAAAAAGTTTTTTTTTTGCTATAATTTCTCATAAATATCTAAAATTATATATATATATACATATATGCCATTATAAATAACTAATATTGCATGCATTTGCATCTTTGTAAATTTATTATTTGAATATATTCTTATAAATTTTTATTATTTACCTGCATAATCTTGATTTAATAAGAAAAGAACAGTAAAGAGATGATTTTAAGTGTATACATATCAATAGTAAATTGATAAGGATACAATAGAGTTGTCAAGTGAACCGAATTGGTTTTGTATGATCCAAAACATAGCATATCTCGCGAGCCATGCATGCTAAATTCTTTTTCTCGAGGCACGCAGGCCATATTAACGCAATAACTTATCATGAGCTGGTATGACACGATCGATTAAGCATAGGCTTGTGTAAAAAAAAACAAGCTTTTAGAAATATCATCAAATATACTTTATAAGTTATATATGTCTCAACAAATACTATATTTACCGTTTATATTGAATATAACTAAGAAAAAAAATATCTATTAGATATTAGGTATCTATCAAATAAAAAAAATAATTTTATTTTGGATCCAATTCAGAACTAAACTAATCTCATTGGATTAGTTCTAAGATATGAATAGATTGATTCTGAATCTAAAATCTTAAGCTAATAATAATAATAATTTCTTACAATTTACCATACCTTTCCTTGATTCACCATTTTCTAGTGCTAGTCCATTGTCATCTTCTTAAGCATCAGTTATCAAGCATGTTCAGTGCTGCCACAATTAGTACCTCTTGAATTGTTTAGTCCGTAATCTAAAGGAAAAATATATATAAAGCAGGTGAATTCTCGGTGCTAGGATAGACGCAAACTAGAGTACTAAACCCAGACTCCTTTAATGGATCCTCCCATTTTGCATATTACACTGCATCTAATTCAAACCAATTCAAGAACAAGTTCGTTCTGCTTCCAAATTCCAAACGACACGTTAATGAGCACATATACATACATCCAAACCTTGCTAATTAAACCACCGTATAGGTCGACATAATCTCCTTTTCTAGTTTCCTTAAGTAATTATTTCATCTGAAACATTCTAAGTCAAATCAAAATCCCAATGTACTTCTTCTCTCTTGTGTCAGTCACTATCAGATGTAAAGATGGATGGCAACTCACTCCTTTTATTTATTTATTTATTTATTTTAAGGAAAGTTAAACTCAAAGAATTAATGTAATTAACTAAACTTTATTTGGCTAATGAAAAAGACAATTTACTCCTTTTTTTTTTTTTAAAGACCGCTGCATGTAATAATGTCTCCTTTTTCCATAAATAAGACAATTTGGACCCAGTTATATATATTTGTTGTTCTAGAACTCTTGACACGTACCATGCATGCTTGTGGGGCAAGAATGGGTCAGAATCCACATATATAGAGACAGGCGAGCCATTTTCTCAAGATCTTGCACAAAATCTAATCCTCTGAGAAACAAGTGGAGGTATTGAATTGAATTGAATGATCCTTCTAAACTGCACTACTCAAAAAAAAAAAAAAAAAAAAATCCATTGAATTCCACCGATTTTTTAAATAGGAAATAAATAGAGAAAAGCGAAGAATCCCGCAATGATCTCCAAATAAACGCGTATCCAACTCGATGTTTTTCTTTTTTGTGTTCTAGATAGAGTCTTGCTTTCCTCTCTCTCTCTCTCTCTCTCTAAATTGGATTCCAAACATTGAATTGAATCGATCAAAGAAACGTCAAGGGGGAACATCGAACGACAACGCGGATTTCGGATTGCACGCGAGTGGCAATATTCTCCTAGCTTCCTTTCTGGCCGGTTGACTTGTACTTTGATTTCTGTCTCCGAAGTCTTACAACAAACAAAGAGAGAGAGAGAGAGAGAGAGAGAGAGAGAGAGAGAGAATACGATTTATTAAGCATATATTAATTAGTGAGATATTGCTGCAAGGAGGAAGAAATTAACGTGAGACGCAAGGAAGGAAGAAAAGTGATAGTGGTGTCATACGTGGGTCCGTCGGAATATTTCTGGGGGCACGTCCCCGTGGGTTTTGAGCGTAGGAAGCTAGCTAGCGCCTTTCTTGGAGTTGGAAGAAGAAGAATTAATTAGCTGGCTAATTCATTGGTTGCACCCAAGTCACGTATCCCTGTCGACGATAACGCTAGCTGGAGCATAATCTATATATGCATCCAAATTAAGACGAGGTCAGGGAGACGTCAGACAAGGGATCGATCGATGATAGATAGACTCGTTTCTTTCGTTTTAATTTTTGTCCCCTACGTACCGGTAGCCAACCAGCTCATAAAATTAATTAAATCTATTAATTCCCAGTTGCATTTCTGCGCGCGTGAAACAATTAGTCAAGTTTTCAAAGTCGATCTTATGAAAACTATAGTACGTTGGACTGCAATTAACTAATTTGCGTTACTTTTAAAGACATAATTAAAGATCGAATTTGGAGAATTAGTTGTTTAATTCGATGCATGCATCAACAGGAGCTAGCAGTACGTTTTGATGATATATATATATATGCCACACTAGCTAGCTAGCGCATGAATATCGATCCATTCCCATGCACATGATCGATCATAGATGCACATGATTAATTAATTAATTAATTAACTAATTAATTAGGCATCTATCTTACACATTAATCTTATTGCATGATACCCCCATAAGCTAGTGAAATGCACCAATAACCATCAGATTTGTTGATGCTGGATCACCCGATTTCTTTCTTATTATGAGATCTCTTTCTGAAGGAAGAAAAGTCCCCTACCTCCTTCTTCCTGCCTCTTATCACCTTCTTTTTTTGTTTTTCTTTTTCTTTTTTCTTTTTAGTTTCAGAGGTCCACGTGTAGGATGAACATTCGTCCTATACTCGCCTCCGCTACGTGGTCATTCCTTGATAATTAATAATAAAGGTATTAAGAAACTTGCTCATAAAGATAAGGATTTTCATGATGACCTTGGTTATCCCAAGGGAATGTCAGGGTTAGTGGGGATGTCAGAGTCAGAGAAAAGGTATCTGGCTCTAAAATAGGAGTTCAGTATCTCCTTTTTCTAGATAAATGGCGGTGTTTCAGTGTTTGTCTTATTCGAATCATTTAAAGCGTTATGATGCTTAATGATCCTCGATTTCTGTTCCGAATATGACGGTTTATCATGTTTAGTGGTTCTGATATGAGAATCATTCACTAGGGGTCGTCCAGATCTTGGGAGGCCGCCCAGGAATAGGGGCCGTCCAGATCTTGGGAGGCCGCCCACGAATGGGGGCCGCCCAGAGTCTGGGGGCCGCCTAGGACTGGGGGGCCGCCCAGACCCTGGGGGTCGCCCAGGACTGGGGGCCGTTCAGACCCTAGGGGCCGTCCAGGACCGAGGGCCGGCCAGACTCTGGGGGCCGTCCAGGACTAGGGGCCATCTAGAACCAGGGGCCGCCTAAGCTATGGGGGCCGCCTAAGCTATGGGGGCCGCCTGGGACTGGGGGCCGCCCAGACCCTGGGGGCCGCCCAGGACCGGGGGCTGCCCAGACTCTGAGGGTCGCCCAGGACTAGGGGCCGCCCAAACTCCGGGGGCCGCCCAGACCCTGGGGGCCGCCCAGGACTGGGAGCCGTTCAGACCCTAGGGGCCGTCCAGGACCGGGAGCCGACCAGACTCTGGGGGCTGTCCAAGACCAGGGGCCGTCCAGGCTATGGGGGCCGCCTGGGACTGGGGGCCGCCCAGATCCTGGGGGCTACCCAGGACCGGGGGCCGGCCAGACTCTGGAGGCCGTCCAGGACTAGGGGCCACCCAGACTCTGGGGGCCGTCTAGGGCCGGGGGGCCGCCAGGGACTGGGGGCCGCCCAGACCCTAGGGGCCGCCTAGGACCGGGGGCCGCCCAGACTCTGAGGGCCGCCCAGGACTGGGGGCCGCCCAGACTTTGGGGGCCGCCCAGGCTATGGGGCTTTTTATTTTCTAACTGCATCATTTACTAACTATTTTATTTATTATCTATATCATATGCCCCCTCGCCCATGTTCCTTGTATTCAGGCGTGTTGCGCACGTGCAAGGGAGAGGGGCAGAAAAATTTGAATTTCAAAAGATCTAGCACATGATAAGTGACGTTTCGAGAAAAGAAAAAAAGAGGGGAGGCACATATCTCTAAGAGGATAGTGTCTTTTCGTTTGTCCGGCTCCACTGGGGGATTACCACGTGTCTTTGCGGTGCTCGAGGCGTCACGTTCGATATATAATAAAAAGGGAGGGGCCATCCCCTCCATCTCTTAATCTTTGATTTTGTGTATCTTTCTGCGATTTTACCTCTTCAAGCCCAGGTTAGTCGACTTCTTCTTCTCCCTTTCTCTCTTTGTGGATCCCTCCCAAGATAGGAAAGGTAAGGGCCCCATGGTTGAGCCCTCCCGAGAGGAGATTCTTCAAGCGCGTCGACAGGCCCCGAAGGGGTAGTTATCCGTGGGGACCAACCTGTTGCTCGGTCCGTGCATCCTGCGTCTAGGTTGTTATCCCAGTCCCCTAGGGTTTCCTCTTCGTCTACCAGTCGTGAGGTAGAGCCTCCCGCGATTGCTTCCAAATCGGCCAGGTCGGCAGATGTTGCCTCGGTTACATCCTCTCAAAATCTTAGGAACCTCAGGGCTCAGTTCGGGATCCCTAGTGACATTCGGCTCTCCGTTCCCCTCCCCGAGGATAGGGTCACCCTAGCGCGACCAGGAAAGGTCGCATTGTATGAAGAGTTTTTCAAGGGCGGTCTACGACTGTCCTTACATCCTTTTTTCGTAAACTTATTGAACAGGTATCACCTTATTCCTGCACAGCTTACCCCTAATTCTATTCGTGTTATTTTTTCATTTCTAGTACTTTGTTCCTTTCATGGAGCTTCCGCTCGACTTTCTTTATTTAGGGCCTTATATAGGATTCGAAACCCGGTTAGGGATGGGTGGTGGAGCTTCGCATCGAGGCCCAAAAGGGTTCTTAGGCTTAATCTTCCTTCTAAAATTAAAGGGTGGAAGTCTCGATTTTTTTACGCACACTTGGATGGGCTGGGCATAGATTGGGGTATTCCGGATACCCGTTCTAACCAGAACTCGAGTGTTGATGAGAGAGACCGTGAGCTTTTCAACACCCTGATTTCTACCATCATTCCCCCCAGTAAGGAATTGCTATCGGAGGATAATCTTCGGGAGATTGCGTTCGTGCCGGTGTCGCTGGCTGCAGCGCCCGGTGAGCCCTGAAGAATTTTTCTTTTTTCTTATTGTTATATTTGCAGCTAACACATTTGGTGTCTTCCTTTTAGCTAACCATATGCTCACTATAATGTAGCAATGAAGTTTTCTCAAGACTTATTGATATCGGGCCTTCGAAAGAGAGAAGGAAGCGATCATGGCGCGACAGGGAATGAACCTAAGAGGCTCCGCCAGTCAGAATCGGGTTATCGGGCCCAGCTTCCAGCGGCTCTTCCCGAAGCAACCCTGATAGAAGACAGCGAGGGAGAGATAAGTCCTCCAAAGGGGATCTCGATAGGAGATCCCGTTGAGGGGGGGCTTCCGGTTGTCGCCCCATCTTTCACTAAGGGCGTTGGGGGATCTGTAGGGAGCGTGGAAGCAGTTGAAATTGATTTGCCAGGCCTGTCATCGTCAAAGAAAGCAGGCGTTCTTGCTCCCGCTCCCTCAATGCCTTGAGAAGTCCATCTCCACCTTCTCAACCGCCTAACCTAGGTGCTGGATATAAAAGTTGCCTATCGGAGACAATTCTCAAACTTTCGATCCTGCCCAAGTTTCAGGAAAAAATGAGGAAGGTGTCACAAGAGGAGGCATTTGACACTATGTTTACAGCCACGCTTCAGGTAGAGCTACGACCTTTTCCTTTTGTGATTATTGAGTTTGGGTATTCACCGAATGTGTTTTGCAGATGTCTAATGGCCTTTTTGTGCTGCGCGAAGACCTAAACAAGGCCAAGTCCCGCAGTGTGAGTCTGGACAAAGAGTTGGTGGAGACGAAGGCCCGAGAGTCAAAAGCACTACATGACCTTCGAGTCATCCAGGAGGATTATCAGATCTGGCGGGGAAGGGCGGAAAAGGAGCTGCGGAGCTTAGACGCCCAACTATCTGAGGTTCGGGCGAAATTGCTGCCAACAGAAGAAAGGTTGAAGGAAACCACTCTCAGGCTAGAACATACTGAAAACCGAGCAGACAACGCGGAAGCTGCGGCTCGCGATGCTGTAGAAAAATTGGTTCTAGCCGAGAAAGACGCTAAGAAAGCTCTGGACAAGGTCGCAACAATGATGATGGAGGTCCAGGAAAGGATAACTGCGGCCAAGGCCAAAGCTCAAGAAAAGGTGGCCACGGCCGAAGCCGAAGTCCAAGAAAAGGTGGCTGCGGCCGAAGCCAAAGTCCGGGAGGCTATCAAGGAGTACAAGGGCTCTTTGGACTTTGTGTCGGAGCTCCACGAGGCCGCCCTGGATGCCTTCATTCAGGGTTTTGAAAGGTGTAAACGGAGGTTAGCCCGACACTTTAACTTAGAAAACCTTGAACGTTTTCGACCTGCGGATGACGAAGAGACCTCTGATATGGAGGTCGAAGACGTGGCGGATGGAGTGGTGATGACCAAAGATTCCACCGTAGAGATGCCCATCGCTGAGGAGCCGGCTTCTGATCCAATTACTGAGAAGGAGCATCCCGAAAACTGATAAGGGATGTCTAGGTTCATCTTGATTTTAGCTCAGCTTTTCTGTTCTTGACTCGGTTCTTTAAAGGACTTCTTTTTGTAACTAACATCAGTTTATTGACGATACCTTATAAAGTTTTATAGTGAATCGACTTGGAATGAGTGGATGCCACTTTTTGTTTATTTGATGTTACTTAACATTTCATCTGCTTGATTCCTGATTCCTACTTATGGATTAGGGGATCCGTCCACGAGTTGACATTAATTCCGAATCTCGGGGTCATTTTTTGGTGTGTCGTGTCAGGATGTAAGTCCTAAAACTTCGATAAAGCAGTTTAGGGGCTCCTGCGGGGGAGCTAATCCTAGGTTCAAGGAGGCACGATGCCTTAGGATTGTGGGGCCATTTGGCGCTTTGGCAGAATTGTACCTCGAGAATAACCGAGTATCTGCCTACGGGCGTGACTCAAAACCGTTTAAGTCGAGGCTGCTCAAGTCAAGGATTTAAACCTCCTCAGGAGTAAGTTATACCGGCTTGGGGGCGTTCTTTAGACTGTAGGGCCGCCGAGCTGCCTATTCGCTGGGGGACGTGATTCGGGGCCGCTTAAGTTATGGACTTGAACCTCCTCAGGGGTAGGTTGTACCGGCCTGGGGGTGTCCTTTGGACTGTAGGGCCGCCGAGCCACCTATTCGCTGGAGAACGTGATTCGGGGCCGCTTAAGTCATGGACTTGAACCTCCTCAGGGGTAGGTTATACCGGCCTGGGGGTGTCCTTTGGACTGTAGGGCCACCGAGCGGCCTATTCGCTGGAGAACGTGATTCGGGGCCGCTTAAGTCATGGACTTTAACCTCCTCAGGGGTAGGTTATACCGGCCTGGGGGTGTCCTTTGGACTGTAGGGCCGCCAAGCCGCCTATTCGCTGGAGAACGTGATTCGGGGCCGCTTAAGTCATGGACTTGAACCTCCTCAGGGGTAGGTTATACCGGCCTGGGGGTGTCCTTTGGACTGTAGGGCCGCCGAGCCGCCTATTCGCTGGGGGACGTGATTCGGGGCCGCTTAAGTCATGGACTTAAACCTCCTCAGGGGTAGGTTATACCGACCTGGGGGTATCTTTGGACTGTAGGGCCGCCGAGCCGTCTATTCGCTGGAGGACGTGATTCGGGGCCGCTTAAGTCATGGACTTGAACTTCCTCAGGGGTAGGTTATACCGACCTGGGGGTGTCTTTTGGACTGTAGGGCCACCGAGCCGTCTATTCGCTGGAGAACGTGATTCGGGGCCGCTTAAGTCATGGACTTAAACCTCCTCAGGGGTAGGTTATACCGGCATGGGGGTGTCCTTTGGACTGTAGGGCCGCCGAGCCGCCTATTCGCTAGAGAACATGATTCAGGGCCGCTTAAGTCATGGACTTGAACCTCCTCAGGGGTAGGTTATACCGGCCTGGGGGTGTCCTTTGGACTGTAGGGCCGCCGAGCCACTTTGAAGAATCGTCTACAAAAAATATGTATTCAAATGTGCAGGCTTATTTAATATTTGGGTAAATACATTACATTACTGGTAGTGTGGCCAAAGATTATCTGCGTTCCATGTTTGGGGGATTAGTTGTCCATTTAGATCTTCAAGTCGGTATGCACCACGGTGAAGGACTTCCCTATCCGGTAGGGCCCTTCCTAGTTCGGAGACAATTTTCCCCCTTCTGTTGGTTTGAACACCGAAGCTTTTCTCAGAACCAAATCTCCCTGACGGAAGCTCTTCGAGCGGACGCGGGTATTATAATACCTCGCCACCTGCTGCTGGTAGGCCGCCATCTTAATTCGAGCTCGATCTCTTGCTTCATCAATGAGGTCAAGATTGGCTCTTAAATTAGGGAGGTTGTCCGCTTCGTCATATGTTTCCACTCGACTACTTGGTAAGCCAATTTCGACGGGAATAACAGCTTCAGAACCGAAAACCATATTGAATGGCGTTTCTCCTGTTGGTGTCCTAGGAGTTGTGTGGTATGCCTAGAGTACACTCGGGAGCTCTTCTACCCACCTTCCTTTGGACGTATCCAGTCTGGTCCTTAGTCCCCGCAATATCATGCGATTTGTAACCTCAGCCTCTCCATTAGTTTGTGGATGGCCGACGGAGGTGAATCATTGCATGATGCCGAGATCAGTACAAAAAGTCCGGAAGGTGTTGTTGTCGAACTGTCGGCCATTATCAGTGATGAGAGTATGTGGTATGCCGTATCGACAAATAATGGCTTTCCAGAAAAAGGCTTTGACCTTGGCTTCAGTAATCTTGGCGAGTGCTTCAGCCTCGACCCATTTAGTGAAATAATCAACGGCGACTAGTAGGAATTTTCGCTGTCCTAACGCCGGAGGGAAAGGGCCGAGGATGTCCATGCCCCACTGAGCGAAAGGCCAGGGAGCAGAAAGAGAGTTTAACTGGGAAGATGGTTGCCGTTGAATGTAGGCATACCGTTGGCATTGATCACATCTTTTCACTAGTTCGGTTGCATCCTCCTACATGGTGAGCCAATAATATCCTTGTCGGAGGGCCTTGCGCGCTAGAGATCGGCCTCCTGAGTGATTCCCACATATGCCTTCATGAATTTCTCTAAGGATATAATCCGCATCGACCGAATTAACACATTTGAGGAGAGGCTGAGAGAAGGATTTCTTGTAGAGTTGACCTTCTAGCAGTACAAATTTAGAAGCCCTCCGCTTAAGCAGCTTAGCTTCCTCATGACCAACTGGGAGAACGTCGTCCTTCAAATACCGGATATAGGGTTCCATCCAGGTTTCTTCTTGGATAATGGGCAAAGCTTCTTCAGCAACTTCGATACTAGGCGTTTCCAGGTATTCGATGTAGGTTTTACCCATGGCGCTATCCGCTGAGGTAGCAAGTCGGGCTAACATATCGGCCCTAGCATTTTCACCTCTGGGTATATAGCTAATGGTGAAGTGGTCTAACAAGGGAATTAATAGTTTGACCTTGTTCAGATATCGGGACATGATAGGGTCCCGAGCTTCATACTCCCCTGCCACCTGGGCGGAAATAAGCTGCGAGTCAGTGAAAGCTCGGAGATTCTTGATTCCCATCCCATGCGCTAGTTTGATTCCGGTCAGCAAAGCTTCATATTCAGCTTGATTGTTGGTGGCTTCAAAGAGGAAGCGAAGAGCATACTCTAGTACCGCGCCTTCTGGGCTAGCGAGAATGAGACCAGCTCCGCTCCCCTGTGAGTTAGAGGCTCCGTCAATGTGAAGGACCCATGCTTTATCATCCTCCTCATCAGCATCTAAAAGGATCCGGGGGAGTTCTTCTTGATGCTCCTCAGACCAGGTGCACTCTACCAGAAAATCCGCCAAGACCTGGGATTTCAAAGATGCTCTGGGCTGAAATGATAAGTCGAATTCCCCTAATTTGATGGCCCACTTGGCTAACCGGCCAGAAGTGTCTGGTCGTGACAAAATGGCTCTGAGAGGTTGATCAGTGAGGATGACTATAGGATGGGCTTGAAAGTAGGGTTTAAGTCGTCGAGCAGAAACGAATAAAGCAAAAATGACTTTCTCTGTTTTGGAATACCTCTCTTCTGCACCATGAAGTACTTTGCTGGTATAATATATAGGTCTTTGAATGGCATGGTCGCCGACACGCACCAGAACGGAACTAACGGCCTCTGAGGAAGCCGCAAGATAGAGGAAGAGCTTCTCTCCTTCTTTCGGTTTAGACAACAGGGGCGGTGTGGACAAGAACTCCTTAAGTTCTTCAAAAGCTTGTTGACAGTCTTCTGTCCATTCAAAGCCATCAGCTTTACGCAAGACCTTGAAGAAAGGTAGGCACCTCTCGGCTGATCTTGACAAAAATCGGCTTAATGCTGCTATCCTCCCGGTGAGTTGTTGCACCTCTTTCTTACACATAGGCCGTCTCATACCGAGAATGGCCTGAATTTTTTCTGGGTTTGCTTCAATCCCCCGCCGGGTAACCAAGAAACCTAAGAATTTCCCTGTAGTAACTCCAAATGCACATTTGCGTGGGTTGAGCTTTATTCTATGGAGCCGGAGGTTGTGGAAAGTCTCCTGCAGGTCGGCGACATGATCAGTGGCACAGGTGCTTTTTGTCAACATATCATCTACATATACTTCCATGTTGCGGCCGAGCTGGTTTTTAAAAACTTTGTTCATCAGCCTCTGATAGGTAGCTCCTGCATTCTTCAACCCGAAGGGCATTACTCTATAACAATAAATGCCCTTCTCGGTGACAAAAGAAGTATGCTCTTCATCCGAGGGGTCCAATTTTATCTGATTATATCCTGAGAAGGCATCCATGAAGCTAAGGAGTTCATAACCAGAAGTTGAATCCACAACTGGTCGATCCGTGGCAATGGAAAACTATCCTTGGGACAAGCTTTGTTAAGATCGGTGTAGTCGATGCATATTCTCCATCCTCCGTTAGCTTTCCGGACCATGACCACATTGGCTAACCAATCAGGATATTGTGCCTCCCGAATATGACTAGCCATGAGCAATTTGTCTACCTCCTCGTCAATGACCTTCTGCCGCTCAGAGGCGAAACTCCTTTTCTTTTGGCGGACAGGGCGGCAGCTTGGGTTGATATTAAGTTGATGAATAATCACCTCCGGAGGAATCCCGACCATGTCCGTCACTTTCCAGGCGAAGACATCTGCGTTCGCTGATAAGAAGGCTAGGAGCTGATCTCGGACTTCGGGGAAGAGGAGCTCACCGATTTGTACAATCTTAGTGGGATCATCTCCCATGGGGTAAGATATCAGAAGCTCCGCTGGCTCTCCTCTTCGCTCGACTTCTCTAGGGTCAAACGACTCGGCAACCGGAGGAACTTTAACCGCCTGGGGACTAGGGGCTAAATGATAGCAGGGTCTAACCGAGTCTACCTCTCCATGCATTACACCAACGCCTTGGTTGGTAGGAAACTGCACCAATAGGCGCTTGGTAGATATAACTGCATCTAGTGTATTCAAGCCGGGCGGCCAAGAATGGCGTTGTAAGCTAGGGGGACCCGAACTACCAGAAAATCCAGCATTACCGTGCTTTGACATGGCGGTGATCCTGCCGTGGCTGGTAAAGTAATTTCGCCCTCCACTCGTATAGAGTCTCCAGTAAAACCAACTAGAGGGACGGCTACGGGCCGAAGAGAATCCAGAGGTAAACTCATCCGAAGAAAAGCATCATAAATAAGCACATTAGCGGAGCTCCCACTGTCGATTAAGATCTTTTTTACAGGATGCCTAGTGATCGTCATCGAAACAACGACGCTATCATCTTTTACAACATTGCCCCCCGCTATATCTCCCCCAGAGGGGATTACATCATCTAGCTCTTCCCCTCCCCTTGGTCGCTTAGAAGATGAGGTTCTTCCACGGGATATCATGCCCACCATCCGTTCAGTTGGAGTGTTATCAATGTTAGCCTTAGCGGAAGGAGGTCCCATCAAAGCAGGTATGGGAGGAGCTTCTTTCTTCTGGATGTATTGCCCAAGGTATCCCCTCTAGATTAGTTCTTTGATGGCTTGCTTCAAGTTCCGACATTCTTCAATGTCGTGGTCGTAATCCCTATGGAAACGGCAATATCGGCTTCTGTCGCGGGCGGTGCCCTTCTTCAACGGGGGCGGACGCCGTAAATAAGGCTCGTTTTCAATTTCCATGAGGATGTGAGCCCGGGGCACTAAGAGGGGTGTGAGATGGTCCTCTCTGGGAGTCTAGCTCTTGCGGCGGTCAATTGGTTGGCGCAAGGGTTCGGACTTCTTGGAAGGAGGTCCGTTCAACTCTGGACGAGCAGGTCTTTTGCTAGTTCTCCCTTGCGCACCCCTCCTGGATGAATCAGCTTCGTCGGCGTGGATATACTTCTGCGTATGGCTCAGGAGATCAGCATAAGAAGAAGGAGGTCTTTTGTCCAGGGAATAAGTAAAACGGGAGGGATGGAGCCCCCGTTTTAGAGCCAGAGTGGCTACAGCATCCTCAAGATGATAGACTTCTAGGGCCGCCACCTTGAGACGAGTTATAAAGTCTTTCAAAGATTCTCCTTCTTGCTGCTGCACGGAGAATAAGCTGTCTGCCACTTGAGGAATTTTTCGACAAGCGTCGAAATGAGCCAGAAAAGATCTCTCCAGTTGCCGAAAAGAATCAACACTGCGTGAGGGCAGACGAGAATACCAAACATGGGCCGCCTTACGGAGGGTGGCCGGGAAGGCAACGCACAAGAGGGCATCCGTCGCTCCTTGGACCTGCATGATAGCTTTATAGCTCTCCAGATGATCTAGGGGATCAGTGGTACCGTCATAAGGGTTCAATTGAGGAAATCGGAATCTCCTTGGAATGGGTTCTTCCATAACCCGTCGGGTAAGAGGGGGGCGGGTGTTGTAATCCGACCCCGGCTGATTATTGATCCTTTGACTGAGTTCTTCCAGCCTGCGATCCTGCTCTTCAAGACGCTTTTCCATTTTATCAGTCATACGTCCTCCGGCTGGTTCAGGGGAACTGGAAGGAGACTGACGATGCCACCGGCGGTGCTCTATATAAGGGTCCTTCCCCCATCGTCGCCCGGCAGGTGGGCTGCTAGGGGAATGGGACAAAGAGCGCGAGCCGTCGTGGGAGCTTTGAGAGCGCCGCTTTCCGAAGGAATAAGGGCGGAGAGGCTTTGTCGGAGGGGATCTCCCTCGAGCTGATTGTCAGCTGACAGGAGTGGCCGACCTGGGCAACAGAGGCGGCTCGTGCCGCTGTTGGGCCCATCTAGAATGCTGCTCTTGCATCTGTTGAACCATTCCAACAAGAGTTTGGACTTGTTTGGTGAGGATCAGCAGTGGATCTTGAGGAATAGTTGGAGCCGGGAGCGGCGAGGAAGGAATCGGAGGGTTTGATTTCACCGGCTCAGAAGGGCCAAGAGTTTTGAGATCATGGTTGGGAGGCGAGAGATGCCCCCCAGACCAATCAGAGGGATCTTCTTCCAAAGATCTAGAGCTCATATTCGCGGAACCATAGAACATGTATTTCTCACTGCTTCGACGATGGTCCCCATCCTGGCGCGCCAATCTGTTGATGCTGGATCACCCGATTTCTTTCTTATTATGAGATCTCTTTCTAAAGGAAGAAAAGTCCCCTACCTCCTTCTTCTTCCTGCCTCTTATCCCCTTCTTTTTTTGTTTTTCTTTTTCTTTTTTCTTTTTAGTTTCAGAGGTCCACGTGTAGGATGAACATTCGTCCTATACTCGCCTCCGCTACGTGGTCATTCCTTGATAATTAATAATAAAGGTATTAAGAAACTTGCTCATGAAGATAAGGATTTTCATGATGACCTTGGTTATCCCAAGGGAATGTCAGGGTTAGTGGGGATGTCAGAGTCAGAGAAAAGGTATCTGGCTCTAAAATAGGAGTTCAGTATCTCCTTTTTCTAGATAAACGGCGGTGTTTCAGTGTTTGTTTATTCGAATCATTTAAAGCGTTATGATGCTTAATGATCCTCGATTTCTGTTCCGAATATGACGGTTTATCATGTTTAGTAGTTCTGATATGAGAATCATTCACTAGGGGTCGTCCAGATCTTGGGAGGCCGCCCAGGAATAGGGGCCGTCCAGATCTTGGGAGGCTGCCCAGGAATAGGGGCCACCCAGATCTCGGGGCCGTCCAGGATTGGGGGCCGCCCAAAGTCTGGGGGCCGCCTAGGACTGGGGGACCGCCCAGACCCTGTGGGTCGCCCAGGACTGGGGGCCGTTCAGACCCTAGGGGCCGTCCAGGACCGGGGGCCGGCCAGACTCTGGGGGCCGTCCAGGACTAGGGGCCGTCCAGAACCAGGGGCCGCCTAGGCTATGGGGGCCGCCTGGGACTGGGGGCCGCCCAGACCCTGGGGGCCGCCCAGGACTGGGGGCCACCCAGACCCTAGGGGCCGCCCAGACTCCGGGGGCCGCCTAGGGCTGGGGGGCCGCCCAGACCCTGGGGGCCGCCCAGGACTGGGGGCCGTTCAGACCCTAGGGGCCGTCCAGGACCGGAAGCCGGTCAGACTCTGGGGGCCGTCCAGGCTATGGGGGCCGCCTGGGACTGGGGGCCGCCCAGACCCTGGGGGCCGCCCAGGACCGGGGGCCGGCCACACTTTGAGGGCCGTCCAGGACTAGGGGCTGCCCAGACTCTGAGGGCCGTCTAGGGCTGGGGGGCCGCCTGGGACTGGGGGCCGCCCAGACCCTAGGGGCCACCCAGGACCGGGGGCCGCCCAGACTCTGAGGACCGCTTAGGACTGGAGGCCGCCTAGACTATGGGGCTTTTTATTTTCTAACTGCATCATTTACTAACTATTTATTTATTATCTATATCAAGATTGATTAATCGCCTGCAGTATGTTTGACTGCTTTTATATATATCTAGCTTGTAAAGGCAAGTGGATATATATATATACATGTTACCATGCCACCAGCGTCGATCACTACTACTCTTTTATCTGCAAATTAATTAAAGGTTTCAACCTTTGGGTCAGATTATTTGCGCTACAAGAAGTGCATAGGTCTCGCAGTTATGTTGGATGAGGTAAAGTAGTATATATGAGATGGTCCACATTAGCAAGCATGAAAACCATGCATGGTAGCAACCCATCTCTTTCTTGAAACATTATACTTTATTACGTCGCCTGTTATTGAAGGCTCTCCATCATGATGGTGATCGTAAGTCGAGTGCTAACTAGTTTACTTTAATTAATAGAATCTTTAGACTAGATTAAGTGACTTGAACTCGGTTGCTACTTTTAGTACTATCTTATCTCAATAATTTAGATTCTTGTCGTCTAAAAGAGATCGAAGAAGGTCTTTTCCAAGTAACTGCTTCTCTATTGAGGTCATGTGCGTTCTTTACCTTGCTTTAATTTTTAACTTCATGGGATCCTTGGATGCACGAAGCTAATTAATTAACCACTTCTTCATGCTAACCATATATTTACTTTACAAAGGGGCCGGGAACATTTATCCAATCGACTCTTGCGTACATGTTGATAAAGAAGATACGTATAGCTCTTACTGAATTAATTGGATTAATTAAAAACAGGGACAAACCTTCCACGCCTTTTAAGGTCAAGCGGGTTTTGTGGGTGTTAACAGGCCAGCCGTTTGGCACCATCAGCCAATACGAGTTGAACGTAGTAACCGGATCGATAATTTCCCTTGCCTATATATGCATGCCAGTCTTCCTAATGACCAAGAAAGTTAGAGCTGTATTGTGACCCGCAACTGGGTTTTTAACACTACTTTTCCATCTCCCAATTAACTAGGATGCGTGCACTCGTATTTACAGGAAGACTTAACATTGATAAGTCCCTGTGAAATTTTTGCACTACGCTCCGTCTTCCTACTGATATGGATGCATTCATATTTTTCTAACGTGAGCTGTATCGAGGGGGAAGAAGGTCGACGACTACGTCAAATTACGCCCGTTGCCCAAAGATGGCATTTTGGCATCATTTTTATTTTATTTTAAAAAATTAGATTGTATTAATTAGATAGCTGACAACTAATGTAAAATTTTATTAAATCTTTTAAAATATAAATTATTAAATAAATAAAAATAAATAAATTTATGTAGCCGATCTATGTAGTAGTAAAAAAAAAAAAACTTAGATGAGTTGAGTTGAGTTGAGTTAATTATATAATAAAAATATTTTATTATTTTTAAAATAAAAAACTTATATTTTTTATCATCATCTCTTTTGTCATTGTTATTTGGGAGTAGTGGAGGAGGGAGATTTTGAAAGACTCCGTCATAGTAGGGACGAATGAGCCTTTTTATTTCCTTAAAGCTTGCTCTCATAAAAAGAGTTCAAGAATTATAATATATATAGGTAGTATGATGAAATCAAACTTATATTAATTATAAAAAATAATTTTTTATCTAATCAAAATTTATATAATATATTATTATTTATTCAATAGGATATTTTTTTGATTAGTTATTTTTTATTTGTATAATATTTTAGTAATATATTAATAAAAATATGATTTAAGTAAAAATGATAAAATTAATTTTTCACTCATCCCAAAAAAAATCACAAAATAACGTAACTCCTTCCAAAAAAAAAAAAAAAATCTTATTGTTTTTATATCATCACCATCTTTGCTTCCATTGTTTTTTATTGTATTTTATACTATTATTATCACAACTGCTTCTGCTATCATAATATATAATGTCATGAGCATCATGATTATTATAGATTATTTTTATCGTCTTTATCAATGCTATTGCCTTGGTTATTATATCATAATTTATTTTTTTTTGAACAAGCGGGCGATCACATAAGTCTTGTACAAATCAGCTCAGATTGATCCAAGTACAAAATATACTACAAAATAACAGGAAGATAGGGATCACCCGGCCTCCAAAATCATGAACCACCATGCTGGGCCACTGAAGCGGCCACCCAGTCCACCGCCGAATTGGCTTCTTGATAAATATGACGGATCTGGAAGTTATCAACCTCCTACAAGATAGACCAGATATCCCTAATAATTGGAATAGTGGGGCACCGGAAGCAATTCTTCTTCAGCAGCCAGGAGATGACTATTATAGAATCACCCTCGATCATGAGTCTCTGAGCATGAAGAGTCCGAGCGACATAAGATATACCAGCCCAAGCAGCATAAAGCTCTGTCATAGTGACAGAGGAGTCGAGAGTCGCAAAACCATCCGCCGCTAGCAGATCACCTAGAGGCCCACGGATGATAAAAGCCGAATCAGCATATCTGCCACGGATACTCCCGTCAAAGTTGATTTTGACAACCCCTGGAGGGGGGCTCCCAAGAGATGAAAACCGTATGCCAGTTCGCTGCCGTAGCAGCAGGGGAACCCCAGAGGCCAGAGGAGTCAGAACCAACTGCATTGAAGACACGGGCACAGTCCGTTGTTAATGATCTAATCTTCCACATAATCCTGTGTAAAGAAATACTATCATCCGTGAATATAACTGATTCCTGGACAACTATATCTGATATGCCGTGGCAGCCCAAAGACCACGCTCCTGCAATGAGCCCATCCGGAGATCAAGAAGAAAGGACAATCGTAGAGAGTCGAAGTCCTCCAATCTGCTGGAATAGCCCACCAAGAACCATATCCTCCTAACTCTGGGACAAGTGAAGATAGCGTGATCAGAAGACTCCTCCTCTAGCCTACACAGTGGACATGTCGGTTGAATATTCAGACCCCTGCGAGAGAGAAGAGCATAAGTTGGAAGACAGTTCCATAGGAGCTTCCAAATAAATAGCTGAACCCTAGGGAGGGTAGGAAGCTTTCAGATCCAAGCAGCATCCTCTGTGCGTAAGGCTGAGGCCTGAACATCTTCATAAGGTCCCTAGTGGGGACCCTAGAGAGACAATATCTCTGCCAAAGCCTAGAGTCAGAAAGGCGCCCAGGTATAAGAGGCACCGAGAGGTTCCGACGGGATAGCTCCTTACCGAAGAATCGGGTCACCGAGGGAATGTGCCAGGCGGAGGAATCAGAGGCTAACAAGTTCTGAACCCTTAAGCTGGAGGGGGTATCAATATTAATGAAGGAGGGCCACCGAGAGAAGAAATCTCAGCAATCCAAGCATCCTGGATAACATTAATCATGGATCCATCTCCGATCATCCAAGATGTATTATCCAGGATAAACTGATTATGCCGACACACCTCCTTCCAGAAGGAGGAACAACCCCTGGATGACACAATGGGCATATCGGATATCCAATCTCCATACCTCGCTCGCATCAGAGAGCTCAAAGGCACTGCGGCTCCATAATTATATCATAATTATTACTATCACTTCATGCACTATCATTATTATACCATACCCACCATGCACCTTAATTTCTCTTGCATCACTGTTACCATTGCCACACATTGATTCTACCTTTTTTTTTTTTTTTTTTTTTGCTATAATATTGTGGCCACCACCATTACTATGATTTTACCGCATCTTTGTTACATGTATCATGGTCTTCATGACCATTATCATATTTTTATTTTAAAATTAATTAATTAACAATATATTATTATTATTATTATTATTATTTTAAAATAAAAGTGACGTCAATGCATACGCCTGTTAATTTAAGCTTTCGGTGGCTGCCTTCAAGTCTTGTCCTCTCCTCGCCCAAGCTAGCCAACGAACACCGCTTCGTACCAAAACGTTCTTAAGAAAGTGTGTGTGAGAGAGAGAGAGAGAGAGAGAGAGAGAGAGAGATTGACCGATTCCTTTTTCTTGGTTTCCACGGGGTCCCTCGTCCCTCTCATGGCTTGAACTTTCATAGAAAAAGTCCTCCCTCCACCGCTTCTCTTCCTCTTCCTCTTCCTCTTCCTCTTCCTCTCTCTATATATAGCGCAACATTTCACCGAATCTCACCCCCGGCCCTTTCGATCAGTATATCTTGCAAGAACCAACACATATCCTCAATTCCACCTTGTTAGCTTTGCAGACGCTGCACAAAGAAGTTATAAAGGGGGGAGAGAGAGAGAGAGACGCGAAGGAGCTAGCTCAATATTGTTGGCAGCCATTGTATGTGAGGATCGAGAGAGATCAGGTCGGAGGAAAGACAGAGAAAATGAGTGATCACCCTCCCGGGTTTCGGTTCTACCCAACAGAAGAAGAGTTACTGAATTTTTATCTGCGAAACAAGCTAGAGAACAGGAGGCAGGAAATGGAACGCGTCATACCCGTCGTCGATGTATACAGCTACGATCCAGTGCAGCTCCCTCGTGAGTTCCTCCTTCACCTCCTCTTTAGAAGACTTTTTTTTTTTTTTAAATTAAGTTCTTTCAACCATCAAATATAACGATGTTAAAGCTTCTAATTCTTTAGCCTTTCTCCTAATTCCCTTTCTCTTTCCCCTGAGACATGGAGGACTTGCGTCGTTTTAATTTGACGACATTGCTTTCTTCATCTCTCTAGCTCGCTACTTCTATATATGACGTCCACATCTAGCTGGCACTCTCAAATTATATTCTCCTCACGTACACCTACAAGATCATGATCTTAAGCGTGACACCAATTTAATTCTATTTTCTATTCTTTTCTCTCTTTTGTTTTCCTTGTGACTTTTTCATGATCAGCTGATCAGTAAATTTAGTTGCACGTTCATATATAGTTTAATTTCTTTTGGTTTATGCAGCGATGTCAGGACAAGCAAGCATTCAAGACCCGGAGCAGTGGTTCTTCTTTTGTCCAAGGCAGGAAAGAGAAGTACATGGGGGAAGACCAACACGCACCACTCCTTCTGGCTACTGGAAGGCAACTGGCTCCCCAAGTTATGTTTTCTCGTCGCAGAACCTAAGGATTGGTGTGAAGAAGACTATGGTTTTCTACACGGGAAGAGCTCCCACTGGGACCAAAACCATATGGAAGATGAATGAGTACAAAGCTCTTGAAGAAGCGCTAGCATCACCATCGAGCACTCCTCCAAGGGTATACACTAGCCCGTTTAATTTCTTACCTAGCTTTTTAATTAATTTCTTTGAGAAAATTAATGTTACTCAGATTTTCCATGGATTGTACCTTATAGCTTAAATGGTTTGAATTCTTCGATATACATACATATATATATATGCAACAGAAAATACAGTAAATTTTTTTAGAGACAGTGAAGTATCTTTTTAAAAATATTCCATAAAAACTTCTATATATATATATATATATATATATATATATATACATTCCAAGTTACTCTCTTTTTTTTTGGTTGGTATCAGTCTCTGAACCATATATATCACAGCCCAACTTACTCCTTACGAGGGCACAATTTGCATATCCTTTCATGGCACATAATTATATGGTCTGCGGTGTTTAAAGACTCTTTTTCTTTAAAAAGAAAAAAAAAAAAGAAAACAAGACTTTGAAGATTTCAAACTAGACCTCCATCCTTTCATAAGATAAGGAGAGAAGAAGAAGACCACTCCAAACCAAACACGTGTGAGCTTTGATGGAAAAGTTTATGGTGATGTTACCTTTGTTTTTTTCTCCTCTCCTCTTTGGCTGTGCAGTTGAGGAATGAATTTAGCGTGTGTCGAGTGTACATCAAAACAGGGACGCTGAGATCGTTTGATCGGCGGCCTTCTGCTGATATCGCCACGAGCAGCGAGATCAGCCGGAGAAATCCCAAGGCATCCTCCTCCTCGGCGCCCCCACAGATGGTGGAGAGGAGCAGCTCTCACGGTAGCTCGTCATCGGCGGACGACGGCTCGCCGCCCGTGGCCCCTGATGAAGCCTTCGATTGGAACAATATGCTGGAATACATCGATATGGAGCAATTTGGATGGGACTGATCAGACACCAATATTCACTTTACTCTCGAATTCTTTGATTCATGTCAGCGCTAACCTGGTAGAGAATAGAGCGATGTATTCTTCTCCGCTGCCAGAGATAGATGTGAGCAGCAAAATAGGATATTAGAGCTAGCTGGCAGCATTGTGAAAGATAAAATGAAGAGGCTGTGGTGATGCCATGGGGGAAAGTGGGTAGAATAAACGGGCCTAACTCGGCTTTGACTGTCGTGCTGCCTGGACTTTGCATGGAAATTTGGCATCTCGATGTTTCTCCGGAAATTTGAAGAACCTTCGTCATAGCACGTATTGTGGGCCATTCAATATACCAATTCATTATATTATATATATATATATATATGTGTGTGTGTGTGTGTGTGTGTGTGTGTGTGTGTGAGTATGACCATGGTTTGGGTGAAGTTGCAGCCACCAGCCACGTCTCCTATACCAATGACATGTTCTCATAAAAGGTTAATTACTCTACTGACTAAAATTCCATTTTACGTTCACACATCACAGATAAGCGATAAAAGACAGTTACAGGAAAAAGTTAAGATAAATAATAGCCTCTTTTTATTATTTTATACTTCTTTCGTTTACCTTCGTTTCTTCTTTCTTTTTGTTAAAACACCGTCGACTAGCAGTCAGGAAGCATGCGTGGTGCTCGGAAGGCCAAAAAAAAAAAAAAAAAAAAAAAAAAAAAAACAAAAAAGAAAGAAAGAAAAAGCAAGTTCCTGGGATCGCGGCACCATAGCACTTCAATTATTTGCTTTGAAAAACCTAAAACGAACATGATCGAAAGGTCATTGCATTGTTTTTTAGTCGTGGGGGTAAAAAAAAAATATATATATAGGGTAACAGAAATATACATATTAAGTTGAATATATGATAAAATTTAAAAAATTAAAATTAAATATATATATAAATAAAAATAGAAGATAAAAAAAAATTAATTATGATGATTTGAATATAAACAATGAAATTTTTAAAAGAATGATCTTTTAACGATTCAAAATAAGGATAGAGATTATTGAGGGAAAAAATTGTCATTGCATTGATAATCGTGCGAAGGGGCTAAGATCAGTCCTGGACCCCACTTGCTACACTGCGCCCATAAAGAACGAGCTAACTAGTATGATTCGGCGGATCGAGCAACCCGTAGCTCGGCCTCCCCGAGCAATCCGTAGCTCGGCTCCCCGAGCAACCCATAGCTCGGCCTTCCCGAGCAATCTGTAGCTCGAGGCTCGAGCCGAGCAACCTCCTAGCTCGGCTCCCCGAGCAATCCATAGCTCGGCTTTCCCGAGCAATCCATAGCTCGACATGCACCTCGCGGAACGAAACTATTTTTACGACCGGTTTATTTCTTTTGTCATATCTCAGCCGCCCTCGTGCCTCTGCCGCTCGAGCCGTGCTTACACCCCTAGCAGCGCAAACTATCTATGTATTTCGGCCATCAAGGCTAGGTTGTCCTCGCCCATCTGAACTAAGCCTTTCTGTGCCCCCGTGGAACCTAGCGCGGGAGAGCCCAAGTCTAGTGTAACAGAATTTCAAACGATGAATCATATCGAGGCGTGGCCTAGGATCTGCAATAACGGCCTAGGACCTACGCAGTCATCGGGTCTCAGGCCATCAGAGAGCTCTCCCAGCCGTCGATCCTTCAACGGACAAGATACGGATCTCACCGGCCTCACAACAGCTTGATTTAGATCATCTCCGTATCCCAACAACCTTCGAACCTTCCAGAAGGCGCCAAAGATTCAGATGATTGCTTATAAATAAGACACCCCCAGATTCTCTCAGGTACGCGCAAGCTCCCATATACAACTCCTGGCTCAGTCTCAGCATCATTCCCTCTCTCTCTTTCACTGCTCTCCCTTCTCCTTTTCGCCATTGGTGCTCTGCACGAGCTCCCGATAGGCCAATCCTGGAGGGACTTCCCAGAGAGAGCCTTTTCCTCATTTCTATTGATCGCTGATCCCCACTGACTCAAGCGTCGAAGGGTCTTCCGTGGAGGGTCACCCCAACGCCTATCGCGTGAGGACTTCTTTGCAGGTTCGCCCAGGAGGAAATCCGATTAGGAGACCGATCGTGCCCGAATCGGAGGATAGATTTCGATGGCAACAGAGATAAAGATAAATGTAAATTAATATAGATAAAAATAATTAAAAATATATATAATTATTTATAATTTAAGTGATTATAAAATTTTGAATAGAACGGAACGAAGGAAGCAGGTTTATGAAATCGATTCTATGTAATTGAAAAAATAAAAACTTAGATGAATTGTATGTACGTACGTACGTATAGACGCATAAAAATTGAAGTATGGATACCTAACCGCCCCCCTCTCCCGGGAAGCAGATGGCAAGTTCACATTCTAGAAGTCAGCAATGATGTGATCCCTTGACATTTCAATGCCTAGTAATTTACCCTAAATATTCCGAATATAAAGGAAAAAGTTTTTCAATACCCTGCCGGCATGTGCAGCAGGGTGAGACAGGATTGGGACCTCGGTCCCCATCCCATATTCTCGAAAGAAAATAAGTTTGCTTTTAATTTTTTAGAACTTTTTTATTTTCATATAATATAATATTTAAAAAAAATAAACAAAAATTGAAGAAAATATATTATTATAATTTTTAATTTTTAAAAAATTTTATTATATTACATAATCATAGAGAATATAATATATACATTATTATAATAATTCTATAATATATTATATATAATTACATATTACAATATAATATTAATAGTTTTATTAAAAATATGATAATATAATAGTATATAATAAATGAAAATAATAATAGAATATTATTATAGTAATAGAATTAATATTGTATTATTATAATAAATAAATATATATTATATAATTATATTGATAGTAAATATAAAAATATAATATTAATGATGTTATAGTATATTAATATATTAATATATAACATGTTAATATTATATTATTAATAACATATTATATATATAATAGTGTATATTATTTTTTTCTAAAAAGTAGTCTTAGGTTCCCAAAAAAATTATTTTTAAAAATAAAAAGTAAAAATAGGGTAATCAAACATATTTTTAGATAAAATTTATGTTTCTATTTTTAAAATAAAAAAAATAAGAGAGATACAAAGTATATTTTTATTTTTACTTTATTTTTCTTCTATTTACAATTTTTTCTCATTTTAGAGTTGTATGTTTACAAAACTATTTTTATTTTACTAATCAAACACATTTTCTATTTTCTATAAAAATAAAAAATAAAATTATTTTTGAAAATCAAATGCATCTTAACTTTTGCTTTCTCTCCATAGCTAAAAATAAAGATATTTACTATCCTCATTCCTACCCCCATAAAGAATAATAAATTTTAGTTTCCAACGTCAATTCATCCTCCTACCATCCCTGCTCTCTCCTCTACCCCACACTCTCTACTCCTCCCTTCTTCTAATAATATTTATATAAAAAATATTTAATAAAAATTATGAGGATAATTTTATATAATATAAAAATATATAAGCATATAATATTTAAATACATGATCGGATAGGAAAATTTTTATTCTTATCTCTGTCAACTAAGAATGCAAGGTAGAAAAATATTTATATCCATCTATGCTAGTAAAGAAAAAATAATTTTTATTTTGCTAATGATAAAAAAAACCGTGCTTCGAATAGGATTGAGTGGGATGGACCCCCGTCTCGTCTCATCTCATCTAAAAATCTGATGGATTAAAATTATCATTCATATATGGATAAACAAAATTCATCCGTAATATGATTGATGCAAGAACTTATTAATTTTTATTTAATATTAATAAAAAATATTTTTAAATTGACCTGACTAACCATGTGAGCTATGTATTGTATTGGAATTGGACGCATATTGGGACGTCCACCTACCCACATTCTTGGCTGTGGTACCAACCTATATTATTCTTCCACACGTGAAGGCACTTGTGGACCGGGACCATTCAAATGGGTGGCTGAAGCAATACTCCCTCTCCCTCTCTCTGGCCCCAAAGAGAGAGACTATAGCAGAGCAGTTGATCGCGGTGTTTTTCCCTGATTTGTTACGAGATTCCACAATTTCCCTCTCTCTCTCTCTATCTATCTATCTGTGGCCCCAAATTAAGAGACTCTAGCAGAGCGAGCAGTTGATCGTGGTGTTTTCCCTGACTTGTTACGAGATTCCACAATTTGAAATTTGGAATTAGAAGAGTTTCTCTGAATGATTGCCACCGGCAGTTACGCTATCACGATTCTAGCACTGCTTTGGATTAATGTTTTGGTCGTCCAGTGCCACATTTCTGGGAGCTGCTGGCACGGTCGAGACCGTTCAATTGTTTTACACCACCCTGAAACTTATCATCTCCATTCATTACTCAACTCTGTCACTATAGTCAGCAAACTAATCCTATATATTAAAAAAAAAAAAAAAAAAAAATTCCTTCCCTCCCCTCAAATCCTCAACATCAGCTTTTATATATGTATGTATGTACAAATATCTGCATTGGATCGAAGCGTTCGTCTTAATTCTGCAGTCACGACAGCAGCAAGCAATTTAAATCCTATTCGAAGCAAGAAACCACCATTTTAGACATCACCATGTGTCTGCGCACAGAAGAACAGAGAGAGCCATTAGGTCTAATAATCATGGTGCTATGAGTACAGGATTTTGTATCCTCTTGCATTAATTACAACTCTCTTCCCACTTCTAAGTTCTACTTCACTGCAAGGAGAGAGAATTCCTCTTCATGCTGATTTAATGCTCGTGGCATCGGTAACTATCTATCTGAACTGCACCATTCTGAGCAATTATAAAAAATTCAACCTAGACAGTGACAATGAAACAATAACTTGTCAGTCAGGAGATGATCACAGGGGCAATAGACTATGTCGACCATACATTTTTAGGCAGGAAGACACAAAAAAATTTCTTCTAAAAATTACTAAAAATATGTTATAGAAATTTAAATATAAAATAAAGTAAAACCAAAAGATTAATGGATCAAACCAGGACCGAGGCGTGTTAGACACTGCCCTAAGGATCAGATTTTCGCCCCTTCATGCAGGTTGTTGGCGATCTGTCCCCAAGGTACAACGACCGGCTCGACCCGATCCTCCTACTACGAGCATGATCGTGTGGAGGTGCAAACCCAACGATTTCCTTCAGATGCCCAAAAGATCAATAAAATAAAAAAAAATGAGATAAAACAAATCACTACTCCAAATTTATATTGATTTCTTCTATCAATATGAATTCCTAAGCCTATTATAGGCTCGGCCCATAAAAACTCTAACGGCTCGGCCCATAATGGCCATTAATGGCCGTTAGCCTTAAATTACATCAAAAACGGCTTACAAATTAAATTATTTGGGCCGTTTCTGAAACGTTGGCCTTCCAACGTTCACGCAACGTTCCAACGGAACGTTGCGTCAAAGAAGTCCGTCGCGGGCGTTCTCCTTTTTTTTTTAAAACTTTTTTCTAACAATCTCCCACAAAAGTTTAAAATAAAAAAAAAATAAATATAACAAAAATTTTAGGCATCTTATACTGCGCAATAGGTGAGGTGTCCAATGGACTTGAACCTCACTTAGTGTTGATTGTACATCTGAAGGAACCATAGTGGATTAGACCTTGAACTAGGTCCTTTGACTCAGACTTCTACTAATCACACACACAGTATGGATCAATTGGGTTTAAGCGGTCAGCGCATATTAAAGGCCTTGCGCTTAGTACCTTGATTTTTCATGAGAATTCTTTAAGATTAGCCCAAACCTTTAGTCACGGCCTAATATGACGATTCTCATATAGGTGAATCCTCCAAGGGTATTTGTGACAATACCCTGCAGATAACCTACCTCGGATCCATTAAGAGTATACTCAACCTTACACAAATTTACTTTGTCACTTTATAAGAGCACTCATCATAGGGATGGGATGAAAAATTTTTCAAAAATTTGTGCTCTAACACGATCACTCAATCAGCTTCGTTTCTACCACATTGAACCTCATTCATGGGATCTCCAATCACAGAGGTTGGGTATCCACTGCTGGCGACCAAATAATGGGCTTAAGCCACATCCCCCTCGATGAATCTAGGACTCCATTCCTAGATAACTCCTTGGTTTAGTCTGCCAAAATCTTCTCGGCAAATTCCAAAGAGATAATATTATTTTTGGACTAGACCTCAAATAAGAGAATCAGGCAAAGATATATTAATTGAATATCCAAATATAAGGTAAACAATAAGTTGGATATTCCAACAGTCATGAGATTAAGTAAATTATAAAAACTTTTATTAAATCTCATGGCAATAGATTTCAAGAGACTCAAAATAGAGCATTTAAATGACATACCTTGTCACCGCATCCAAGTTCATCCATTCTTTGCCATTTGGTAACATAAAAGATTCACAATAGTAGGTAAGCAATAAGTATTTGCCCAATGCTGTCACTTTTGTCTAGCAACAACACAACAAGGAGATATTAAAATTTTACTATACCAGAAAACACTTATCTGGAACAGAAAAACTTTTGCATTTATGTAAGAATGCAAATATATATGCTAGTAGCTGCACTTGAAAGTTAAATAATAAGATGATATAAAAATATATCTATATACAAGCACGCATACACAAGTGCAAGCATGTGTGTTTTTCAACAAGGCTTTGTTTTCATGCTGAATGGTTAACCACCTGTTTGATGACTTCACCCCTTGTCTATCTATCCAGTGAACAAAGTAATTCACTTTCTGATTAGCACTTCAGCTTTATATTTGTTAGCTTTGTTAGTTACTACACCAACTTGAGGAGAGAATAAGTATACATATTACATATGTACTTGGGCACTAAGATGTGACAAGCCCCACCTGATTTGCACACGTCTGTGTACCTATATGCATACATGTATAAATGCGTATGTATTTATATACATATAATTAAACATGTGAATGTTCGGTGAATAGAAAGAAGCCTCTGACATGTTGAACAAACCATATGCACACACACCAAGATCCAAGCTTCAACCTCTAACAAGTCAGAAGACAAAGGAAGCTCAACAGTGTCTAACATTTAGAATAAGACAACAATGTCATATGTTATTATTTTTGTTATGTCTTATTTATCAGTTTAGTATATTTTATGCTCACCATATATCGCCCGAGGCATATCAAAATGTATTAAAATCTGATACTACAAATGAAGCAGATAAACCAAATAATGATTGTTTGTACTAAATAATTGCATAGCAAATTGCAGAGATAGCTGGACAGTCGCTTTTATTATAGGCTAAGTACATGACCATGATTGCCCAATCTATTTAATAACCAAGATTTGTTACACCAATTTCTGTCCATGTATGTGCATGAGCACTTAACTCTGATGGTGAAGATAAACTGAGTATTCATTTTACCATATATTTAACAAAAATTAGTAAGGAAGAAGAAAAATGGCGTGTATCAACTAACTCTTTTAAAGCAACATAGCACAACAATCCCTTCCAACGGTAAAAAGATCAACTTATGAAATATAATTTAAAGCATTGCAGCAATGTTAATATTTTGCCCAAGAAAATAATAAGTATTCAAACCATAATCTTTTCCCCTTAAATCTTGGGCCCAATGGATGATCATAATTTAGCATAGCAACATTTGCACCATTAATGCACATGCATTTCAGAGTGGCATAAAACTTTATATGTTGAGCAAACTCATGCAAAAGCAGAATAAGTAAATGGAATGAAAATCTAGCAATTTCTAGAGAAGAAGAAAAAAAATCTGATCCTTAGCTGTTGGAAAATATTTTTGATCTTACAAAAAATCCCTTTCTAAAAATTGCTAGAAATATGTTATAGAAATTTAAATATACAAATAAATAAAACCAAAAGATAAGATGGATCAAACCAGGACCGAGGCGTGTTAGACACTGCCCTAAGGATCAGATTTTCGCCCCTTCGTGCAGGTTGTTGGCGATCTGTCCCCAAGGTAAATGACCGGCTCGACCCGATCCTCCTACTACGAGCACGATCGTGTGGAGGTGCAAACCCAACGATTTCCTTCAGATGCCCAAGAAAATATCAATAGTAAAATGAGATAAAACAAATCAGGGCTACTCCAAATTTCTATATTGATTCCTTCCCTCAATCTGAATTCCTAAGCCTATTATAGGCTCGGCCCATAAAAGCTCCAACGGCTCGGCCTATAATGGCCTTAAAGGCCTAATGGCCGTTAGCCCCAAATTATGTAAAAATGGCTTACAAATAAATTATTTGGGCCGTTTATGAAACATTGGCCTTCCAACGTTCATGCAACGTTCCAACGGAACGTTGCGTCAAAGAAGTCCGATCACGAACTTTTCCAACAAGCATTATCGGTGTCCAAGGCTAGGCCATGCAGTTGGCAGATTCACACAAGGCAGCTGGGATGGTTCCAGGAACTGCCTTGGCGATGTGCTGACAGGGTCATACTGTTCTCAGGAGTAGGGGTGTTTTCCATAACTACCTCTTTGGCGTGGCTGAGTCATTGGCCAGTCGATTTTCGGAACTTCTGTATGCCTCCGAGCAAAAAGAAAGGCACACATGAGTTGGATAGGCCTTGGGGCGGGTCTATGTATGTCTGTATCATATGAAAAATCAATAATATGAGTGTTTATACTCAGTTCTTGTCTTGATATGTAAAAAGGCTGGCTGGACTAAGGGGTCTAACGTTGCACGGGGTTACTTTGTCTCGAAAAAATTAAGTTTAGACTGAAGTTACCTGTGACAAAGGTTCAGAGTTGAATCTGTCACTATTCAAAACAGAGAACCCTAAAGCAGGCATAGCACACGATATCTTGTTTCTGTGGAAGAAATTGAGAAGCACAAGCACTGAAAAGTACTACAGTCCGTTAGTAAATTGCAGAAGAGCTTCTGGTCTTTTAATTGCTTGGAACAACTTAAAGGGGGCACCTGCTAACATCCCATCAACACCAACTGAAATAATCATATTAGTGGAATAATTGAGGTAATTTTGTGTGAACCCCCGGATCCGCCATTGTTGACGAAGGAAGAGAGGCGCCGCCCTTCCTCCGTCATTATTGACCGGGCATGGCGGAAGGAGGTGCTTCGCCTTCACACGAGCATAGGGGAGGCCCCTTGCCATGATTTAAGGAGGGAGGGAGCATCCCTCCTTCTCCATTCTCCTCCCCCGATGCCGACCATCAGGTAAGGGAGAGAGAGAGAGAATCAGAGAGAGACTGAGAGAAATCAGAGAGAGAGGGGGGGATGGAACCAAGCCAGTTCACGGCTTGGTTCGAGCCCAGCGGAGTGGCCATCGCCTCGCCGGGCCTGGGTGGCGGACAGCGGTCCTCACCGGTGGCGAGCAACCGTCCGGTGAGGGTCCAGCCGGCCGTGGTGGCCGGCCGTGCCACCGGCACGATCATGCCACGGACGAGTGACAGGAGAAAGAGAGGAATAAAGGGAGAAAGAGAGGGAATGGGAGCGGCCGCGGCGACGGCCGGCTCCAGGCCGGTCGTCGGCGGCCGGGCCTCCCCCGGGGAGTGGCCGGCGGCGGCCCTGGCCGCCGGCACAAATCGAAACAGGCGGGGGAGATGAGAGAGGAGCGGGCCGGGCCATTTGGGATTTGGGCCCTATTGGGCCGTTCGCGAGCTATTTTCGGGCTACGATTTGGACCCCAAATTGGGCCAAAAATGAAAAAATAAAATATGCCTCAGATCAGTGTTAATTCTAGTTTCTGGGGATATTTTTATTTTCCATTTGAGCTTATATATTGGGAGATATTCAAGCCCAAGTTGGCCCCGGGATTAAACTGGGTAGAGTTAAAAGCTATTTTGATATGCTATTTTTGGGGACTAAAAATTGGAAATTGATGCTGTAGGTACCCAGGTGCTTAAATAGCCGAATTACATTTTTGGATTAGTGCTAGGAGGTAAGTAAGCCATTTATCATAATTTTCATAAATTATTAAAATATAAAAATTATGTATTTAAATGCTATATTAATATATATTGCATTTTTGAAAAATGAAAAAATGGATTGGTATTATTATTTGCAAATGAGCATTTACTATGATTAGTTTATTATTTATTATATTTTGTAAATAATTGGGTATCTATGTGGATAACTGATCAATTGACATGACTTTGAAATTGTTAAAGGTTTTATAAATACATGTGTATTTGATATGTTTAATTCACTGTAATTATGAAAAGTATATGGATTGCATTTTTGCAATGATACATGCTATTTGGCAATTATGATATGAAAATGATACTTTGTGTATATGATAATATGTCCCACTATGGTCCGCTATGATATGATATGATATGATATGTTGCATGACTCACTTAGCACCGGGATCCAACTCTATAGGGGAGTATATGGAGAACACACATCCAGAAGGTGTGCTGTGACAGGATATGCAAGATTATGCCACATGGCACCGGAACCCATCTTCATAGGGGAGGTATATGGAGAACACACTCTTAGGGTGTGTTGTAGCCGGATATGGCAGGATGTGAGTTCATGACACTGGTTCCAGGACCCTGACTCCCAGGGGATATTTATGGAGGATACACCCGAGGGGGGGTGTTACACCCGAGCAGGGTGTTCTGTGTACATAGTGTATGGTCGTGGGATATTGGTATAAAAATGCATTTTTACATGCTATTTACAGTGGTACAGTGATTTTATCCTGAAATTATATATTCTTGATATGCTACATATGGCAATTGCCTCCAAAATTATTTTGAGCATATGATGCTATTGGGAATTGTATCCTAAAGCCAATCATTTGATGATTGTGCTAATGTAAATTGTATATAAATTGATATATTAATAAAAGTTATTTGCCAGTTTATTCATTACAAGAACATCTTCTTAATACTCCTGATTGTAATGAAGCCCTTAGGATCTTCCTTTCACGATAAAGAGGATTTATCTTTGAAGGTCCTTAAAAGAGTTCGCGACCAAATGATATACTATGACAGGGCCATAGTACTATCAATTATAGGACGTTGTATATCATATTTGTTGGTTGTCCTCTTAACCAAGGAGTGTAGAGACACTAGTATGACATACAGGTGAAAGTGTAGGAGTACATTTCACCGAACGTGACTCATTTTCGGATACTCTACTGTCAAGAGTTAATCCGAGAAGATATAGGTATAAATATCCTTCAGACCTGAAGATCACAACCAGTGGCTTACAAGCAACTCATTGTACTTAGGTGCTGGACCACCTGGATTTCTAATCCAGCTACGAAAGGTTACTGGGTGCAGTCAAGTACTTGTGGTAGTCAGTTGTGGATCAAGATGGAATTTGACCTATCCCGTTAAAAGGAGAAATGCTTGTGTTTCAATTTAGCAAGACCTTGGCCAAAGCACTTCATGTGAAAGTCACATGATCACTAAAGTTGAAATCACTTTATGGATTTGCTATTTAGAGTTGACAGGCTCTTAAGCCATCCTTAGCATTTGTGGTCAAGAGGATGAATTATACGGTAACTGTTTCTTAGGGTTCTTGGAGTTTGCTCGGCAACTCTTCGACCTATCCGGACGTCGGGTTCCATTGCTAGATGGGCACATCGATTAGTATAGAAAGTTGTTTCTATGCTACCGGCTTAGGTTCGAACCTAGAGAGTCACACGCATAGAAGTTTTCTAGGATGATCTGTTTGCTGATCAACGATTGAGAATCGTATATGATTTAATTAATCAATTTGATTGATTGAATTATCTCAATTGGGTTAAGTACAAGTGAATAAGATTCAATTTGGTTTAAGTCCATTAGAAGGACTAGTCAATTTCAAATATTGATTTGAAATTAGACTTGATTTGGATTTAAATAGATTCAGGACTAGCCAAATTTGATTTGGGCTTGGACCATGATCTATGTGGGTTCAGTCAAATAAATTCAGATCAGATTAAACCAACCCAAACCTCTCGTATAAGGATCTCATATGATGAGATGGCTAAAATCTCATCTCATGAGAGATTAAATTCTCATGTAGAATTTAATGCCTAACATTAATTTTCACCGAACGTTGGATTTAGCCATGACTCATTGGTTTTCACCGAACGTCGAATTTAGCCACGTCTCTTTGGTTTTCACCGAACGTCGGAATTAAACCAAGCGCCGCACCTTCGACGTCTCTTCGCTTCTACCAAACGACGGAATTCTTAATGTCAGAATTCAATGTTAAAGCTAAATTGAGACTATAAATAGAGGGCATTCCCTCACCAGAAAACACAGAACAACAATACACGATATGTCGTGGATTGTAATTCTAAAAAGGTTAGAATAAAAATTCTGGTGATTCTGGTGTTAGCGGAAGCATGGTGGATCTTAGAGGAAGATTCAAGTGGGAGGATTCAAGATCAGCAAAGCTATTTTTCACGAGCTAGCACTCCCGGAAATCGATCATTCGGGGCTTCGCATGGACGATACTAGAGGCCGGACGATTGAACGGCTGCAGAGCAATAAAGATTTACCTACTGTTCTTAAGGTAAGCGATCTGATCCTTAGATCTTAAGGCAGGCTTCAAGATAAGTAGTATGACTAGTCATCTTGAAGATCAAGATATGATCTTGATATTTTTATTTATATGCATATTTTGGATCAATCGATCCTATATACAAGGCAAAGATATGATCTTGATGCATGTTAGATAGATTAGTATGTAATCTTTAAAATTCTGCAATGATAATTGTTATCAAAATTTTAAAATATGCATGCCTCGGGGATTGTTTCTCCCTACAAATGGTATCAGAGCGATGGTTTTGAATTGATCTAATTTATTGCATGTAAATTAATGCTCCTATTAATTGTGTAATCAAGGCTAAAACAAATCTCAGGTCTATTCGGTCACAGATGGATTGAAAATCCAAATTACCCATTCAATGAGGTATTCTGTGACATATTGCCATGATAATTAATCTTTGGCTTCAAAACACTGATTACACACACTCTCAAAATATGTTTTATATTTGATAATGTTGATGTTATATAAAACATGATATTTGCATGTTTAGTATAAAACATAGATATGATATATGATGGCATGATGTCTATGTTATGAAACATACAAGTATTTATGAGAGTCTAATTTGAATGTCAAATGTTAATTCATAATCTCTTTAGATATGATCTAAATATAGGAATTATGAGTAGTAACATAATACATATGATGCTTGATTGAAATATATGACATGTAAACATGAAATATATTTAATCCTTTGGGTTAGCAAAATTGGGTCCATAAAGGGTTAGACCCTAAGGTTTAAATCAACTGGACTGTAAGAGTATTTGATCAAATCTAATTAGATTAGGTTAAGAATGCTCTAAATCAAACAATAGTTGTAGTTGATCATGTCCTTCTCTTTGATTAAACCAAATGGAAGTAGATTAGGCTCCGTGGTTGAGCATGAATCTCTTAGATGGTCAAATTAGAATTGGTTAACCATATGATGTCAAGGTGGGTTGGCAAGTTGCTCTAGGATCAACGATCGAATGGTTTTTAATTGGGAGCTACTCGTATTGATGCGTCTTTAACGAGTTAATGGCATATCCCTCCCATCGATCTCACTCACCTGGTCAATGTGGTGAACCATTTATGATTCAGATCATTTACCTGATTCGGGTTGACCCATGCCTGTAAGGAAATCAGTCTGACTGATTTAGGTGCCACTTAACCTGACTTAATCTTGTTTCATTCTACCGATTTCATAGATTCAGTGGGAGAACTTGATTAGTCAATTTATCTTCATATTATTAAAATCCTTTAAAATTATTAGGTCCTTAAAATGAAATAGTTATATGATAACTAGATCATAGCCTCCCATTAAGGTGGGTGATAATGAGTCCAATGTCTTGATAATCATTGGAGGCACTCCATGCCTGGTGCTTGTCAACCATCGGAATTATCATTCATTATATGATAAGTCAGCATAACTATTAAATAAACAGTCAGGTGAGCCGAGCTTCACTCGGGCTTGGTTGTCTATTGATAGGTTACACTGATTATATCATTTAATGGTTGGACCTAACCAGAACTTTCAGTGGAGGCACTTCATGCCTGCTGAAGAGGTATATGGGGCAAAACTGAACACTAAGAATTGTTTGGGGAAACAATTGGTTTTAAACCTACTCTTAGATGCATATGGGTTAGCCAAGCTTCACTTGGGCCTGTATGTAGTTTATGTAGATCTTAGTGCCGCTAAAGAATTAAGAATAATTCTTCGAATTGGGGTGTAGAGGCTGCCAATTTGAACAAAATAGTGGGAGAATCTTTAGACTAAAGTCCAAGTCTTTAGACTGAATCAATTTATATACTAATAAACTTTAGTTTTTCTTATGCAGAAAATGGCCACTAATTTATCATTAAGGTCCCTATTGGATAGTGACAAGTTGAATGGTTCCAATTTCAATAGCTGGTTCAGAAAACTTAAGATCGTCCTTGAGCATGAGAGGATTCTATATATTCTGAATAATCCTGCACCAAAGATACCTGATGCAAACACCCAAAGTTCTGAGAGAGACACTTATCAGAAGTGGCTCAATGATAGAACTAGCGTGCGTTGTATCATGCTAGCAGCAATGAACGATGAATTCGGTCGCCGGTTCGAGAATGCTCAGCCAGAAGAAATCATTCAAGCGTTGAATGAATCTTTCGGCACACCCGACGATGTTGAAAGGCACAAGACTAGTTGTGCTATTTTTAATGCTCGAATGAGGATGGATCTCCTGTCACTGATCATGTATTGTACATGATCGAGAAGATAGAACTCCTAAGCAAGCTCGGCTTTCCCTTACATGAGCAGTTGGGAAAAGATGCGATCCTGAATTCCTTGCCTCCATCCTTCCGACCTTTCCTTACTCATTTTCGAATGACAAAGCCTGCAGTCAACTACCACGGTTTGTTGGGGTTGTTACAGAACTTTGAGAAGGATAACCAGCTCTCTAAGGGTTTGGTTAATGTGGTTGAAGGATCTAAGGTAGGGCGTAAACCCTTTGGGAAAGGGAAGAAGAAAAAGAATAATAAAAGGTGCAACATGCTAGGACATCTATAAGGGGTCAGATGCAGAAGAAGAAAGTTGATAAAAGTCAAGCTGAATGCTTTCACTGCAAGATGCAAGGGCACTGGAAGAGGAACTGTCCTCTTTACATTGCCACACTTGATCAAAACAGGCCAAAGAAGAAAAAGGAGCAAGATGTTGCTCAACAAGGTATTTATATGATAACACCTTGTAATTTTTCTGTATATGATAATCAGACCTGGGTATTGGATACCGGAGTCCTTTTAACATTTGCAATTCATTGCAGGGACTACAGGTCACCAGAAGATTTGAGGACAATGAAAGATTCCTTAATGTCGGCGATGGAAGATTAGTTCCAGTTCTGGCATTAGGAGTTCTTGAAATAGTTTTCAATAGAAATGTCATTATACTAAATGATTGTCATTTTTGCCCAACGTTCTTGTTGAACGTAATTTCTGTAGGCCTTCTGGCCAAAAGTCATTATGAAATTTCAATAAAGGATGTTACTTTGAATATCATTATGAATGGAGTCACTGTAATGACTGGGCATTTATCTAATGGCATTTATATATTATCACAGCCTGTGAATGTAGTGTACAATTCAAGTAAGCGCCCTAGAACAACTGATGTCACAGATATTTATCTTTGGCACCATCGGCTGGGTCATATCAATAAGAACAGATTAAACAGGTTAACTCAGGAGGGCATCCTTCGAGTTGATGATTGTGAATCATTAACTACCTGTGAATCATGTCTTCTTGGTAAAATGACCAAGTCATCTTTTACTGGAAAAGGTGAAAGAGCCAAAGAGCTATTGAGTCTAGTACATACTGATGTATGTGGACCAATGAGCACTTGTGCCAAAGGTGGATATTACTACTTCATTACTTTTACAGACGACCTTTCTAGGTTTGGTTATGTCTATCTTATGAGACATAAATCTGAGTCGTTTGAAATGTTCAAACTATATCATAAAGAAGTAGAAAAACAAACAGGAAAATGTATTAAGACCCTTCGATCAGATCGAGGAGGCGAATACCTTTCCAATGAATTTGTGACATATTTAAGAGAGAATGGGATTCTCTCCCAATGGACTCCTCCTGGAACACCGCAGCATAACGGTGTGTCGGAAAGAAGGAATCGAACTCTGTTAGACATGGTTCGGTCCATGATGGGTTTTGCAAGCTTGCCAATATCATTTTGGGGATACGCATTAGAATCAGCTTGTCATATTCTTAATAAGGTTCCAAGTAAGTCTGTTTCTAAAACTCCACATGAGATGTGGTATGGACATAAACCGGTTATTACCTATCTGAGAGTCTGGGGGTGTCCGGCTTATGTGAAACGTGCAAAATCAGACAAACTTGAACCCAAATCTGACAAATATTTTTTCATCGGCTATCCGAAAGAAACCAAAGGATATTACTTCTACAATACTGAAGAACAAAAGTTGTTCATTAGTAATAGAGCAGTTTTTCTTGAAAAGGAGTTCCTTAGTGAAGGAACAAATAGCTCTAATGTTGAACTTGAGGAAGTTCATCAAGTAGAAGGAACAACACAAACCAGTGAACCCTTAGAATCTGAGTTGATTAGATCAAACTCAAAACCCATTTTAGATGCACCATTAAGGCGATCTGGTAGAGTACCACATCAACCGGACAGATACTTAGGTTTCTTGGTCCAGAACGATGATCCTGTTGAACTCGATGAGAACAACGAGGATCCGATCACCTATATGGATGCTATGCAAAGGACTGACTCTAATAAATGGCTTGATGCCATGAAATCCGAACTTGATTCCATGAAGGACAATAATGTATGGACATTAGTTGACCCACCCGAAGGATAAAACCCATAGGGTGTAAGTGGGTTTTTCAAGAGGAAAAGAGGCGCAGACGGAAAGGTTGAGACCTATAAAGCACGTCTGGTTGCCAAGGGGTATCGTCAACGTTATGGTATTGACTATGACGAAACGTTTTCTCCTGTGGCAATGCTGAAATCCATTCGGATTATGCTAGCTATAGCAGCACACTTCGATTATGAGATTTGGCAGATGGATGTTAAAACCGCTTTTCTAAATGGTGATTTAGAAGAACAGGTGTATATGATACAGCCTGAAGGTTTTATATCTGAAGACGAGTCTAAAGTGTGCAGGCTACAGAAGTCTATTTATGGACTTAAGCAAGCATCTAGGAGTTGGAACATACGATTTGATAAAGTGATCAAATCTTATGGCTTTATTAAAAATAAAGAAGAACCTTGCATTTATAAATGGGCTAACGATTCCGTTATTGTATTTCTTGTATTATATGTGGATGATATTCTCTTAATCGGGAATGATATCCCTGCATTACAAGGAATAAAGACATGGTTATCATCACAATTCTCCATGAAAGATCTGGGAGAAGCATCATACATCCTAGGGATGAAGATCTATAGAGATAGATCTAAGAGGATGCTTGGTTTATCCCAATCTACGTACATTGACACAGTGCTAAAGAGGTTTAGCATGGAGAATTCCAAGAAAGGCTATCTTCCGATAGGCCATGGAATTCATCTTTCTAAGAAGGATTGTCCGACAACTCCTAATGAAAGAGAACGTATGAGTCGAATTCCATATGCTTCGGCAGTAGGATCGATTATGTACACCATGACATGTACAAGACCAGATGTGGCATACTCACTAGGAGTAGTGAGTAGATACCAATCTGATCCAGGAGAAAAACACTGGCAAGTTGTTAAGACAATCCTTAAGTATTTGAGAAATACTAAGGACCAGTGGTTAGTCTATGGAGAGTCTGATTTGAAACTTGTTGGATATACTGATTCCAGTTTTCAATCAGATCATGATGATAGCAAAAGTGTATCGGGTTTCGTGTTTATCCTAATGGTGGAGCTGTTTGCTGGAAAAGTTCCAAGCAACATACAGTGGCAGATTCGGTGTGCGAGGCAGAGTACATCGCTGCATCAGATGCTGCGAAAGAAGCTGTGTGGCTGCGAAAGTTCATCTCCGAGCTTGGAGTGACACCTTCCATAGATGGACCAGTCCTGTTGTACAGTGACAGCACTGGTGCCATAGCTCAAGCAAAGGAACCACGAGCACATCAGCGCACCAAGCACATACTGCGCCGGTTTCATCTTATTCGAGAGATTGTAGACCGAGGTGACATAAATCTTCAGAAGATTGATGGAAAGGAAAACCTAGGTGACCCATTTACTAAAGCACTCAGCATCAAGGAGTTTGACAACTATAAGTTGAAGATGGGTATTAGATACTGTAATGAGTGGCTTTAGGCTAAGTGGGAGTTTGTTGGGAATTGTATCCTAAAGCCAATCATTTGATGATTGTGCTAATGTAAATTGTATATAAATTGATATATTAATAAAAGTTATTTGGCAGTTTATTCATTACAAGAACATCTTCTTAATACTCCTGAAAGTAATGAAGCCCTTAGGATCTTCCTTCACGATAAAGGAGGATTTATCTTTGAAGGTCCTTAAAAGAGTTCGCGACCAAATGATATACTATGACAGGGCCATAGTACTATCAATTATAGGACGTTGTATATCATATTTTGGTTGTCCTCTTAACCAAGGAGTGTAGAGACACTGGTATGACATACAGGTGAAAGTGTAGGAGTACATTTCACCGAACGTGACTCATTTCCGGATACTCTACTGTCAAGAGTTAATCCGAGAAGATATAGGTATAAGTATCCTTCAGACCTGAAGATCACAACCAGTGGCTTACAAGCAACTCATTGTACTTAGGTGCCGGACCACCTGGATTTCTAATCCAGCTACGAAAGGTTACTGGGTGCAGTCAAGTACTTGTGGTAGTCAGTTGTGGATCAAGATGGAATTTGACCTATCCCGTTAAAAGGAGAAATGCTTGTGTTTCAATTTAGCAAGACCTTGGCCAAGGCACTTCATGTGAAAGTCACATGATCACTAAAGTTGAAATCACTTTATGGATTTGCTATTTAGAGTTGACAGGCTCTTAAGCCATCCTTAGCATTTGTGGTCAAGAGGATGAATTATACGGTAACTGTTTCTTAGGGTTCTTGGAGTTTGCTCGGCAACTCTTCGACCTATCCGGACGTCGGGTTCCATTGCTAGATGGGCACATCGATTAGTATAGAAAGTTGTTTCTATGCTACCGGCTTAGGTTCGAACCTAGAGAGTCACACGCATAGAAGTTTCCTAGGATGATCTATTTGCTGATCAACGATTGAGAATCGTATATGATTTAATTAATCAATTTGATTGATTGAATTATCTCAATTGGGTTAAGTACAAGTGAATAAGATTCAATTTGGTTTAAGTCTATTAGAAGGACTAGTCAATTTCAAATATTGATTTGAAATTAGACTTGATTTGGATTTAAATAGATTCAGGACTAGCCAAATTTGATTTGGGCTTGGACCATGATCTATGTGGGTTCAGTCAAATAAATTCAGATCAGATTAAACCAAAAACCCAAACCTCTCGATAAGGATCTCATATGATGAGATGGCTAAAATCTCATCTCATGAGATTAAATTCTCATGTAGAATTTAATGCCTAACATTAATTTTCACCGAACGTCGGATTTATCTTATTTTAATTTTCTCTTTGGTTTTCACCGAACGTCGGAATTAAACCAAGCGCCGCGCCTTCGGCGTCTCTTCGCTTTTACCAAACGACGGAATTCTTAATGTCAGAATTAATGTTAAGGCTAAATTGAGACTATAAATAGAGGGCATTCCCTCACCAGAAAACACAGAACAACAATACACGATATGTCGTGGATTGTAATTCTAAAAAGGTTAGAATAGAAAATCCTGGTGATTCTGGTGTTAGCGGAAGCCTGGTGGATCTTGGAGGAAGATTCAAGTGGGAGGATTCAAGATCAGCAAAGCTATTTTTCCGCGAGCTAGCACTCCCGAAATCCGATCATTCGGGGCTTCGCGTGGACGATACTAGAGGCCGGACGATTGAACGGCTGCAGAGCAATAAGGATTTACCTACTGTTCTTAAGGTAAGTGATTTGATCCCTAGATCTTAAGGCAGGCTTCAAGATAAGTAGTATGACTAGTCATCTTGAAGATCAAGATATGATCTTGATATTTTTATTTATATGCATATTTTGGATCAATCGATCCTATATACAAGGCAAAGATATGATCTTGATGCATGTTAGATAGATTAGTATGTAATCTTTAAAATTCCGCAATGATAATTGTTATCAAAATTTTAAAATATGTTTTTGATAACATGGTAAAATGTATTTGAATTATGGAAGCTTGGTAAGACGTTTATTATGAAAAATTTGAGTTGATAAAAACATGAAGTGATTATATTATATTATAGTTGGCTTACTTATTGAGTGTGAGCTCATTTAAATCTCACAATGTTTTTCAGTGCCACAGAATTGAAGATGGAAATATGGGGTAGTTCGAGCAGCTACCAGAGTGACTAGATCCAATACTGTGTTGTAACCCCATTGAGTTATGTATCTTGGCATGTAGCTTGTATTGAGAATACTTTGAATTTGGATAATATATAGTTATTATCCCTCCTTGTATTAAATGTTATATTTAGGATACCTTGCATGCCAAGCATGCGGCGGGTTGCCACCCCTAGATCCAATATTGGGTCTGGGGCGTGACAGCTTTTATGGTATCATAGCCTAGTTTGACCTTAGGGACAAACATATGATGACACTAGGCAAAGTAGTAGAATGACACTGGAAGGGTAATAACTCTAAGATGATTTTAAGTAAATGTGTTTTGAGAGCCTAAAATTTAGAAGTCTATAAGATGTTGACTAGACTTTAGCCCTGGCAGAATTTAATAATACCCTGTCACACAAGAAGTCAGTGACACGATGAGGGCTTCTGGTTTAGTGACCATGGCCAGCCCGGAGATCAAGTGACTCATGGAGGCTCTAGCTACGTGGGCTTGGTTGGGAATAGCCAACAACAGTTTTAGACCCTTAGAGAACATGGGTACATGAGACTTTAATTTAATATGTAATACAAGGTAGATGAATAAATGGAATATTATGCAACAGTTGGAAGTTGCAATTGATGACAAGGTGACATTTTCATATTTTGATTTAGTAGATGTTTGAATTTTGAATTCTTAAATCTGAATCTGAATGCGGATATATATATATAGTGATTTTACTAAGAGGACTTGCATTATTAAAATTGCATGTTCAAGGCTAATTTGTTGGTTATGAAAATGATTAATACTGATATTATTGAAATGATTGACTACATAGTGTCACAATGGATTATTTAGGAAGTATATAAGATCTCGAGTTTTAAGACGATTAAGGTTTCATATAGACCCTGTGAATCATGGGGATTGATTTTGGTTATGAATATTCAAATGTTTTGAAGGTAGCAAGTGAAAGATTCTTAGCAGTGATAAGAATAAGATAAATTCCACTGATAAAGAATTTCATGAGGATTTTTATCTATTAATAGATTTTTAAATCAAGATATCTATTCATTAATCTATCATGCCTACTTACCCTGCCTCTCTTCGTGGTTCTAGGTAGGTATTTTTACCAGAATGGATAAATTGTTAATCAGTCATATGTGGCTTGATTCTTTTCAAGGAAAGAGAAGGGAGATGATTTTATTTTTGATCAATTACGGAAGATGGCTGAGGATACATCTAATATCACTTTCAAATCAAAGAGAGATTATTATAATTTTCTAAATGTATCTTTTGGATGGTAAGCGCATCTTCAATCTCTATAGACCTTATAAGCCATGCATCCCATCTGAGCTAGATCAGTGAGGTCACTTTGAGATATTCAAAGGAATTAAATTAGTTAATTATAATAATTATGAGAGATGTCTGAGCTATTACCTTAATGCTCATTGATGTTAGCTTGAAGTATTCAAGAGTGAAACCAAGTATGTTTGATGATTTAATCAAAAATTAAAATAAGTATCGTAATGATTAATGGCATATTTAGAAGTTGCATAGCACTTGAAGAAGACTATCTTATATCCGATAATGGTAAACTGATTAAATTGAGTCTGAATCCATTAGACTCATTTTTTTTCCCAATGGAGGATTTTTTTTATAAGGCTTGGCGGATGGTCTGAAAGAACCATGTAATTTTTTAAAGGATATGTTGCAAGCCTGGTGATGGATTTAGGAGGTGCTTGAGATAGCATCTTACCCTCAGTAAAATTGCTTCTTATAAAGGTTACTGAGCCAATATTAATGGACCCATTTGAGCTTTTACAATATGAGGTGTAGGTCTCCTTCGTGTTGAGATAAAGTTAGAGAGAAAATTTTGGATGCTGAACTGGTTTAGCAACTATAAAAAGTATCATTATTTGAAGCAGCTTCATGTAGCTCAGAGTTAATAGAGAAATTATGTTGATGTCAAAAAGAAAGATTTGAAATTTTGGGTTGAAGATCAATTGAAAGTTTTACTAACCAATTATGTGATGAGATTTGTGTTAGAGGTGATTTGAGCCCACAATACATTGGGCCATTTGAGATTTTGATCAAAATAAAGGAGGTGGCTTATAGCTTAGCACTACCTTCATTACTCTTTGGGGTGTTCAATGTGTTTCATATCTTTATGGTTGAGGAGGTACATTTCTGACCCAGCCATATGATAGAATTTGAGCCCATGCAGTTAAGGAAGGATTTAACATATGAGGAGCATCCTGTGCGTATTGTGGACAGCAAGGATCAAGTTTTAAGATGGCGTAGCATTCCCTATGTCAAGGTTCAATGGAATAACCATTCTAAGAGGGAAGCTACTTGGGAGCTTGAGGAGGAAACAAAAAAGAAATATCCATATCTATTTGTATCTTAGTATATGTAAATGGAAAGAAGATTAATCATATGATCAAAGCTTTGAATTCTAAAAGTTATATGAAGTACATCAATTTCGAGGCCAAAATTTTTATAAGGAGGGAAGAATGTGAACCCCCGGATCCTAACATGTGAGGATCCGCCATTATTGACGGAGGAAGGGAGGCGCCGCCCTTCCTCCGCCATTGTTGACCGGGCATGGCGGAAGGAGGCGCCGATGCGCCCCCTTCACACGAGCACAGGGGAGGCCCCTTGCCACGATTTAAGGAGGGGGGAGCACCCCTCCTTCTCCATTCTCCTCCCCCCGGTGCCGGCCATCAGGTAAGGGAGAGAGAGAGAATTAGAGAGTGAGTGAGAGAAATCAGAGAGAGAGTGAGAGAAATCAAAGAGAGAGAGGGGGATGGAACCAAGCCGGTTTACGGCTTGGTTCCATCCTGGCGGAGTGGCCGTCGCCTCGCCGGGCCTGGGCGGCGGCCAGTGGCCCTCACCGGCGATGGGCGACTGTCCGGTGAGGGTCCGGCCGATCGTGGTGGCTGGCCGTGCCATCGGCACGGATCGTGCCATGGACGAGTGATAGGGAGAAAGAGAGGAATAAAGGGAGAAAGAGAGGAATGGAGGCGGCGCGGCGACGGCCGGCTCTGGGCCGGTTGTCGGCGGCCGGGCCTCCCCCGGGGAGTGGCCGGTGGCGGCCCGGGCCACGGCACAAATCTCCCCTGTTTCGGACGAAACAGGGAGGCGGGGGAGATGAGAGAGGAGCGGGCCGGGCCGTTTGGGATTTGGGCCCTATTGGGCTGTCTCGCGAGCTATTTTCGAGCTGCGATTTGGACCCGTATTGGGCCAAAAATGGAAAAAATAAAAATATGCCCCGGATCAGTATTAATTCTAGTTTCTATGGGTATTTTTATTTTCTATTTGAGCTTATATATTGGGATATATTCAAGCCCCAAGTTGACCCCGAGATTAAATTGGGTAGAGTTAAAAGCTATTTTGATATGCTATTTTTGGGGACTAAAAATTAGGAAATTGATGTTGTAGGTACCCAGGTGCTTAAATAGCCGAATTATATTTTTGGATTAGTGCCAGAAGGTAAGTAAGTCATTTATCATAATTTTCATAAATTATTAAAATATAAAATTATGTATTTAAATGCTATATTAATATATATTGCATTATTTGAAAAATGAGAAAATGGATTGGTATTATTATTTGCAAATGAGCATTTACTATGATTAGTTTATTATTTATTATATTTTGTAAATAATTGGGTATCTATGTGGACAACTGATCAATTGGCATGACTTTGAAATTGTTAAAGGTTTTATAAATATACATGTGTATTTGACATGTTTAATTCACTGTAATTATGAAAAGTATATGGATTGCATTTTTTGCAATGATACATGCTATTTGGCAAATATGACATAAAATGATACTTTATGTATATGATAATATGTCCCACCATGGTCCGCTATGATATGATATGATGTGATATGTTGCATGACTCACTTGGCACCGGGACCCAACTCCATAGGGGGGAATATGGAGAACACACACCCAGGAGGTGTGCTGTGACAGGATATGACAAGATTATGCCACATGGCATCGGGACCCATCTCCATAGGGGTATATGGAGAACACACTCTTGGGGTGTGTTGTAGCCGGATATGGCAGGATGTGAGTTCATGACACTGGTTCCAGGACCCTGACTCCCAGGAGATATTTATGGATACACCTGAGGGGGTGTTACACCCGAGGGGGTGTTCTGTGTACATAGTGTGTGGCCGTAGGACATTAGTATAAAAATGCATTTTTGCATGCTATTTACAGTGGTACAGTGGTTTTATCCCAAATTGTATATTCTTGATATGCTATATATGGCAATTGTCTTCCAAAATTATTTGAGCATATATGCATGTTTTGATAACATGGTAAAATGTATTTGAATTATGGAAGCTTGGCAAGACGTTTATTATGAAAAATTTGAGTTGATAAAAACATGAAGTGATTATTATATTATAGTTGGCTTACTTATTGAGTGTGAGCTCATTTAAATCTCACAATATTTTTCAGAGCCACAGAATTGAAGATGGGAATATGGGATAGTTCGAGCAGCTATCAGAGTGACTAGATCCAATACTGTGTTGTAACCCCATTGAGTTATGTATCTTGGCATGTAGCTTGTATTGAGAATACTTTGAATTTGGATAATATATAGTTATTATCCTTCTTGTATTAAATGTTATATTTAGGATGTCTTGCATATCAGGCATGCAGTGGGTTGCCACCCGTAGATCCAATATTGGGTCTGGAGCATGACATTTTATCAACTAAACTGCATCACATAGCATATCAGAGTTAACACTGATGTTACATGATGAGCTCAAACTGGCCACTCCGGCTCTTCAAGAATGGGTTCACTTGTCGCAGAAAAATATATCAAACATCAAAGTGCATTGATGAGTGTGCAACGCAATAACCATTTTCCAGTGAGAGAGAATTTTCCATAATAACTGCACAAGCAACGGATGGGTTATTTCTCTCTTAATTTCTTTGGTCTCTGACAGGTTACCACCCATTCTCATTGAGGCTAACACAGCAGAAAAACTTATGAACATAGCTCGATCATGTTGGCACGCCTCAAGATTGCCAGGAAATAGCAACAATATTACCGGCAACGGATGCATCCGTCAGAAAATTGTCTACTCTTCTTGAAGAAAAAAGAGACAAACCCTACGAAAACAGACAAGTTGTGCTCTATTCTTCTTGAAGGAATTTTTGTCTCAGATTTAGTAAATTGTCTTGATAAAAAATTGTTAGGTCCTTTTGTGCACATCTATTTTCATATGTAACCTATGGAGCTTATTTAATTCGGAGCACTCATTCCCATACTTTCTTATCAGTTCAAGCGATTGCTATATGCTAAACTCTTAATTCAACTCATCTAAGCCTTTTTTTCCAACTACATGAGGTCGGCTACATGAATCTACTTCCTCACTCTGCTCTATTCAGGATCAAGTCAATATTCAAATTATAAATAGTTATATTTTTTTAATTATTTCTATCTTAACTCTAATAATCTAAAATTATCTAGTAAACTCTAACTATCTAATTTTTTTTTTTTGTGGTACAAAAAAGGGAAAGGAGGGCTATGCCGACCCTTAGCTAGGTCCCATGCGGCCGTTCCCATCAGAAAATGTTCGGACGGGGAGTTGGTCAACCTGGCCCCACCCAGATGCTAGCAGTCAGAACAGAAAAGTTTTTAGACAGACCTTAGCCCCTCCAACACCAGAGTTTCAGGCTCGAGTCGGCCGCAGCGTCATTCCTCGAACCTGAAACCTCCTGATGGCATGGAGAAGGCCCTGACCACCATGCCACCGCCTGAGCGGTAACTATCTAATCTTTTTGTATCTTTGTGATGTTTTGTAGTATATCATTTAATTATGAGATATGACCGTGTAGTAACCTATCTTAATAATGGTCCTAATTTATTAACTCAACGTATCCCCCATTAAAGTGATAACAGCCCCCTTAATTCCTAAGCGCTTCCTCTCTTAATTCCTAAGCGCTCGCTTGATGGGGCAAGCGTTGAAGGAAAAGGGTATAAAATAGGAACCCATCCTAAGGTTTCAGTACAGAGTTCTCTAAGGTTTCAGAACACGATTCTCTCAAGAGAGATCCTAAAGTTTCTGAATACGGTTCTCTCAAGAGAGATCCTAAAGTTTCAGAACAAGGTTCTCGAGAGATCTTAAGGTTCTATAGAGAGAGATCCTAAAGTTTCAGAACAAGGTTCTCGAGAGAGATCTTAAGGTTCTATAGAGAGAAACCTAAAAGTGGAGGCATTGGAATTGAGTCCCTGATCAAGAGCAATCATGAAGGCATACACCATCTGAATGCGAGAGCTCGTGATTAGAAGACCGATCCATCGAGAGGAAGAGGGAAGATCAAGAGGGAAGATCAATCGAGATCGTTAAGAAAGGAAGATCTCGCAGTCCACAGGAAGATCGGATTCCTTACCACCATTAAATAATAATGGCTGGAGGTAATAAGTAAATTAAGTCTAACATTTGGTATCAGAGCGAGGTTAAAACCTCTGCCTTATTTTGCGATGATTTCTATTAAGTTTCTCTTTTCAAGCAGTTAATGCCGCGTGTTTCCGTTTTTAGTTTTTCGGATCTCAGGTTGGTTTCGATCAGTTCTGATCACGGAATTGAAAGAAACCATTAAACCTATTTCAGATCCCGATTTTGCGGAAACACGGCTTCTTTTTTCTATTAAAGATTTCTAGATAGCATTAAAGAAAGAAAAAGAAAAGAAACGTAGCATTAAAGAAAAGAAAAAACTAAGGGAGAGAAACTTTCGGTTTTCGTTTTTCTCGCTTATGGTCTTTCCGTTCTCTCACGGGATTTAAATATGGATTGGTTGGATTTTAAATTCATTTATTATCTGTTTAATGTTTTATTAAATCATGTAACATGATTTATTTTTTATCATTTGTTTCTTGAGTTTAAATTTTTGTATTAAAATACGCCTCCTGAGTCTCTATGCCTACGGTGTTTTGCATAGACTGGCCCAAGGAAATAATGAGCTACGCCGGACGTGTTTTAATTAACAAAAATTTTTCTTAAGATGATAATTTTAAAATTCATTAAATAGATATTGAAATGTTATCTTCTGTTCTGCATACTAGCTATGCATGAATTTGGTGGTAGTGTAAAAATCACAGTGCAAATCCTTTCAAGGTCTGATTGGTCATTTGGTGTCTAGAAAGGTAAGAGATTGTGGTTACTTAATTGGTTCCGTTGACTGATTATGGAAAGCAACGGGGACCCCACTTCTCTTTCACTGGCCTGGCCAATTTGACTAACTCGGATCTTGATTTGGAAATGTTACGTTGATTAAGATCACTACCTAATAATCATGCTAAATTGGTTAATCTATATGCATTTAATGTCATGTGATCAATATGATGTTGATAATTGAGGAGTAGCCACAGCATCCTTGATTAATCAAAATTATATTGAGTTGCAAAGATCACATAAGGTTAGATGACATTAATTGTGACTAATTATATTAATGTAATGAATCTTATCCCACAGGAATTTGTTGCACTAATATAATTAATTAGGATGCGAAACAAATTATTTTCTTAATTACCCACAGGAATTAAGAAAGGAATATTTTGTTAGTCACATCATTAAGCTAATGAGTCTATTTGAGTATAATAACTTAGCCCACAGGTAGTTATTGTATGTTATTGATTCATGTTATTGCATGTTTACATTGGTAAACATGACATCAGTTATATGCCTCAAATTCAATTACATGAACATGATTTATTTTTTATGCAGCTATTTTGCCTGTTAATATTTCTGATATGAAATGTGACATTCCCGATTTAAGTGGTGATATTATAAATTATGGAAGGAGAGAATTCTTCTTCAATTAGGGTGCATGGATTTGACTATCTATCAGGAAGGATGAACCACATTTAGTTACATCTACTAGCACTCAGGCTGAGATTGCTGCGTATGAACGATGGGAACGGTCCAATCACCTCAGTATGATGTTCATACGTACTAAAATTTCTGCTAGTATACGTGTTCAATTCCTGAGTGCAAAAATGTCAAGGAACTTCTGAAGGCTATTGATGCACAATTTGAGTCTTCAGATAAGGCAATGGCTAGCACCCTAATGACAAGTTATCATCAATGAAGCTCACTACGGTTAGAGGTGTGCGTGAGCACATCATGAAGATGAGGGACATTGCGGCTCAGTTGAAATCCCTAGAGGTTGAGATGTCAGAATTTTCTTGGTGCACTTTATTTTGAGCTCACTCCCACAGCAATGTCCCTTCAAAATATCTTACAATACACATAAGGACAATGGTCAATTAATGAACTTCTGACCATGTGTGTTCAAGAGAAAGGGAGGCTGATTTTAGAAATGGGAGAAAGTGCACATTTAGTCACTCACAGAAAGACTAAAGCTCCCAAAGCCAAACGCAAAGGAAAGGGTAAAGTATCCATCCATACAGAAGACAAGAAGGAGTCCAAGTGCTTCTTTTGCAAGAAGAAAGGACATATAAAGAAAGATTGTCTCAAATTCAAAGCTTGGCTTGACAAGAAAGGTACTCTAACCTCATTCGTATGTCATGAATCTAATTTGGTTATATGTCATAACACATGGTGGATTGATTCTGGTTCTACAATCCATGTTTCAAACCTTGCAGGGTTTTCTAAATCAAAGGAAACCATTGGGAAGTGAACAAAGCATCTATTCAGGAAACAAGATGGGTTCACATGTGGAAGCAATTGGAACGTGCAGACTTATTTTACATTCTGGTTTTTTTGGATTTGGAAAAGACATTTTATATTCCAAGTTTCTCTAGAAATTTGATTTCAGTGTCAAGGCTTGTACCAGCAGGATATTCCTTTAATTTTAATAAAAGCTCTGTTGATTTATTTTATAAATCTAAGCTTATTGGGAATGGTACATTGTCAGACAATCTTTTCCAAATCAATCTGAAAAATAATACCACCTAATGTGATGCACGCCCAAACTGGTATGAAAAGATGTGTTATAATGAGAATTCCTCTATTTTGTGGCATCGGAGATTAGGTCATATCTCCATTGAGAGAATTAAAAGATTAGTAAAAGATGGAGTACTTGATACTCTTGATTTTACTGATTTGACACTTGTGTGGATTGCATAAAGGGAAAGCAAACCAACAAGTCCAAGAAAAATGCCAAGAGAAGTTCGGACATACTGGAGATCATACATACGGATATCTGTAGCCCAGATATGGATTCGTATGGTCAGAGATACTTCATCTCATTTATTGATGACTATTCACGATATATGTATCTCTACCTACTTCATAATAAACGAAGCATTAGATGCCTTTAAGGTATTTAAGGCAGAAGTAGAGAAACAATGCGGCAAGCAAATTAAAATCGTGAGGTCAGATAGAGGTGGAGAATATTATGGTAGATACACTGAGAATGGACAAGCACCTGGTCCGTTTGCTCGGTTTCTTTAAGAAAATGGAATTGTTGCACAATACACCATGCCAGGGTCTCCTGACCAAAACGGTGTAGCTGAAAGGAGAAACCGGACATTATTGGACATGGTAAGGAGCATGATTGTCAGCTCTAAGTTACCTAAATCCTTGTGGACTGAAGCTCTTAAAACTGCTACGTATATATTGAATCGGGTTCCAACCAAGGCTGTTTCGCCATTTGAGTTATTTAAAGGTTGGAAACCGAGTCTGCAACATATACGTGTTTGGGGATGCCCATCTGAAGTAAGAGTCTATAATCCACAAGAAAAGAAACTAGACCCAAGGACTATCAGTGGATACTTTATTGGATATGCTGAGAAGTCCAAGGGTTATAGATTTTATTGTCCATCTCACAGCACTAGGATTGTGGAATCAAGAAATGCAAATTTCTTGAGAATGACTTGATCAGTGGGAGTGATCAATCTCAGTATTTGGCTTCTTCTGAGAAAGATCATTCAGTTATTCCAGCTTCCACTTCAAGTGAGGGATTGGTTGTTATTTATGGCACTCCTCAAACTCAATTAAGTGCCCAACAACCAGTCATTGAGATTTCACAAGCTGATGGTAATCTAGAAGATCGTGTTGTTCATCAACAATCAGTTGTGCAAGATACTCCTCAAGAGGTCATTGACACAACATTAAGAAGATCAACTAGAATAAAGAAATCAGCAATTCCTAGTGATTATGTTGTGTATCTACATGAATCTGACTATAACATTGGAGCCGAAAATGATCCTGAAACGTTTTCACAAGCCATGAGTTCTAAGGAATCAAACTTGTGGTTCAATGCCATGAAAGAAGAGATGGAATCTATGGCATCTAATCGAGTCTGGGATCTTGTTGAGTTGCCTGATGGTGTAAAAGCCATTGGATGTAGATGGATCTTCAAAATAAAGAAAGACTCACAAGGCAACATTGAGAGATATAAAGCAAGACTCGTTGCCAAAGGATTCACTCAGAGGGAAGGAATCGACTACACGGAGACATTTTCTCCTGTATCCAAGAAAGACTCTCTCCGAATATTATGGCATTGGTAGCTCATTTTGATTTTGAGTTACATCAAATGGATGTGAAGACCGCATTCCTTAATGGAGATCTAGAGGAAGAGGTTTACATGAAACAACCTGAAGGATTTTCCTCTAGTGATGGTGAGCATTTGGTTTGCAAACTTAAGAAATCCATATATGGATTGAAACAAGCCTCACGTCAGTGGTATTTAAAATTTCATGATGTGATCTCTTCCTTTGGTTTTGAAGAGAACATCATGGATCAATGTATATACCAGAAGGTTAGTGGGAGCAAAATTTGTTTCTTGGTCCTATATGTGGATGACATTCTACTTGCAACCAATGATAAAGGGTTGCTACATGAGGTGAAACAATTTCTCTCTAAAAATTTTGATATGAAAGATATGAGTGAGCATCTTATGTCATTGGCATTAAGATCCATAGAGAAAGATCTCGAGGCATTTTGGGATTGTCTCAAGAAACTTATATCAATAAAGTCTTGGAGAGATTTCGGATGAAAAATTTCACCAAGTGTTGCACCTATAGTGAAGGGTGACAAGTTCGCTTTGAACCAGTGCCCTAAAAATGAACTTGAACGGGAACAGATGCACAACATTCCATATGCTTCAGCTGTTGGAAGCCTAATGTATGCTCAGGTTTGCACAAGACCTGACATAGCATTTGCAGTAGGAATGTTGGGAAGATATCAGAGTAATCCAGGTTTAGACCATTGGAGAGCTGCTAAAAAGGTCATGAGGTATCTTCAAGGGACCAAGGACTACATGCTCATGTATAGACAAACTGATCATTTGGAGATAGAGGGCTACTCAGATTCGGACTTTGCTGGCTGCGTTGATTCTCGGAAATCAACATCAGGATTTATATTTATGTTAGCTGGTGGAGCCATATCTTGGCAAAGCAGACCTTGACTGCTACCTCTACTATGGAAGCAGAGTTCGTTGCTTGTTTTGAGGCTACATCGCAAGGTGTATGGTTAAAGTTTCATCTCAGGGCTTAGAATTGTTGACTCCATTACTAGTCCAATTAAATTGTACTCAATTCAGCTGCTGTATTTTTGGCTAAAAATCACAAGAGTGGTAGTCGAAGTAAACATATCGACATTAAGTATTTAGCCATAAGAGAACGTGTTAAAGAGAATAAAGTGGTCATAGAACACGTTAGCACTGAATTGATGATAGCTGATCCTTTAACTAAAGGCATGCCAATTAAGAAGTTTAAGGATCATGTGATAAGAATGGGAGTTGGTTCCATGATATAATTGTATTGATAACAATTTGTACAAAGAAACTCTTATTTCAAACGTTTGTTTATTTCTCATTCAGGTGTACACGTTATATGACTTTTGAGAAATGACAAACTTTTCTTTTGGACTCTGAATAAACATATGGTTTATTCATTATGTTATGTTGTCAGGAATGGTGATCATTGTAATACATAGAAGATAATACTCAATTATAGAGGACCTATCGCTATGATTCATGTATTTAGTTTCTTGTTCAGTCGGACCAAGTCTATCTTAATAATGGTCCTAATTTATTAACTCAACGTATCCCCCATTAAAGTGATAACTTAATTCCTAAGCGCTCGCTTCCTCCCTTAATTCCTAAGCGCTCGCTTGATGGGGCAAGTCCCATCCTAAGGTTTCAGTACAGAGTTCTCTAAGGTTTCAAACACGATTCTCTCATCCTAAAGTTTCTGAATACGGTTCTCTCGAGAGAGATCCTCAAGGTTCTCGAGAGAGATCTCTATAGAGAGAGAGGAACAAGATCTTAAGATAGAGATAAAAGTGGAGGCATTGGAATTGAGTCCCTGATCAAGAGCAATCATGAAGGCATACACCATCTGAATGCGAGAGCTCGTTCCGATCCATCGAGAGGAAGAGGGAAGATCAATCTCGTTAAGAAAGGAAGATCGTGCAGTGGAAGATCGGAACTACCTAGGTAATTATGGTAAATCTAACTTGGGCGACCGGTGCCTAAAAGGCAATCTAAGTTCTTAGAGACAAAATACTTGCAAATCAACGATTTCCTAACATTACCGAGGAATAAGCACATAACCAAACAATGCAAATAAAAAGAATAGACTGGCCTCATGTGGGTTTTTATATCATTCAGCTTGAATATGTGAAAACATAAGAAATATCACAAATCCAACAGGAAATCTTATGCTACCTCAAAATGGATTCACAACTCATTTTCTCATATTAAAAAACAAATGTCAAGAGCAAACAGAAGTTGACTGGAATATAGCTATAGAAGAGTGAAACGACAACGTTCCATATATCCACTTTAACCCATCAAACAACTACAGGTTGCATTTGCCTGCATGTTCATGCCAGAATTCTGGACTCGGTTGAAATGCAATGCAGCTGAACTGTAATAATATGGCATCCAGTCTGCAGACTCGCTACTCAGCTTGGCCGCAATGACAACTTTGCACAATCTCACTTAGCCTGTGATGAATATATGCATTGCTTCAACTGGGGAATTGAAACAGTCAAATGCAGGAACTAGCCAGAACTAACACCATCTCTGGAAGGGAGAAAAAGAAAATACATACAGATAAAATAAATGATGGAATAAATTTTCTTGACTCCTTGTGTGGTACTCAATGTTTCAATATGATATCATTAATATGAGGGATAAAATTAGCATTAATACCACACACATCGACAATTCAAGTCCAAACGTACATCCACAGCGAGGTCGAATCGCCTTGCAGAGTCACGATCTGGGTAGTCTAAGCTATATACCTCGGTGGTAGCCCGAGCTATCCTCATACCTCGTTATCTTCATACTTCGACTCCACCAATGAGCCATACCTATACCTCAAGTTGTCCATCGCGGCAAACACGATAACTGAATAAAATTCCAATGTCATGCCCAGAAGTGACCTAAGGGCCGTAGGGGTGGCCTAGAACCTACGTGAATCTCAAGGCATTTTTCCTGGCCGTCGAGACAAGATACAGATCCTACTGGCCTCGTAACAAACTTGATTCAATCCGTTTCAAATCTTTCAGACCCCCGCAATGTCAGGGAACTAGGTGATCGCCTATAAGCCCTCAGATCTCTCAGGTACGCACTCATTCGCCGGCTCTCATACTTGAAAACTCCTTGACTCCTAAGAGCTCAGAGCTCTCGGAAGAAAACTCCAGAGTCTTCTCCTCATATCTGTTTGCTGTGATCTCTACTAACTTGGGCAAGGATCCTCCGTGTGTGGACTATACATATCGAGACCGGCATTTGGATCCGAAGCTAGAGCGCACTCGATTTTCACAAAAAATTCTTATATGAAAATCGCCAATAGGTCATATATCTGGTATTCAGTGACACCCTATGATGCATCATGAAACAATTCATAACCAACAGAAATTTGATAACAGATAGGTGTAAGGCATACTTCAGTCAAAGCATATACACCCTAGGATTGAACAATGATAAAGAAGAAGAACTTCAGTGATATGTTGCTGTACCACGTCCATATTAAGCAAGGTTTATTGTACTGGTGCATATCAGGTATACCATACATATAGGTACCAAATTGATACTCAATTCGAGAGGCATAATGAGTATTGGTATACCAACTGACCATGCACCAAGAATGCTAACATTGTACTAATATGGTATTGAAACAAGATTCGGTATCAAAATTGTGAACCTTGATGTTAAGCCTATATTCTAAATCTTCTAATAAGCATTATTGATGAAAATAAATTCTTAGGGCACCATAACACTTGAGCTTAGCCATTCAATTAACTCACCACTACAGCACAATTATTCCTCGATATTTGATGCCACAAAAAATTAAGCCTTCTTGTCCTTATGTAGAGACTCCAATATGCACATATGTTTGTCAATGTTCAAGCTACTGTTATGGATGGAGCTTAATTTTATCAAGAGAGAGTTGAATTCAATTTTGAATTCGATTTGGCCAACTAAGGAAGCTGATTTTGGGAAGGATTTGTTGCAACTTCTAAATATGATCTTGGAAAGGATTTGTTGAAGATTTTCAAGGTAGCAAATCAGTCCATGGTTGCCAAAAGTATGGAGCCAGTTTTGAAAATTAGTCCATGGTTGCCAAAGTATAGAGCCAGTTTTGAGATGGGATTAGATAGGAGGAGAGTCTTCGATCCTTGGTGTGTCTTCTTCAACCGGTGAAGTTGAGCGGAAAAAAAAAAAAAGAATAGGAGGCTCTATGAGGACATCCTCCATATGCTGTATATTCCTGATTCAATCTCTTGGTTTTCTTCCCATATTATTACGGTCGGCACAAATCAACCCTATCAAGAGAGCTTGGTTTTCTTCATATTATTACGAAGAGATGGCAGAAGACAAGATCAAAATTGAGAAATTCAACGGTCACAATTTGATGGTGGAGAATGCAAATTGAGGACTACTATATCAAAAGGATCTTTACCTTCCATTAGAGGAAAGAAGCGGATTCAATGAGCGACTCAGATTGGATGATTCTGGATAGGAAAGCCCTGGCCACGATCAGATTGTCATGACACCTCAAGTAGCGTATAATATTGCAAAGGAAAAGACCACCGTGGATATGATGACCGCTTTAAAAAAGCTGTATAAAAACCTTCCATCTCAACAAGATATTTCTCATAAAAAGCTCTTCAATTTGAAGATGGCTGAGAATAGTTCAGTGATGGAGCATCTGAACAAGTTCAACACGATGATTAATCAATTGGAGTCGGTCTCTGTTGCTTTTGATGATTCATTCAGGGCTCTTCTTTTCTTATGTTCCTTGCCAGAGACTTGGAACAATCTTGTGATGATAGTCAACAACTCGGTATCAGGTAACCTTACATTCAATGATGCAGTTAGTTGTATATTGAATGGTGAGATGAGAAGAAAGGCTGTGGGTGGGACTTCTACAAGTGTTGCACTCATGGTGGATACCAGAGGAAGATCACAGAGAGGAAGAAGTCAGAGAAAGGCCGGTCCAAGAGCAGAGGAAAGTCCAAAGGGAGATTTCCCATGAAGTGTTGGAACTGTGGGAAGAAAGGTCACATGAGCAAGGATTGTTGGGGTAAAAGAAGGCAAAATGTGCAGAGAGCAAGATAGAAGATCAGGAAGCAAATGTTGTGAGTACTATTGAGCATAATTTTGAGGATGTGTGCCTGTCAGCCGGCGATGGGGCAAACTCAGATCTGTGGTTTGTAGACTCAGGGGGCTTCTTACCATTGCAGCTCAAAGAACACCTATTTTCGGATTTTGTCCAATGAAATTTTGGTCATGTCACAGTTGGCAATGGATAGCAGTACAGAATTGTGGTAAAGGAACAATTGTACTGAAGCCAGTGAAAGGCGGAGAATTGAGACTTGCACAAGCCAGATACATCCCAAAGTTAAAGAAAAACCTAATTTCTACCAGCCAGCTTGATGTTGAGGGTTATTATCCATTTTTGGTAATTCTCAGTGGAAGATTACTAAAGGGTCTATGGTTGTTGTCAAAGGGAAGCGGACAGGCACTCTCTACTTCTTGGCAGACAGTGAGAGTTCAGTTTCAATGGCAGCAGGAGACATGGGTATAGTGACTACATTATGGCACAGGAGGCTCGAT
>UESW01001728.1:65989-199412 GCA_900491605.1 Calamus simplicifolius | reverse complement strand
TCTTTCAAATTCTTAAAATCTTAAGGAAATTTTATCTAGAACTCATATCAAATTGATCTCTCAAAGTCCATGATTTTTAATCATACTCAAAGATCAATTTTTGGACTTATTTCGGATTCTCTGAAACTCAATCTAATTTTTTCTCTGAATTTTGTCCGGGAGCCGACTCGAGAGTTTCGGAGTCGACTCGAGTTTCTGCTGAAACTCAGGAGTCGACCCTCCTCTGAGCGAGTCGACTCGAGATCGTGTCCGTGCTCTGTGACTTGTCGCGAGCCGACTCCACACTTTGCGCGAGTCGACTCGACGTGGTCCCAGTTAATTTATTTAGGGCACGAGTCGACCCGACGGACATTCCATTCTTCCAAAATCTTCCAAATCCTCTCCAAAACTTTCCCAAAACCCTCCAATCTTCAATTAACCTCCGATTAAACAATCCTTCAAGATCAATGGCACCTAAAACCCGAGGAGCAAGCTCAAGTGGGGCCGGTGTGAAGAGGAAAAGGACCGTCCGACGACCCGTCCGCGAGCCGTCTTCGGATTCTTCCTCTACTCCTTCGGCTAATGTTCCTCCAGCTCCAACACCAGCTCCTATCCCCCAGGTAGATCTCCTAGCCAGTAAGATAGTGACCACGGGAAGGAAAGTGGATTTCGAGCTGTTTGAGAATGAAGGATTTATTATTGGTAGGCAGCTTATAGAGATGGGTCTTGAGTATATTTGTTCTTTGGACTGCCCAACGTATCCTGCTTTGGTAAAGGAATTTTACAAGAACTTGTCTAGAGGAGATGATGGCCTTGTGAGCAAGGTTAGAGGAATCGGTTTGAACATTACATCTTCCATCCTTTCTAGACTTTTGAAATTACCACTATCTGGACCTTCTACATTTGCACCTGAAGATAGGTCTCCTGCTCTCAATCGTCTTTTGAACCGGAACTTTGAGGGATTTGAGGAAGTTCTTGCAAGTCAACTGCCATTGGAGTTAAGGCTTTTGCACAATATTTGCAGCAGAATCTTATTTCCCAAGACAGGCCGGTTTGATTATGTTTCAGAACGAGATATCTTTATCATGGATGCAATTGTATCTGGAAAACCATTCAATCTGCCTAGGATGATGATTTGGTATATTGCAGACTGTAGCGGGAAGAAGAAATCAAGCTTACCCTATGGCATGGTATTGACCAAATTATTTCATAGCCAAGGGATGTGTTCAGTGATGGTGAGCCAAAGAAAGAGTTAAGGCATACTGATTATTATACTTTGGCTACTATTCATCGCATGGGATTTATTAAGAAAAATGGAAGTTGGGAGAGAAAGACTGATACTGAGGATAGAGACTTAGATGCAGAGGCACCAGAGATTCCTTGAGACATTCATCTCCGGAGCCTCCTCAGCATTCATCTGTTCCAGATCCTATCCCTGCTCCTACTATTGATCCTGCACAGTCTTCCACTATTTCATCTGCTAGTTTTTCTGATACTCAGTTGGATCAACTTCGATCTTTATTCAAGTCTGAGTTGAGTGATCAAGAGAAGAGATTGAAAGATGAATTTAATGATAAGTATATGAACTTAAAAGAAGCACTATATTCTCTTAGTGATCGGGTTGCCTTGATTGAGTCCACTCTCAGTTCAGCTACAGGTTCCTTAAGTGAAAATTTAAAGAATATCTTTGAAGAACTAAGGACATCTGCGGTGACTCGGAGACTTACTCCCAAAGCAACGCCGAGCTTAAAGATAAAATCCAATCTGCTTGCACCTTTGTTGATAATAAACTAAAAGACTATGTTGGGATTCAATGCGAAGGGATGAAGCAAATTGTAGATCATTTGAATAGGATCACTAGAAGAAATTTTTAAGCTTTCATGTAATCTTTTTGGATGTAATCTCTTTTGATGTAATTTACTTTTAATGCAATGTACAAGTTTCATTTCAATGTACTTTCATTTGAAGTAATGAGAATATTTGATGCTTCACTTTTGTCTATCTCAATTGTGAGTACCCTTGAATATCTTTGAATGCTTATGTTTAAATTGATATAATTTTGAATATCTCAATACTCAATTGATAACTAAGATGCTGAATGAATTCGAATGAGTTTAATCAATTTGATGCTCTGATGCATCTCAACCTTTTTGTTGATTACAAAAAAGGGGGAGAGATTTATATGATTTAATCGTATATGCATCATCATATAAGGGGGAGAGAACTAGAATTAAATAAGGGAGAGAGAATTAAACAAGAAAAAGATAACATATGTTTCATAAAGGGAAGAGACAAATTGAATTTCACAAAGGAATTGCTTAAGTTTTTGATTTTGAAAAATTTATAAGATTAAGGTTCATAGGGGGAGCTACCTCATTGAGGGGGAGCCTTTCCATGAACACAAAAGCTGATTTTGGAATCACAAATTTTTTCAATTTTTTAATGCATATACTCAATGTTTTTGTCATCATCAAAAAGGGGGAGATTGTTGAGAAATTATTGAAACATAATTGCCCCAACTTTATTGATTTTGATGATTTCCAAAAGCCATGAGTACATTAAAGAAAACATGTGTTTATTTATCAAAATCTTGAGCTTATTCAAATTGAAATGAATGAACCTTCAATGGTCATATTAAAAGAGTCTTGAATCTATTAGAAAAGGAATTTCAAGTTCTAAGCTTAAAAGAATTCTAAAAGGAATTTTACACTTTGTATTTCAATCAATAAAATCTTGGAACTTGTCTTGAATCCATGACAAACATCATATTTAATGATTCAAGTCAAATTTATATTTTAAATTTAATTGGGACAAGTTTTAAAGTAAATCAGAACATTTTTCTGATTTTTGTATCGGTCCCGAGCCGACTCAAGGGTTTCCGAGTCGACTCCCCATATTGCCTGAGTTTCTCGAGTCGACCCAAATTGCCTTGATTTTCAAGAGTCGACCCCTGAATTCTTGCGAGCCGACTCCTGTCTGTGCGAGCCGACTCCGCTCAAACAACAGAACCCATGTTTTTTGAGCACTTCTCGAGTCGACTCCCCGTTTTCTTCGAGTCGACTCCCGACTTTCAGGAGCCGACACTTTGTTTTCGCGAGTCGACCCCTCATGCCTTAAAATGTTTCTATTTTTGGTAATCGACCTCGAGCCGACTCCCACAAAGCTCGAGTCGACTCCGCGAAATCTGGGCGCGATTTTTACGGATGACACATCAGCTCCAACGGTTAGATTTTAAATAACGGCTATTTTTCCTTGACTCTAACGGATATATTTTTGCAGATTCTATAAATAGAGGAGTTCTTTTCAAATCAAAAGAGAAGAAAAATCAAAAGAGAGAAAAGAAAATCATTTGAAAAGAGGGAAAAACAGAGCAAATTTGGAAAAATCTTCTAGCTCAACGAAGAGAGATTCAAAAGGAGTGAAATCCAAGAGTGAGATTCGTGCACTCCAGAGCTACATTCTACAAAAGATTCAAGAGGAGATCCCAACGCTTTCAAGAGCAAATCAAAGATCTTCCACATTCAAGAAAAGGGAGAAAAAGCTTCAACCCAACTCCAAAGCTCAAATCTGTGAAGAATCCGTGCTGAGGCCTGATTCAACATCAAGAGGAGTTGAAGGAAGGAAGCCAAAGAAGCCAAGCCAGCTCTCAAGCTCTAAATATTCAGGCTTTTCTAAACTCAATTTTTATTTTGAAATATCTGCTCAAAAAGGAGCTGCTTGTAATTAAACTCATTTTAATTATTTGTGTCTAGTTTAATCTGAGGGATTAAACTAGAGGAGGTTGTTTAACCTCGGTACAAGCTAGGTATAGCTTGTGTTTGGGTTTGGTGCCGGTGAGCCCGTGTAAAATCGGCTGGGTTCGTTGTGATCCCGGAAAAACAACAAGTTTGAGTTGTGAACTTGTAAAACAACTCGGCTGTAATCTAGAGAGATTATAGTGTGGACCCAAGTGAGTCTTGGGAGTGGACGTAGGTGTTGGTTGCACCGAACCACTATAAAAATATCTTGTGTTTGCCGTGCTTAATTGTCTCTTCTCTATCTCTCATATACTTGTGTTTGTGCTTTGCATATTAGTTGATTCTTCCACTTGCACATCTCATTTAAAATTGCTTAAAAGTCTTAAATTTTTTAAGAACCCAATTCACCCCCCCCCTCTTGGGTTGCCATCTGGGCCAACAGGGTTGTCAGGACTGCTGCTTCCTTATCTGCTGAGTATACTTTCTATCACAGGCCTCTTGATTTTGTCAGCCCAGGCCACTGGGACTCCCATGCTACTTTGGTAGCGAACTGGCACACGGTCTTTATTTCTTGGGAGCCCCACCTCTTGGGTGTGTCAAAATCAACTTCGATGGGAGTGTTCGAGGTAGATGTGCGGGATCGGGATTTGTGATTCGGTGGTCTGAGGGTAACATGCTTGCAGCAGGTGGTTTCGGGACTCTTGATTCCTCTGTTCCCCTTGCAGAACTATCTGCGGCGTGGGCTGGTATCTCTTATGCCGTTCGGATCATTGGTGCCCGTAGGCTTATTATTGAAGGAGATTCTGCTACGGTTATCAGCTGGATCCGTCAGGAATCTAGCTACCATATACCGACCATCCCTCTGATCAGTGATATCCGTTCCCTTCTTCAGGGTGCTGTTGGTACTCAGATTCGCCACATCTATAGAGAAGCCAACTCAGCGGCGGATTGGATCGCCTCCAGGGTGCCCTATCACTCTGATTTTTGGAGCTGGAAGCAGGGCGACCCATGCCCTATTATTCTGTCACAAATTTTGTACTTTGATATTTCGGGTTCGACTCACCCTAGGCTGATGCGATCACCCGCCTGTACCAAAAAAAAAAAATATATAGGATATATTTCAATAAAAGGAATAATAATCTAAAGATGCAATGATAGCAAGAGAGCGAAAATAATAAAACAGTGACACAGTGCAATGATATACGTTGCCAACTGATAAATGGGTAAAATAAAAGTCTAGAAAGAGGAACACCTATGGTAACATAAACTTAGCAATGTGCTTGCCTTTGTTGCATCATGATATTTGTTTAAACATTAAATTTTCTCATGAGGAACTTAATCCATATCATTGAACTGCAACATATAGATGGATCACAACATATGTAGACAAACATCCAAATCACATCAGCAGAATTTGAAGCAGAATGGTAGCTGAAGACATAAAGCAAGTCCACCGAACCTGCTTGTCAACAAGAATTCAGCAACAAAATTTCATTTATGATGCAACAGAAGCAAATGACAGTAATGGAATCTTGGACATACACTCTGGATCACAACCCACAAATCATCATTCTCCAAGTCCATATCCAATGGAATGATGAAAAATACAAAAAGAAAGGAAAACCAGTTAAGAAAATGAAGCATATAATTTGTATAAGCTAACCAATGCTGATTACGGGTGTAACTGAATCGAGACAGCTCGCGAGTAGCTCAAGAAAATACTCGAAATAGACTTGCTGCTTATCGAATCGAGCTCGAGCTACTCAAGTATATTATCAAGTCGAGTTCGAGTATTAAAATACTCGGCTCGAAAAGCTCACGAGCTTAATTAAGCTTACTTAATTTTACTATTTTATCCTTATAATTATACATATATACAATATTATCCTAACTATATAAAACTCCTTTAAATTTTTAGTTGAAAAATATTTTATTTTAATTTAAATTTATTTTTTAAATTTTTACATAAAAATTCGAGTCGAATCGAGCTCGAGTATATCGAGTATTTCATCGAGCTCGAGTTCGAGCTCTAAATAAGAAACTCGATCGAGCTCGAGTTAAGTTTCGAGCTTCAAATTTTAGAGTCGAGTCGAGCTCAAGCTTGGCACTGTGTCGACTCGATTTGACTCGATTACACCCCTAATGCTAATAGTTGTATGTGGAAAAAAAATTTCTCCCTTTTTGTAAATATGATATTTACTTCGCTACGTGCGTCATAAGTAAACCTTGTTGACAAAACCATAAAAACGATAGGAAAGTTTGAGATTTAATGCCACCAATCTTTGTAGACTTTCAATCAGCTATTGCAAACAAAGGTGAGAAGGCTATGGCCAAAAACAATTAATAGATTACTGATTTTAGCCTGCAAGGGCAGACTCCAAAGGGCCAAAAGCCATGCAAAAGTTGAAGAAAAAAAAAGAGAAAAATAACGATGAATATAATATACTTAATGATCGAACATATAGCAACAAAAAAGAAAAAGAAAGTCCAAAGAAAAACCCTAGAGATCACAAGCTCAATGGACTCGTCGATTGAGAACTTCTTATAAACCCTTGAAACAAGGTTAATAGATTCCCATATAGACAAGGAGGTAAACAATTTAGAATTCATTTCTTCCAATAATCTTAGAATGATGTCCATATTTTAAGAGAAAAGGCAGAGCGAGGGAGGAGCAACGGTTTTCTGTTTCCATCTTCCATAGTAACGATGAATGTTCCGCCGAAGCAATTAAGCAAATATGTTCCTACAGAAGGTTGGCATACACAAGCGACAACACCCATCGCATGGATATCAAGGTACACTGGATGGACGATAACGAGTATTTCTACGATACATCGGTACAGCATGTTAGAATAAATCATCTCATGAAGGAATATTAAATTTTCATATCCTTAAACTTAATCATCAATACATCCGGCATGTGGTATATACTATTCCAAAGTATGTACTTTCTTATGATTAAATACAACTCAACTCAACTCAACTAATCTTATCTAAACGTTTTTCAACAACTAGATTCATATTTTAAAAGATTTGATAAAATTTTTTACGCTGATTATCAACTATCTAACGCAACCCTTTTTTTCGGAAGACCGGCCTGAAGTTAATGAACGAACAATTTAGGGTTATAAGGGGCATAATCTAAGATCACAGAGCATGCATAAAGATTCTGTACCAGCTTTCTTTCTTTATTTATCAATGTTTATCAAAATAAAATGAGAAAACTCATATACAAGCAAGCCTCTCCTCTCTCTATATCTGGCATGGAAGGAGGAAGCACTGCAAATTAGTTAAAAGTGCAATTTACCTCAGTTTTCATCAACATTTATTCTTCTCAAATGTAAAGATGTAATCCATCACCAGTTCACTCTTCTTCCTGTTTTTAATATTTTAGTATTAACACATGATTGAATCATCAGACAAGCTTTTGGAAAAAGAAATACCTTGAGATGCTGGTAATACCAACACATAAAGATCTTAAGAAAAATTCACAAAACCGATTTTTAAAAATCAATCCATCAATCCACTCCCAGTGCATTGTAACAAATCCATAAATTGTACCAACTCCTTGCTGTCAAGAGAACTGCTATAATGCTTTTGCAAAATTCTCGAAACAGTCCATTTTTCTTAGAAAAAGAGAATAAGTCAGACTATTTAAGATATAACCTGTCAAAATACATAACCAAGAAAAATCTTTTACAACTGGCTATCCACTTAATTGATAGGCCAAGTAAACCACCAGATGTCTGCTAGTTTCCTTCATGCGGTACAGTGGAAGAATGACTTTATTCATCACAACAGTACCCTGGTGCAGTTGATGGTCAGCTGAACGTGAAAACCTTTTAACATACCAGGAACAGACATTCAAAAATGTTGCTATAACATAGGTCATGCTTCCATTCAAGGCTTTTACCTAGTTGTAGCTGATAAAAATAATGATCTTCCTCTTTCACACTATGCTTGCAAAATGTGCCACTCACCCAGTAAGATTCACTTCTTATGACAGCACTGGTCGAAAGGGAAAAAAAAAAAGAAAAAGGATGTCAAGATTCTATTCCTTCTTCCTTGACTCGATAGTTTTTTTCATCAGTCAGTTCCGGCCTGCGCTGACCATGAACTGGATCTTCAAATAGTGAAAACCAAAACTCCAACAACCAACATGATTCTGATGGATTGGAGAATCAAAGCTGGCATTAGGAGCTGAGATACATCAGCACCCACTTCAGAGCTTAGCAGCGCAGTCCAGCCTGTCTTCCATGAAGTTGTTTTAACTTTGTGAGTTCTTTCCTCCTCTTCCGGGCTCGTGCTGCTGCAGCTGCACTCAATAGTTTCTTGTTAGGGTAAGAACATGCCTCTCGTGATTTATCCAGTGAAGTTTCATCATCATGACCTTTCAATGATCCACCTTTAACATCTGATGAAGAAACTGAAGTCCTATCATGGTAAGACGTGAGGACTTGTTTATCTGGACAAGGCCTTAACTTCTGATGCTCTGTTTGGCTTGTTGCCGGTAACTCTTGGCTGCTTGTAGTAGCATTTTCCTCAAGCTGAGTGGCAATTGTTTGCCCCAAGGAAGGATCTGTTTCCTTACTGCTATGCAACATTGTTTTCTCTTCATAGTTCAGTGCTCTGTAAGATTGCCTGAAACCACACTGTCTACTGACAGGATCTTCCTTTCCTTCTTTAGATGAATGACAATGTTGGGAACTGGATCCAGATGTTTCATTTAGTAAAGGATGAAACCAACCACGCGGTGGCAAATAGAAATGTGGCCCTGATCCACAGAATATACTAGGACTATCATGCTCATGGCAAGGTCTAACATTTGGAAAATTGGACCAGCAAGGCCAAATATAAGGCGCCAAAGGCGGTCTGCTGTATAGCATTGGTGGGATATTAGTTGATGAAGATGCCAATATATCCACCTGCATGGACGTGGTGGTCTTTGCACTTGTTCCAGACTCACACTTGATGGTCTTAGAAATCTGCAGAGCATAAAATTCTTTGAGAAACATATACCATGGCATTAGAATTAGAAAATATGTTTTGGAGAGACCAAACCTGTTCCTTTAGTTGTTTGTTTGTGTCTTTCAAGGAAACATACTCTTTCATGACCAACTCCTTTTCCTACTCTCATTGCACATATTAGACAAAATTATTTAATGAAGGGATTACTTAAGATCAAAGTATACGAGAGAACTCATACAATGCATAAAATTGCTTTTTCAGCATACAAGGGCCACCGCCTTTTGACCTTTGGGACATGAAAGCAGAAGTGGCAGCCACAATTTTAGAAAATGGTAGTAGCAATGTATCAGATAATTATTTTTCAAGAACATATATCAGTTAATTACTGCTATTGCTACAAATGAAGAGATAACATCATAAGGGAATTAAGAATACCATCTTCATATTCTTATTTTTCAATGACAGATCAGCAACCTTTCTGATCAACTCCTCACGAATGGCCTGATAGAACATAGGAAAGAACTTAGAAGCATAATAAGGTGCCATCCATGGTAAGCACAAACGCCAATTTTAACTAGCCACTAATTAACAAGATTCTGGACAAAGGAAGAGAAATGAAAATACTTATCATTTTGTTTACCTGTCGCCTACGAATAGTCTGCCTAGCTGACTCTCTATTAGCTAGAATCCTGCGCATTCTCTTAGATTCCTTCTCAGCCTATGAGAAACTGAAACTTTAAATATATGTGTATAAATGAAATATGTGCATGCTATTGGAACCACCATTACCTCTGTCAAATTTTGGTTTTCCCTACGAGAGAAGCTAGTGTGACTAGTGGTGCAGGAAATGTCTGCTTTAGGCAATTCAGAAATCTGCTGTCCACTTTTTCTTTCCTCTATTACATCATTGACTGCGTCGTTATCTTCTTGATAATCGCCAACCAACTGTTCATGCTACAGGGAACCACACAAATGAAATCTCCACGATGACATGTTAAGGAGACCAATTTATATAAGCCAGGACAGCATAAAAAATTTACGTGTAAAGAGACAGACAAAAATAAATGTTAAACTCTGCTCATCATTTGTATGCTTCTCGTTAACACACAACCTCAGACACATTGAAGCCTAGAACCAATACAATACTAGTAAAATAATGCTTAGATAGACAGCTCCTCCAAAAATCTTTTCCTTTAATTTTGCTGAATCATCATTGCATAATATGCTTAATTCTATCAATTTGATAGAAAGATGACTTGGATGGTTGAGGTATGCACAATGTAGATTGAAAGATGCACTGATAAAGTAAATGCTTATTACTGTCCCAATGATTATTTCCTCTCTGACACAAATAAAGTAAATGCTTACTTCATTTCTGCTCTTGGTCAATCCTTTCATCTTCCTTGTGCATAAATACTTGCAGTCCACATGTCTGGGTGTTAACAACCAGATTCCTATCAGGTGAACCAAGGCCTAGACTAACTTCTCAATCATTTATTCTGTATCCTCAGAATATATATATGTATGCATGTATACTGATAGCTGGGATCAGATAAGATCCAGAGCAGTTTGTAACTAAGAAAGATACTAAAATTGCATATGAGAATGATAAGTCATTAGGTAAACAGACAGAGCTACACGACATACAATCAAGTCTCCAACCACTCCATGATGTACAATCAAGTTCCGAACCTTTAACTTCCAACACCTTGATACTTATGTTTGCATCTGCATAGGTAGTTGTTTCTTTCACTTTACCCTCGGTTTGTTTTCAATACATGTGATACACATGATATTTTTAAATTGATAATGCTGGAAGCTATGAAAAAGCAATGGTACACAAAGTTTTCACATAAAATTGGAAATTTCATATAAACTTGAAAATTTTGTTTCTGCAAATGGAACATTCTAGGTTTTTTTTAAAAGAAGAAGAAGAAGAAGAAGAAGAAGACAAGGTAGTATTATATCGTTCTATGTTGCTTGCTTTTATTTATATTTTCAGAAAACTGTTCTGATTTTCTCCCCCAAATGGATTGTTCCAGGTTGCTTATGAAAAGAAACTCAGTGTCCAGTCCATTATAAAACTTAAGAGTTGAAACGGCCACGGAACCAAGAACCTATTAGATAAAAGGAATTACTTATGAACATAAATGAGTGTAAAGATGTCATTTTTAACGCAGCGTCTCTCGTCATGCATCCCTTTCAGACAATTCCTTTCTCCGTTCACATTGTTCTTAAAGAAATTCCATCTATACTTCAACAAAGAACCTTTATTGCTTCCCTTCAATAGGAAAATTTTCCAATCAAATAAGAACGTACGTCTCCCATTCGCCAAAAGGAAACACAACTATCAGAATTCAACGCAAAAAGGAATGGAATCGAAAAAAGAATGAGTGTGTGTATATATAAGACCTCAAATTCCAGCAAGAAATTACCTCCAATCCCCACGGCTTCCCTTCTCTAAAGCTCACCTCCCGAGCCCTTGAAGGCGAGCCGTCGTCCTTAATCCTCTTGTTCTCCTTCTCCACCTCCTTCCCAGGGCTCTTCAGGATGGCCATCTCCGCGAGAGCCCTCGCCGCGTCGAGCTCCATCTCCGCAATTGGATCTGGGCCCCATTGCTCGCGGGGCAAAGAACAACGAGAAGTGGAAGGCAAGCCCCCTCCATCAGAGCTAGGGTTAGGTCCCCTTCCTCCAAAGTATCCCCTGTTCCCACTCCTCGTCTCCTCCTCCTCCATGCCCATCACTGCTCTAGCTCGACGAAGAGGGAGCTGCGCCCCTTATCGTCGGGTCCATCGGCTTTGCCCACGTAGCCATTGGAGTCCACCTGGCAGCTGACTCGATTGCCATATATGGACACGTGGCAGTATGATAGCACGGAGGACTCCTGTCCGGGCATTCGTTGGTCAAAGCCGCGGTGCCACGTGGATGGCTCGCACTGTGTGGCGTTGAGCTTGGGAGGGCCACGTGGCTAATTAGAAGGGCCGAGAAGGGGGTGCACGGTATCGGCTGGCCGCTTTCGATGGCGATGGGTTTCGTTACAGCCTTTTAGTTACGGATAGACTTTATTTATGGAATAACCGAAAGAATATTTTTTTAATAATAATTTTATAATTATTTTTCCATTTTCTAAAGAATAAATTCAAATTAATTTTTTTTAGATTTATCTTTGTAGTTATAGATTTATCGATTTGTAACGGTTTATATTATTAGCATACCCATGAGCATTACGCATGATTAAAAAAAAAATCTTGATGTAATATATTTTTATTTCTATTTGCAACATTTAAAAATAAATAATTATACAAAGGCTATCCTGCTTGACTTGTGCATTGAATTACAAAGCTTCTTCTAATATTGATTTAGGGTGTGTTCCACAGCACTCTCCCAGTAGCAGCCGCTGTTGATGGATGATCCCAACAGTTGCTATTGGAGGATAGCTAAAGGTGTTCTTTGCTATGGTTACTGGATGTTGACTGCAGCCATTTTTCTCGAATAAGAAGATATTATAGTTTTATTCGGTGGAAAATTTGGAACAGAGGAAACATCAGAGTTACTGCAAGAGATTTTTTTTTTTCTTTCTTTCTTTCAAAAGAAAAAAAAAATTAATTTTTGTTTTTATTATGTTTGGATAAACTAGCATGATATTTAATATTTTACACCGCTTCGGAGCGCCGGTTTGTCTGGCCCTGGCGCCATTGCATCTAGCTTCTAGGAACGAGTTTTTTGTCGCGGAACGTTCTGAGACCGCCACGTGTCCAAAGGTGGGTGCTATTCACCACGTGTATCCGATAAGTCCATCGTGATCTCAAGCCCCTTGTCCGTGCGGGTGTGTTGGGTGGCTTGCATGGTGGCCACGAGATGCAGTCGCACGTGACACGTGGTGGCGCTAGAGATGCTGCTTCCGACGCGCTGCTAATCTGCGGTCTGGAAGCCCACACGCATTGCCGACACCTAATTTAGCCGTTGATGCAATAACGCATACGTTCCAAAGAAGACCCCGCGATTCGTGTGCCGACACTGAGAATGACCACATCGCATGATGATGGCTCGAGCAAGATCTGGGCACCCAATTGTGGTGTGTTATTTTCGCATCAACCGAAATCGGCGTGGACGAACCAAGAGCCAACGGAACAGTCTTTAAATCTGCTTCTGAGAGCAGGATGGTGATTAGAATTCAGTAGTTTATTTATTTCCCAGACTTCCCTCCTAGTTTTTCCAATATAATGATATATGGGTGCATGAATCCTTTTTATTCTTCATATTAATTACCAGCCTCTTCTCCTGACTGCCGTTGGACATTGTTTGGTCTTAATTTGTCCCTTCTTTAGAGCAAGGCCAGTCCGAGCCAGGGCTAACATATAACAGTGCAGTCAGGAAGAACCTTTCAACAATGGCCCTGTATAATATACTGTAGGACAATATTTTCAGAAATGGCTTTCATGTCCACTTGCAAACCCAACTTGGTTGAACGGTGCGATCAAATTCATGGTGAACACTAAAATCAACGATTCACACCATTCCTTATAATCTACAATGTCTGAACTGCATGTTAAAAATAATGCATACATATTTAGGACTCATCATCGACACAATCAATACTAAATGATCAATTTCTCATAGCAAAGACAGTAGATGTATCTTTGGGATTATATACATTTAAATGCACTGAATTTGGATATCTCTCTTTTCCACCAAAAGCTGTTTACCTTGCTTCATAGCTGTCAGAACAGGCCCAGACATCGACCCAGCTAAAGGCTTGGGTCACCGAGTTACTGGTTCAACCGTTGAATCGAACCATTGATTCAATTATTTTAATATAAAAATATAATTATATTAATAAAAATTAATTTTTAAGAAAAAATTAAGATCAATATGATAATAAACTGTAACATCTAATATCATTAAAAACTTCAAATTATAATCATATAAATATATTAAACTAATAATTTAAAAGTAATATGTATAATAATCTTTTAAAATTTAAATATAAAAAATCAAAACACACTAGAAATTTACTAGCATCTATACTAAAGAAATTAAATAAGAATCATCAAAAGATGCAAAATTTGGGTCAAAACTCAAATCCCATTTGAGTTTCTTCGGTATACATCGTAGGGGCAAAGGCTTAAAGAATTTGAAATGACATTAGCAAACCAATGATCCCATCTGATTCAAGCTGGGTTGATCGATTCATGGGTCATTGATCAGGTTATTCTGAGTGTCTTACCCATCCAATTTTATATTAGATTTGATGTGCTGATCACCTCCTCTGGGCGGCATCATAACGCCTTGCGCAATTCCCGGAATCAAATGATGTGATAACTTATTTTTGGGATGTTGAAACTCTCGCCCCGCCATCCGGTACCGGCCTCTGGCTCCGGCCTCCAGCTCCAGCTCCGGCCTCTAGCTCCGGCCTCCAGCGTCGGCTCCGGCATCCGGCTCCAGCCTCTAGCTTCGGCCTTCAGCTCCAGCCTCTGGCTCCGGCACTGGCCTGTGGCTCCAGCCTCCAGCGTCGGCTTCGGCATCCGGTACCGGCCTCTGGCTCCGGCCCTCAGCTCTAGTTTCAGCCTCTGGCTCTGGCCTCCAGCGTCGGCTCCGGCATCCGGCTCCGGCCTCCAGCTCTGGCCTTCAGCTCCAGCCTCTGGCTCCGGCATCCGGCTCCAGCCTTTAGCTCCGGCCTTTGGCTCCGGCCTCCGGCTTCAGCTTCGACTTTAACTTGGTGCCTTATTTTCCTAAGTACACTAAAGCCCACCTCAGGTATCGGACCCCGAGATTCGAGACATCCATTACCGTGTATCTCGATCACCAAAATCACGGGCAAATACTAGCACGCCCCGCAGTTGCCGACATACACGGCGTCCATTCAGCAACGACTCACCTACTTGCCGTTCGCGAAAGCTCATCCTAACAAGGAAGATTCAACGGTTCCAACGGAACGAGAGAAAAGGAACCCCTAGACAGGTATAAAAAGAGGACCCCGAGCTCAGGGCGGGGGATCCTCTCTTCTTCTCCCAAAAAAGAAAAGACCCACATACAACACATTCATGTTCTACAAGCTCACTGACTTGAGCGTCGAAGGGTCCTCGCCGGAACCACCGGCCCGGAGACTTCTTGCAGGTTTTCAGAGGAAGAAGGCGACCTTTTCACCTCCTTGGAGGCACCCAAAGATCTCAGCACACCCAGCACTCATCACAAGTGACTTGGCAGCATCAGATTGGCGCACCAGGTAGGGGCCACACACGCAGGAGGTAAAAATTCTCCCTGTGACCCCACTGCTTCTGCAAGGAAGACGATGGTGACAACGCGAGCTCAGGAAGCCTCCACCAACCATGCCGCGGAACGCCTTCCATGGGCTGAGCAATCGGAGGCCAACCTCCGTGTTCCGCCCCCTGCACAGATGAACCAGTCTGATCGGCTTGATGTTCTAGCTCATCAGGTACAGGACCTGTTGACCCAATTATTGATTTTGATGATTAATAAAGGAATTGAGTATATTTACTTGATTACTAATAGATTTGATAAGTGTTTCAGGACTTAAAAATATTTGATCAATATAAAGGTATTAAGAAACGTGTTTTGAATCAATTGCAAATCATAAGTTTCAAAGTTTCAGAATCTGGAGTCGACACCTAGGAATGCTGGAGCCGACCCATGGCCAGTCAAATATTCTCTGATTTTTGATATGGACTGGAGCCGACACCTAGAGTTTCGGAGCCGACACCCAGAGTTTCGGAGTCGATACTTACAGTGTATGGAGCCGACTCCAATGCGGGGACAGAACGCTTATTTTTTTAGCATCTTGGAGCCGACACACACAGTCTTTTGGAGCCGACACCTGACGATGGCGAGCCGACACCTAACTTTTTTGGAGCCGACTCCTCGACGAACTCAGAACTTTCTATTTTTGGATAAACGACTTGGAGCCGACACCTAAAAATTGGAGCCGACTCCAACCTGTCTGGGATGAAATTTTAAAATGCCAGATCAGCTCTAACGGTAATATTTTCTTTTTATCTAACTTCTAACGGATATATTTTTTTCCAGGTACACTCCAACGGCTAGTTTCTTCCCAAAAATAGATTGAAAAAAATCTATAAAAAGGGAGAACGCCCGTTTGAAAAATAATGAAAAGAAAAGGAAAAAATGAAAAATAGAGAGAATATTCAAATCAAAAATCCGAGAAGTCTTGAGCCTGAAATCCAAGAGAAAAGTATTCAAACTCAAATCCTTCCACTCCAAAAAGCTCAAAGAGGAATCCAAGGCATTCAAACTTGAAAAATCGAAGGATTCTCAAAAAGAAAGAAGAAGCTCTGTTCTTGAAGATTTTCCAACTTCTCATCTGCTACATCTGCAACGAATCAAAGCTGAGGCCTGATTCAACATCTCCAAAGAGAAGAGGAAAAAAGAAAATAAGAAAAGCTCAATTTCAATCTACTTCAAACAGGCTTTTCTAACCCTATTCATTTATTTTTGAATATTTGCTCATTTGAGGAGCTTTGTATTATTGAAAAATCTATTCATTCTTGTTTGTGCTAGTTCAATCAAGGGATTGAACTAGTGGAGGTTGTATACCTCGGGTCAAGCTAGAATAGCTTGAGTTTAGGGTTTTGTGCTGGTGAGCCCGAAAAACCAGCTGGGTTCGTTGTGATCCCGGTAAAACAACAAGTTTGAGTTGTGAGCTTGGAAAACAACTCGGCTGTAATCTAGAGAGATTATAGTGTGGACCCAAGTGAATCTTGGGAGTGGACGTAGGTGTTGGTTGCACCGAACCACTATAAAATCTTGTGTTTGCCGTGCTTATTTCTCTATCTCTATCTCCTTGTTTGTACTTATATTACATTGCATTTAATTTCATTTCACAAAGCCAATAGTTTTTAAAAGTCTTAAATTTTTAAAGAACCCAATTCCCCCCCCCCCTCTTGGGTTGCCATCTGGGCCAACAATTGGTATCAGAGCAAGTGCTCATTTAGAATTTGATCTCACGATCAAGAGCTAAAGATCCAAATGGCAACACAAAGTTGGTCTTCATTTGCTGAAGGTCATTCTACGAATAGACCTCCCTTTTTAATGGTTCAACTATTCATATTGGAAAGCTAGAATGAGGATATTCATTCAAGCTTCTGATTATGAATTGTGGGTGTTATAATTAATGGACCTAGTACACCCACACACTTATTGATGGCACTATTGTTCCTAAGCCCGAAAGGGATTGGAATGATAATGATAGGAGAATGGCACAACTAAATGCTAAGGCCATTAATATTTATATTGTTCCTTAGATCAAATGAATTCAACCGAATCTACTTGTAATTCCGCAAAAGAAATTTGGGATAGGTTGGAAATTACTCATGAAGGAACAAACCAAGTTAAAGAATCAAAATAAATATTTTGGTTCATAAATATGAATTATTTACATGGAACAAACTGAAACCATCACATGCATGTTCACTAGATTCACTGATATTGTGAATGGTTTGAAAAGTCTTGGTAGAATTATACTAATGCTGATCTTGTGCGCAAAATTCTTAGGTCACTACCAAGATCGTGGGAAGCAAAAGTCACTGCAATCCAAGAAGCAAAGGACCTCAATGCACTACCCTTAGAGGAGCTCTAGGATCTTAATGACCCACGAGTTAACAATGAAGCAGCATGTTGAGAGGAAACAAAAAGAAAAAACTATGCTCTCAAGGCTGCAGAAAGTGAAGAGAGCAGCAGTGATAATGATGATGATGATGATGAGACTGCTCTTCTGGCAAAAATTCAAATTCATGAGAAAAAGGCCCTTCCACAAAAGAAATTTGGAATTAAATGGAAGGAGAAAAAGAAAAAAAAAGGAAAGAAAAGAGAAAGACCCCTTGATATGTTATGAGTGTAAAAAGCCAGGGCACTTCAGATATGATTGTCCTTTGAAAGAAGCCTACAAGAAAAGAAGAAAGCATATATGGCAACATGGAGTGACAGCGATGAATCCTCTTCAAGAAGAACAAAAAGAAGTTGCAACATTTGCTTTATGGCCAAACGACGACGACAATGAGGTAAGTTCTGAAAACCCAAATGATGATTTACATTTGATGAAATGTTTGAAGCTTTCAATGAACTATAGATGATTTTAAATTTTGAAAAAGAAATATAAATTTTGAAAAATGATAATTCAATTCTAAGTAAAGAAAAAGATAATCTTACTAATGAGAAAGATGCTGAAATCTGAAAAAGAAAAATTGATAAAAGAAAAAGAATCAATTTCCAAGAAAATGAAATTAAAGAAGGAAGTTGAAAATATAAGAATATTGTTGAGAAATTTACTTATAGTTCAAAAACTTAATTTATTATTGAGTAGTCAAAAGCTATTTTGACAAAGCTGGTTTAGGATATAACCTAACATAAAAAAAAATTTATCAAAAATTTTTTAGAAAAGAAAAAAGATAATATTACATGTTTGTAACAAAAAGGTCATAAATCTTTGAATGTAAAGAAATATAACAAAAATTAAATAAAAAGCTAAGAAAATATGGGTTCCGAAAGGAACAATTTTTATGCTGCTAACCATGAAGGACCCAAGAAAGCTTGGGTACCTAAGCATAAAGTTTGATTATTTTTGCAGGAATGTCTTGTAGCCAAAAGATCAAAGAAAAAGTGGTATCTTGATAGTGGCTGCTCAAGACATATGACGGGTGACAAAGATGAATTCATCACCCTTGAAGAAAAGAAGGTGGAGTTGTGACGTTTGGCGACAACGGTAAAGGTCAAATTCATGGGCCTTGGTAAAGTTCGCATAACTCCCTATACATATATTGATAATGTACTTTATGTTAATGGTTTGAAGCATAATCTAATAAGTATAAGTCAATTATGTGATAAAGGTTTTAATGTTTCATTTAAATCTTCTTATGCACTGTAACTAATTCTATTGATGATAGCATTGTTTTTACTGGTTATAGACATGGCAATGTTATACTTGTTGATTTAGAAAATTATCTTGAGTAATCATTGCTTAATTGCTGATAATGCTAACATAAATGAATTAGTTGGTTGTGGCATCGTAGATTAGGTCATGCAAGCACACACCTTATTTCAAAACTAATTAAAATGGATTTAGTAAAGGATTACCTAAACTAGATTTTGAAAATAAAAATTGTGATGCATGTCAATTTGGAAAACAAACTAGAAGTTCTTTTAAATCTAAAAATATTGTTTCAACTTCTAGGGCACTAGAGCTACTTCACATGGATCTTTTTGGACCAACTAGAACCACAAGTCTAGGAGGAAAGAAATATGGTCTAGTGATTGTAGATGATTATTCTAGATATACTTGGGTAATGTTTTTAGCTCACAAAGATGAGACTTTCCATTATTTTGAAATTCTTCAAGAAAGTCACAAATGAGAAAAACACTACTATAGTATCTCTAAGAAGTGATCATGGAACAGAATTTGAAAATCATTTATTTGAAAATTTTGCACTGAAAATGGAATTAATCATAATTTTTCAGCCCCTAGGACTCCACAACAAAATGGTGTAGTTGAAAGAAAAAATAGAACTCTAGAAGACATGGCCCGTACCATGCTATGTGAAAGCAACTTACCAAAATACTTTTGGGCGGAAGCTATTAACACAGCATGTTACATCTTAAATAGAGCTTTAATAAGACCAATATTAAAGAAAACACCTTATGAATTATGGAATGAAAGAAAACCAAATATAAAATACTTTCATGCATTTGGATGTAAATGTTTCATTCATAATAATGGTAAAAACAATTAGGAAAATTTGATGCTAAATCTGATGAAGGAATTTTCTAGGTTATTCAACAACTAGTAAGGCATATAGAATCTTTAACAAGAAAACCTTAATAGTTGAAGAATCCATTCATGTAGTTTTTGATGAATCTTTAGCAACTGGATCTGAAAGATTGATGATGAGGAAGATACAAACATAATTGAAAAGATCTTGAAAAACTTAATATTGAAGTATCTTCTGATCATGAACAAGAAGCTAAAGATGATGATTCACATAAGGACGATGATGTTGATGATCATAATGATAGATCTTCCAAGAGACTGGAGATATGCCTATAGTCATCCTAAGGAATTGATTATAGGCGATCCATCTCAAGGAATAAGGACTAGATCATAATGAGAAATATTAGTAATCATCTTGCATTTGTATCACAAATTGAACCTAAAACTATTGAAGAAGCTGAAAAAGATAATAATTGGATGTTAGCTATGCAAGAAGAACTAAATCAATTTACTAGAAATAATGTTTGGACTCTTAGTGAAAGACCTAAAAATCATTCAGTAATAGGATCAAAATGGGTATTTAGAAATAAATTAGATGAAAATGGCATAGTAATTAGAAACAAAGCTAGATTGGTTGCTAAAGGATATAATCAAGAAGAAGGTATTGATTTTGATGAAACCTTTGCACCTGTAGCTAGATTAGAAGCCATTAGATTATTACTTGCATTTGCATGTCATATGCATTAACTTATTTCAAATGGATGTAAAAAGCGCATTTTTAAATGGATTTATAATGAAGAAGTTTATGTAGAACAACCACCAGGTTTTGAAGATCACGAATTTCAAATCACGTTTTTAAATTGCACAAAGCTTTATATGGTTTGAAACAAGCACCTAGAGCTTGGTATGATAGGTTAAGTAAATTTCTAATTGAAAATGATTTTACAAGAGGAAATGTTGATAAAACACTGTTTTTGAAAAGAAAAGTAAAGATTTACTTGTAGTACAAATATATGTAGATGATATTTTTGGTGCTACTAACAATTCTCTTTGTCAAGAATTTGCAAAGTTAATGCAGGGAGAATTCGAGATGAGCATGATGGGAGAACTCAACTTCTTCCTTGGACTCCAAATCAAACAAAGCAAAGAGGGAATCTTTATCAACCAAACCAAATACACAAGAGAACTACTCAAAAAGTTTGGTATGGAAACAATGAAACCCCTTGGAACTCCAATGAGTCCTTCATGCAAGCTGGACAAAGATGAAGAAGGTAAGAAAGTTGATCAAAAGTATTATCGAGGTATGATCGGATCCCTTCTTTATTTAACAGCAAGTAGACCAGATATCATGTTTCAGTATGTTTATGTGCTAGATTTCAATCTGAACCTAAAGAATCACATTTAATAGCTGTTAAAAGAATTTTAAGATATCTAAATGGAACTAAAAATGTAGGTTTATGGTATTCTAGAGACTCACATTAAACCTAATTGCATATTCAGATTCTGATTATGCTGGATGTAAATTAGATAGAAAAAGCACAAGTGGTGCATGCCAATTCTTAGGAGTAACTTAATCACATGGTTTAGCAAAAAGCAAAATTCAGTTGCATTATCAACTACTGAAGCTGAATATGTAGCAGCTGGAAGTTGCTGTGCGCAAATCCTATGGATTAAGCGACAACTTGAAGACTATGGTATCACACTTGATAAAACTCCATAAGATGTGATAACACTAGCGCAATCAATTTAACTAAAAATCCAATTCAACATTCAAGAACAAAACACATAGAAATTAGATATCACTTTATAAGGAACATGTAGCTAATAATGAAATTTGTTTAGATTATGTAAACACTGAAGAACAATTAGCTGATATATTTACAAAACCTTTGAGTGAAGAAAGATTTTGTTATCTTAGAGGTGAATTAGGGATTTGTGACCCTTTGGATTGATTTTGAAACTCTAAGGAATGACTATCTAGATTTCTATTAATTTCTTGATATTTCTTTCATAATTTTAAGGACAAATTATCTAGTCATCTGAGTAATTTGATTCTTTATACTCCAAAATTTTATCAAATTTTATCGAATTTATTTTGATAAGTTTCAGATGTTTGAATCTCAATTATTTTCTCTGAAATTGTCAGTGGAGTCGACACCTCAGAATGAGGAGTCGACACCTTTCTGTGTCGCTCTCGGTCCCTGACCTTGGAGCCGACACCCGTATAAGTGGAGCCGACTCCAGTTCGAGCGTTGACTGTGTTAGCGATTTGGAGTCGACACCCAACTTTGCGGGAGTCGACACCTGGGGTCCCAAATCGATTTATTAGGGCAGAGTCGACACCTCGTCATTTCGTATCTTCTCAAATCCTCTACCAAACTCTTCCAAAACTCTCTCAAAGCCTCTCCATCTCTAATTCCTCTACCCAAGCTTTCCTAAGGATCCAATGGCACCTAAGAGAGAGGTTCGGTGATTGGAGTGCCTGTGGTGACCGAAAAATGCTCGTGAGGCGACCCGTCCGCGAGCCATCTCCAAGCGAGGATTCCTCCACCGCTTCGGACAATCCCAACTCTTCTTCCCCTCAGGTAGATACCTAGGAGGGTAATAACTATGGGTAGAAAAGTTGACTTCGAGCTCTTTGATCCGAAGGTTTTTCGATTGGAAGACAACTCAAAGAATTATGCTGGGATAAGTTTGTTCTCTTGATGTTCCTACTTCCCAGCACTAGTAAAAGAATTTTACTTCAATTTATCGAGAGGTGATGGTGGTTTAGTGAGCTCTGTCAGAGGTAAACGGATTCATCTTACTTTTCAAAAATTAGGAAACCTCCTAAGCATCCCCATTACCGGATTAGCAGCCGATATGCACAGTGAGAGATCAGCAGCTCTGTCGAGGATGTTAGGAAGAGAGGTTACAGAATTTGAAGAGATTAGGGCTAACCAATTGCCCTTGGAATTAAGATTACTTCACAACATTTGCAGCAGGATTTTGTTCCCAAAACCGGTCGTTTTGAGTATGTCTCTGAGCGGGACATTGTGTGATGGACAGTATATGACCGGTCAACCTATTAATTTAGCTGCTATGATGATATTCTATATGGCCGAGGCTGGAGGGAAAAGAAGGTCGTCCTTACCTATGGCATGATTCTGACCATGGTATTCAGGAGCCAAGGAGTAGTGATTCTAGAGAATGAACCATCCAAGAATCTCAGGCACACCGATTACTACAGTTGGCCACTTTGCATAGGATGGGATTTGTAAAGGTGAACGGGCAATGGGAAAGGAAAGGTAACTTGGATGAGAGAGCCCTGAGCCTAGACTTTTTGGACCTTATGAGGCTGGTCCATCTGTGAGGGTTTCCTCTCCGCAGCCAAGGAGTTCTGTTCCGGCCCCTGCACCTGCTCAAACTCTTGTTCAGCCATCCACTTCATCAGTTGGATTTTCAGACCTTCAATTGGAGCAACTCAAAGACTTACTTGCTGCTCAGAAGGATGAAAAAGACTGAGTTTGATAATAAATTTATGAATCTTAAAGAAACTCTTTATTCCCTAGATGATCGCATTAGCAGATAGAATCAACTCTTAGCTCTTCTGCTGGATCTTTAAGTAATGATCTGAAGAATATTTGAAGAACTTAAAGATATCTGTGGAGATTCTGAGACCTATTCAAAGTGCAATGCAGAGCTTCAAGATAAAATCATGACTGCTTGCTCTTTTGTTGATAGAAGGTTGAAAGAATTTGTAGCCACTCAAAGTGATGGAATGGGAAAGATTTTGGATCATTTGACAAGGATCATTAGAAACAATCTGTAATTTTCTTGTAAGTTTTTTTGTAATGAGATATGTTGTTTGATGTTTGTAATGAAAGTTTAAACTTTTGATGTAATGAAAGCACAGTTTCTTTTTGTAATACTTGACTTTTGATGAAATGAAATTATCTTTTGATCTATCAATTTTATCTTTTGACTTAACTTTTCTTTATCTTTTTGTTGATTACAAAAAAGGGGAGAAAGTTATGTCGTATATGCATTTGAATGAAAGTTATGTCGTATATGCATTTGAATGAAAGCTATGTCATATATGCATTGATTAGCATTTGATTGATTAGTATCAAATTAATTTGAAAATACATAAATAAGCTTAAGTGAACATTGATATAAAAGTAAAATTGATATAAATGAATCTTAAGTATCAAATATGTATAGCAAAGGAAGAACAATTGATAATTTAAACTTCATAGGGGGAGCTACCTTATTCAGGGGGAGCCTACTTGTGAAGATCACTTCCTTAAAAATTTTAAATTGAGAATACTATGCATATACTCAATGTTTTTATAATCATCAAAAAGGGGGAGATTGTTGACCCAATTATTGATTTTGATGATTAATAAAGGAATTGAGTATATTTACTTGATTACTAATAGATTTGATAAGTGTTTCAGGACTTAAAAATATTTGATCAATATAAAGGTATTAAGAAACGTGTTTTGAATCAATTGCAAATCATAAGTTTCAAAGTTTCAGAACCTGGAGTCGACACCTAGGAATGCTGGAGCCGACCCCATGGCCAGTCAAATATTCTTCTGATTTTTGATACGGACTGGAGCCGACACCTAGAGTTTCGGAGCCGACACCAGAGTTTGGAGTCGACACTTACAGTGTCTGGAGCCGACTCCAATGCGGGGACAGAACGCTTGTTTTTTTAGCATCTTGGAGCCGACACACACAGTCTTTTGGAGCCGACACCTGACGATGGCGAGCCGACACCTAACTTTTTCGGAGCCGACTCCTCGACGAACTCAGAACTTTCTATTTTTGGATAAACGACTTGGAGCCGACACCTGAAAAGTTGGAGCCGACTCCAACCTATCTGGGACGAAATTTTAAAATGCCAGATCAGCTCTAACGGTAATATTTCCTTTTTACCTAACTTCTAACGGATATATTTTGTTTCCAGGTACACTCCAACGGCTAGTTTCTTCCCAAAAACATATTGAAGAAAATCTATAAAAAGGGAGAATGCCCATTTGAAAAATAATGAAAAAGAAAAGGAAAAAATGAAAAATAGAGAGAATATTCAAATCAAAAATCCGAGAAGTCTTGAGCCTGAAATCCAAGAGAAAAGTATTCAAACTCAAATCCTTCCACTCCAAAAAGCTCAAAGAGGAATCCAAGGCATTCAAACTTGAAAAATCGGAGGATTCTCAAAAAGGAAGAAGAAGCTCTATTCTTGAAGATTTTCCAACTTCTCATCTGCTATATCTGCAACGAATCAAAGCTGAGGCCTGATTCAACATCTCCAAAGAGAAGAGGAAAAGAAGAAAAGCTCAATTTCAATCTACTTCAAACAGGCTTTTCTAACCCTATTCATTTATTTTTGAATATTTGCTCATTTGAGGAGCTTTGTATTATTAAAAAATACTATTCATTCTTGTTTGTGCTAGTTCTATCAAGAGGATTGAACTAGTGGAGGTTGTATACCTCGGGTCAAGCTAGAATAGCTTGAGTTTAGGGTTTTGTGCTGGTGAGCCCGGAAAACCGGCTGGGTTCATTGTGATCCCTAGGAAATAACAAGTTTTGAGTTGTGATCTTGGAAAACAACTCGACTGTAATCAAGAGGATTATAGTGTGGACCCAAGTGAGTCTTGGGAGTGGACGTAGGTATTGGATACACCGAACCACTATAAAATCTTTGTGTTTGCCGTGCTTCGATTATCTCTATCTCTATCTTCTTGTTTGTGCTTCATATTCACATTGCATTTAATTTCATCTATCACAAAGCCAATAGTTTTTAAAGGGTTAAATTTTTTAAAGAACCCAATTCACCCCCCCCCCTCTTGGGTTGCCATCTGGGCCAACAGGACCTGATGACGGTGGTGCGGGGATTGCAGGAACACTGCTTTGCCGCTGCGCCTCAGCCCCCTCTGCCTCACGAAGGGGGGCATGGAGCAAATCAATCTCATCGAAGCGGGACTCCACCTGAGGCCTCCCACCACTCGCCCCCTGAACCTCGTCGCCGAGAGGCTTCAAAGCGACGGCGGTCTCTCTCCCACCATTCTGATCGTTCTCATCGGTGGCTAGGCGAGAAGGAGCCAAGACGGGTGTACTCCCTGCATCGGCGGTCTTCCCCGGCTTCATCTTCTAACTCCTCTAAAGATGACACCAACAGGAGGACCACTCGTCGGGCTGAACAGCGGCTCGATGAGTATCATCAACGGTTGGAGGAGCTTAGTTGCCGGATCGCCAACCCTTACGGGACGGACTACGATCACCGTCCCCCGCTCTCCCTCGCATCATGGAGGAGCTGGTTCCGCCCCGGTTCCGTCTCCCCCAGTTGGACCCATATGACGGCACGACATACCCTTTGGACCACCTGAAGAGCTACAAGGTTCTTATGCAAGTCCAGGGAGCGACGGACTCTCTCCTGTGTGTCGCCTTTCCTGCCATGCTTCGTAAGGCGGCATGCGTGGTATTCTCGCCTGCTACGCGCAGCATCAATTCCTTTCGACAACTCGAGTGATCTTTCCTGGCCCACTTCGATGCATGCCGAAAGATCCCACGAGTGGCTGATAGCTTATTCGTTGTTCAACAAAGGAGTAGCGAAACCCTGAAGGACTTTGTTGCTCGTTTCAAGAAGGCGGCGCTAGAGATATATAATTTGGATAATTCTGTAGCCACTTTGGCACTAAAGCGAGGACTTTGTCCTTCTAGATTTGCCTACTCCTTGGATAAGAAGCCTCCTGGCTCCTACGCCGAGCTTCTAAGTCGGGCGCAGAAATACATTCGCACCGACGAAGCGGACTCTTCTAGAAGGGAGGCTGATAAGAGTTCCAGCAAAAAACTGGCATCCGTGGAGCCTGCTGGATCACGGTTCTGGAAGCCTGAGCCTCCCCATCACTGGACCACCGGTCTCAAACGCTTGTTCCCAAGGAGTAGTTCACCCCCCTCCTGGCTCCGATATCTCACATTCTACTAGAAATCGAAGAGGAGTCCCTACTTTCGACGTCCACCTCCTATGAAGTCAGGGACCCCCCGCAGCAAAGAACTTTACTGCTGGTACCACCGAGACTACGGTCATGACACTGAGGACTGCCGCCATTTGAAGAAGGCTATTGAAGAGCTTGTCCAACAGGGTCACTTGGGCAAGTTCATTCAAAGAGGAAACCTTCCTGCTCCGGGTTCATCGACGCCTCCTACGCTTTAGACCGGCGTCGACAATGCCCCTACAGAAAAGACAATCGCCATGATTTCCTGGGGGGCAGGCAGCAGCTCGAAAAGAGGCAAGAGGGGTAGATTCTATAATTCCTTTCTTTAGGAAGGACTTAGATGTAGTGGTTAATAAGCATGATGACGGCGTCGTCGTATCCATTACCATAGCCAAACATCCTGTAAAAAGAATTTTAGTGGATAGTGAAAGTTATGTGGATGCTTTAAGCTACGAGGCTTTTGTTCGGATGAACCTGTCAAACTCCTCCCTTTGACCCGTCGCCACGCCTTTGATGGGCTTTACTGAAGATTCTGTGAGCGTCGAAGGGGAGATCGCCCTCCTGTCACGGCTGGGACTCCTCCGCGCCAAAGTACGATAATCATAAATTTCGTGGTGGTCCGGGTCCCGTTGGCTTACAACGCTATCCTGGGAAGGCCGGCACCGGCTTGTGGCTTCGGCCTCCAGCGTCGGCTCCGGCATTCGGCTCCGGCCTCCAGCTCTGGCCTTTGGCTCCGACCTCCAACGTCGGCTCGGCATCCGGCTCGGTCAGCTCCGGCTTTAGCTCCGGCCTCTGGCTCCGGCCTCCGGCTTTGGTATCTGGCTCCGGCTTCGGTATCTGGCTCCGGCCTCCGGCTTCGGCTCCGACTTTAACTTGGTTCCTTATTTTCCTAAGTACACTAAAGCCCACCTCTGGTATCGGACCTCGAGATTCGAGACATCCATTACGCGTATCTCGATCACCGAAATTATGGGCAAATACTAGCATGCCCCGCAGTTGCCGACATACATGGCGTCCATTCAGCAACGGCTCACCTATTTGTCGTTCGCAGAAGCTCATCCTAACAAGAAGATTCGACGGTTCCAACGGAACGAGAAAAAAGGAACCCCCTAGACATGTAAAAAAGAGGACCCCGAGCTCAGGCGGGGGATCCTCTCTTCTTCTCTCAAAAAGAAAAGACCCACACACAACACATTCCTGTTCTACAAGCTCACTAACTTAAGCGTCAGAGGGTCCTCGCCGGAACCATCGGCCCGGGGACTTCTTGCAGGTTTTCGAAGGAACAAGTGACTTAGCAGCATCAAGAACCAGATCAGCTTGTCTTTAGGGTTTCTGTTCAACCAATTGATTCGGCCCGATTCTAATAACCATGCCTTGCTCTTCATCTCCATGGACTCAAGGACTCTCCTACCTCAAAAGATTCCACCTCCTCTACATAAATAAAACAAGAAGGCATCATTTTCTCCAGAGTCGGCCTAGATCCTTTTTTTGTCCCTATCTCATGGTCCATTGTCTGATAAAAACTAAGCAACTCCCTTGATCTCAATTGCCAGCATGGAAACCATTCAGATGGCTCTTTCTCTTCATAAGCTCCTCCCCTCCACCTCTCCACGCTTCTCCCTTCAGAGAGCCCAACCTCTCAACGTATCTCTCAGAGCTCACGGCAGCAGGCTGCAAAGCTTCTTGGATCTGAGCCCTCCTGAATCCAGGCCAGAGTCTCTCGCCATCGACCTCCAGCGGCACGAGCCATCAAACTCATCGTCGTCCTACGATGTGGCCATCCTAGGCTGCGGCCCAGCCGGCCTGCGCCTCGCCGAGCAAGTCTCTATGCATGGCGTTCCCGTCTGCTGCATCGACCCGTCGCCGCTCTCGGTGTGGCCCAACAACTACGGAGTTTGGGTCGATGAGTTTGAGGCCATCGGTCTTGAGAGCTGCCTCGACACAGTCTGGCCGATGGCAACCGTCTTCATCGACGACCAGAACAGGAAGTATCTCGGCCGCCCCTATGGAAGGGTCTGTCGTAAAAGACTAAAGAGACGGCTGCTGGAAGGATGCGCTTCAAATGGAGTCAAGTTCCACAAAGCGAATGCATGGAAGGTGGAGCACAAGGAATTCAGCTCCACCATCTCGTGCTCCGATGGCTCCGAGCTGAAAGCTAGCATGATCGTCGACGCCACCGGATTCTCAAGTCCATTTATAAAGTACGACAAGCCAAGGAACCATGGTTATCAGATTGCGCATGGGATCCTTGCAGAGGTCGACGGCCACCCGTTCGACGCCGACAAGATGGTGCTCATGGACTGGAGGGACTCGCACATGGGCAACGAGCCTTGCTTGAGAGCTCGGAACGACAAACTCCCTACATTCCTTTATGCCATGCCCTTCGACTCGAAGTTGATCTTCCTCGAAGAGACGTCGCTGGTGAGCCGGCCGGTGCTTTCATACGTTGAAGCCAAGAGAAGGATGGTGGCAAGGCTGAGACACCTGGGAATCAAAGTGAGGCGTGTGATCGAGGATGAGAAGTGTTTGATTCCTATGGGCGGGCCACTCCCCGCAATTCCGCAGAATGTAATGGGGATCGGCGGCACTGCTGGATTGGTGCACCCATCGACAGGGTACATGCTGGCAAGAACCTTGGCGCTGGCTCCGGTGGTGGCCGATGCCATGGCTGAATGCTTGGGGTCAACAAGGATGATCAGAGGGAGACAGCTTTACAGTAGGGTGTGGAGCAGACTGTGGACAGGGGAGAGGAGGAGGGCTAGGGAGTTCTACTGCTTTGGGATGGAGACTCTGCTGAGGCTGGACTTGAAGGGTACCAGAAGGTTCTTTGATGCTTTCTTTGATTTGGATCCATACTACTGGGAAGGGTTCCTCTCCTCCAGGTTGTCACTTGGGGAGCTGTTTGTTTTGAGCTTGTCTTTGTTTGGGCATGCATCAAACCCTACCAAGTTGGATATAGTCACCAAGTGCCCTGCGCCTCTAGCTAGAATGATGGGCAGTCTGCTTCTCCAGTCTACTTAGACACAAGGCTACATGTATAAGAAGAACATAATCTGTGTTTGGTGTTCAAATTTTTCTCTTTTTTTTTTTTAAATAATAAAGTGATGCAGCACAAGTAGAGCACCTCAACTAATTCTATTTGATGGGGATTCTGATATTGGTCTGAAACCAACTGATTGATGAACAAAAAAAAAAAATATTGGAGCCTTTAGGAAGATTGCAGGGCATAAAAAGAATAAAATCAAATCTCGCCATTTAGTCGCTACCTCTCATTCATGCAAAAAACTGTGCGAATTAGCAACAAGCATCCACGAATTTGCCAAACGGGAATTCTATTCATGCAATTATTAGACGGATGGTAAAGACCTCTTTCAGTTTGCGAGGTAAGAAATCTCTCGATTTCACAATAAGTCAACGGGAGTCATTTTAAAAAAAAAAAAAAAGTAGTTTTCCCCTAATAATTAATTCGGTCTCCACCGCCATCAAAATCTTACAGAAATTAAGCATGTCAAGAGGAGAGGCAACATTTATGATAAGGTATAACAAGATATGCAGATTTTGTAGATCCTTTGAGTACAATTAGGAACTCTCCAACCAAGTCTGAAACATGAAGGGAACAATCTAATCCTATATTGGAACAGTTTGTTATACTTTGTAGAAAGTGTCAGTAACAAGTCTCAATCCAAAGTCACTGGAATGACAGGCAGTGCTTGCACTTACAACACAAACGATTTTTGTGAAAACTTGGGCCAACCGAAGTCAAGCTGCATCAGCATTGTGCCATCCCTTTGTGCATGGAGGTATTTTCATGAACTCATCAAACTCCTTCACATGAATGTCACAGCATTTCCACTACATATGGGCAAAGACATGTTGGAAAGATCAGGTGGCAGTAGATTCAATTGAAAAATAATTTAACCACCCCAAAAAGGATAAGAAAACCTACCCCTCTCATCCTATCATGAAAAATTGCTGGACCTGGATGGTATTCGCATGCAGTTTCATGGTTATCCTTCTCTTTAAAGGTTTTGCCACATCCTTTATTTCTGCAAATCTGGGGTTCATTCAGATCAACTATCTCTTGACTGGGGGAACAGCAGGCCTCTCAGCATGATCATCTTTCTTAGAAGAGACTACAGCTGGCTTTGAAGGTCTGCTTTGCGAACCTGAACAACACATGGCAGTTTTCTCAGTAATTGGAAGTGCCAGTTTCTTCGTTTCTGTAAAGTTCATCATGAACCACTCAAGTTCCAAAAACCAAAATTTTGACATGCTTTACACCAGCAACGTTTCAATGCCATCTTATGGCAGAAAGAAACATTACCATGATCAGAACAGAAAAAGCCTTGGCGGCACCTCGAACAAGAATCATCAGGTTTTCTGTTCTGAGCAGCAGATGGAACTGGCACCGGCTTCTGGGGCTTTGCAGATACAATCTTGGTGACTGGCTTCTCAGTCGTATGTTTACCTGTCTTACATCTTTATTCACAAAAGAAAGAAAAATTACATGCTAAGGCATGGAAATGCACCAAAGAGTAACCATCCAGCATGATTAAATGCAAAACAACGTGCAATCAAGCATGTCGTCATGATGACATCTACTAACAAGACATCAGCTTCTCGTTCTTGAGGCTATAACAAATGTCTCAAAGACCCAAACAATGAGAAATCTCTTGCAAATAAAAATGGAAAATTAAGGTTGTACTTGGCAATGCTGTCAACTTTTTTTTAAAAAAAAAAAAAGAAACAGAAGTTCCATTTTATTTTATTTTTTTTAACATTCCTCGCAATAAAAATATGTTTTGTAGTGATTGTTGCCTTTTATATTTTATAATTCAAACAACAGAAACATGTTTGATAGCTACTATTATTTTTTTATTTTTTATGATAGGAGCCACTTTTAAAAAGTTACTGTTTCAAAAAGTTGTTTTAATTTTCAAAAAGTTACTTTTGAAAAAGTGGAAGTGAAAATTTTCACTTTCACTTTTTTCATAATTAATGAAAATTAATTTTAAAAATAAAACAAGTAAAAACAATGTAACCAAACATATTTTTTAATCGAATTTTATATTTTTATTTTTAAAAATAAAAAATAAAAGTGATACTAAACAAACCCTAAATATTTTCAGTAGAGCAGTAAATTAAATAATTCCAGCAGAGTATCTGAGGTCTATCACTGAAAATATTAGCAATGTTTTCAATACAGTTCTTCCAGAAACAAAAGAAACGGTTTTCATGCTCCACTGCAGAGAATTACCCTATTCAACAGTGAAATGATATCAGTAAAGTTCAACTTCATAAGCAATAAATCAAAATTCATTCCTTCAACTATTTCAATTTAGCAAGCTGCAGAAAAAAGAAAATTTGCTTGCACAGACTTAAAGGAAGAAAATAGTTATAGCAACAAAAAGTTGCAGGAAGAAAAGATAAACCCAATTGAACCGGGAGGGTCATGTGGAATAACTACCAGCAACACCAATCTAGAAAGAGAGAAAAAATGAGGAGGAGGAGGAGGAGGAGGAGGAGGAAGACCATCTTATATCGGAAGGAAGATATAAGGAATCTGCATGTACTCATGATAATGCTCAAGAAAGGTCATGATAATGGAGAATAACACCCTTGACAGGAATTCAGGAAAGCCAATCTCAGAGGAAAAATGTAAAGAGGCATTTACAAATCTCAGTTATGAAAACAGATTAGGTGCAAACAAGTTAGCAGAACCATGATGGAAGCACAACACCAGTTTTGTGTAGCTGGCTGAATGTGCAATGCATGCCCAAGTATAAGCTGGCACCAGCCTTTCTTCAACTATAAAAAGGTCAAATATCCACTATCAAGGGAATCAAAAGCACAGGATTTGCATATTTAATAGACACGAAAGCAACAACATCCAATTAGGTGGGTTGACCACAGTATCGGTCAAATATGCACTATGTTTCAACAAAGAAGGTGCAAATGCCTTTTGGACATATTGTAGCTTTACATTTGTCATCTACAAAACTTTTTGTCTAAGCCACTTTGTAGAAACGTGAAATCTATCAAACCTTGCAGGTAGCATTAGCCATTTTACAAAGGGATAACACTTGAAGAAAATTGTAATGCAAAATCATAAAGGTTGGTGAGGGAAGCATAGGAAGAACAACATTGCAAGACAGAAAGTAGAAGTTTATCTTTAAACATACTAGGATTTGGCATGTGCAATACATGTGGTATGGTGATAAATCACTTTGGCTTAAAGAAGATTGACTCCTAAAAGTATAGATGGTTACAATTCGTTTATCTCAGTATTTTTTTTTTCTTTTCTTAATATGAGGGTTCCACCAGACTCAGTTGATTGTGGTTTTTTTTTTTTTTTTGGGTGTTCGAATTGGGGTTCAAAGTTTAGTTAGGAGTCCAACTTTACCCTAACCTACCTTTTCTTTCCTCTCCCCCTTTCCATCCAATTTGATTCTCTCTTCCATGAAAACAGATGGAAAGATAGATGATATCATCAAAATAAAGATAGTTTATGGACAAAATAGAACTCTAAAAATAATGAATGGCTATGATTTTTCTATCTCATTATTAGGCATTTGGTGTACTAGAGAGAGGGAGGGGGGATCAGTTGAGGCACTTTTTTTTTTTTTTTGAATATTTGTGTTAGAAATTAAGAGTCCACTTCTGGAAAGAGCAAGCAAACCTTATTTTTTCCATCTTGCATTGAGCATTTGGCAAACATTGGTCATGCAGGTGTTTTCATTATATACAGTAAGAGATGGTGTTTCAAGCAAGTTGATGTGACTGGACTTCTGCATGTGCTCACTTTAAATTTTGTTATGCAACTTAACAAAATACTATGACTATTCAACTTTACAAATATATACATTTTCCATTTAGTTGTTGTCAATTACTCAAGAAAAGGTACAAAAAATTAGTTACTTAGAAAACTGTCTTTGTTGTGCAGTACTCCCATCAGCATGCTGTCAAGCAGATCAGGATTCAGAAAAAAGACTTAAAACTGAGTAGGGATACATGGAAACCTGCAAACAGATCAAGTTCTTCTAGCAATAGGCCAACTTCAGCAACCAGTTGAATTGATAAGTACAAACATATATGCAAAATAAATAAATAAATAAAGATATCATACAAATCACCACCATCCACAAACCAGCTATAATTGTTAGCGAAAAAAAAGTAACCTACCCTGGGATAGCCAGAAATAAGCTAAAATCATGACTTCTTTGCTTGCAACAGCTCCATTCTTTCATACCATCATGAAATATAGGCTGGTAAGGTAAATATACACTTACATTAGGAACCTGTCAATGGTTCGCAAAGCAATGCTCAGCAATGTGAAATTCAACTTACTCCCTGAAAAAAAAAAGCCACAAAACTGGTATTACCATGTTGTGATTCAACTAAATGAATTTAGTGCCAGTAAATAAGAACCTGGCATCCACTTTAATTACATATTTTCTATAATGCATATTTGTAAAGGAAAATTTGCAACTAGTTTTTCTCAACCGCTTAACTATATTAAGTATTGGCAATTATGTCTACAGTCACTAGCCTACTCAGATGAAAGCAACTCGGCAAATTAAGGGAGGAACAATTGATATGAGGCCTACAGCCATGATTACAAGATAAAATTTAAAAAACTGAATTCATAAGCAATCTCTTGTAAGTTACTGCTTAGCTGAGGAAACACTCCCCCTGGCATAAAGAAAGATTACTTTTCATTAAATAGTTATCACAGTGAGATAAATGTTTCGAAAGCCCTTACTTGTAGACATGGTTTGGTTTGTTTCTACCTAAAATGACCCAAATGGCTGATCACAAATATATTATCCCTGGTTTGAGATAAATTATGAAAACCTGTGAAACTTGATGGAAACTATTATACCTCAAAGCATTTCCACTGTCACGGATTTTAAAAAGATTTATTGGATCCATGGATTTTTTTTACCCATTCCTATGGGAAGCAATTTTGGAACCTCATAGTGAATATAATTGCAAAAACAAGCCTTATTTTAATTATATTACCCTTACTGTAAGAAGTGTTCGTGTATTGAAATAAAGTATGATATTACATAATTTGCTAGAATGTGATGGAAGTTGGCAATGACTTCAAGGTCATCTGGGAGTGGGCTTAATATGCCAGCCGCTGGGCTGTTATTTTTCAAATCTCAGAACAATGTGCCTTGTGTTCTAGGGTTTCTTTCCTTTCTTTTAAAGTTCAAATATTTCGATGATCTTCGAACCCAAATTCAAGAAATAAGGACAAATTTACTGTTTTCGAAGCAAATAGCACAATCACTCAACCCCCACAATCAATACATCGCCCCAAATTTCAAACCTTGGCAAACGATCACAACCGTAACCGACAATTCTTTGGTGCTTTTACAAAACGTTCCCTCAAATACTAAACAAAATTGATTTTGACGTGTGCAATCAGTGTGATAAGATAGCAAACACTGCAAAACCCACCCTAACGATCAAAAGCTGTAATCTTTTCATGTCATCCTGAGCCAAAGCAGTATTAACAAAGAAAGAAGCAGCTTCTCCGTACCCAGGAAATAATACGACCAGATGAGAAGCAAAGAAAATAATACGGTGCGAGAAATTTGAGAACGAAGGAGAGGAGGGGAAAGATGGGGAAAGAGGGATTTTTCTTACGGAATCGTGATAGCGGCAAGAGCCATCGACGTTGCTGTCCTCGGTGAACATGGCATCGCAGCCAATCCTCTGGCATCGAACGGCGCCGCCCTTCTCCATGACCGTCTTCCCTCTCTGCGCTGCGATTTTTCCAGACGTCAAGGCACGAGCGCGGAGACTTCCTATTAATAGTATATACCATACAGAACGCTACGACGAATTGTACCGTATAGGAGCAGGGCAACGACCATGGATGATATGTAGCGCCTCAATGCGGCAAAAATGGGCTCGCAAGTTCTCAACTCGGAAGAGCGCACCAGGCGTGTGGCCAATATGGCCCCATGGATGATATAATCAATATTCTGGCTTAGGGTTTTGTTCTTAAACTAAGGTAGCGTTTGATAGAAAAAATATTATTCATGAATAAATGTATAGAATAGAATTTATTTTTTAGCTATCCCATTGATCATATCAAATGCAAAAAGGTAAATCCATAGGATAACTTTTTTTTACTCTTATTTGAGGGATAACCAGCTATTCCTGTATTTTCTAAGGAATAAATTGAGAGGATATCCCATGATTAGTTAACCATGGATTATTCCTTTAGTTAACTTTATTCCCAGCTATCCTTTATAGTTATGGCTTTTGAGAATAAGATGGGATATCCTCTGGATATCCCCTCTTATCCCATATTTCAAACACTACCTAAGGGTGTTTGATATGATGAATAAGAGGGGATATCCCCTAGATATCCCTTTTTATCTTCAAATGTTATAGCTACAGGGGATAGTGCTGAAAAAGTTTAACCAGAGGGGATAACCCATGTTTAACCATAGGTTATCCCCTGAATTTATTCCCTAGAGAACTCAGGAATAACTAAAGTTATCCCTTGACGGCAGAATGGTAATTTTAAAAAGGTACTTATCCTCTCAGCTATCCTTTGGATAAATGCTATCTTGTACATTTATCCAGTGATAGCCAAAAAGCTATCAAACACAGCCTAAGTCTATCCTTACCAATAAGGCTTAAGCGCTCTTTTTTTCATTTAATAAATAAATAAAAGCAACATGGCTTTCGGAGGCCAACAAACCTGAACGATGCTGATTCGAATGATCTAATATTTCTTCAATCACCTAATGTTCGTATTCCTATGAGAGAGGAAAAAAGAGATACATGGACTTAAAGGTTATATCCAAGAATTTTCTGTTGAAAGGTAGTCTAGAATATGATGAAAAGAGAAAGAGAAGGCCTATAATAACATAAAATAATGTTTTAAAGTTTGAAATTAGATTTTAAATCTATTTATCTCAAATATAGGGTTACTTTGAATAATAATCTATTGGAGTCTTTATAGAATTTAGCTATTTATTAGATTTTGTTATTATTGTTATTATTTTTATTGATGGTGATGATGAACCATTCTAATAAAGCTTTCTAGAAAAAAAAAAAAATCTCTTTTACATTAGTCAATTAACCCTTGTTCAAAGTGGTCTATGCTTTTAATCAAATGTATTCATTTATTCATTTATAGATCCAATGGACCAATTAAATTCATTTATAAGCAAGAATTGAGCACCAATTGAGCACCAATTGATACCATTCTCTATCTACATGGTGCTCTAAATTGAATTAATGTAGATTTAGGTCTTGGAATGCCTTTGATAGCCAATCTCCTTGCTAACGAAAAGTAACCAAATTGAGACCATATGGTGCATAGGATCAATACCAACCGGTTTCACCTAATGCTATGCAATATCCTCTAGAGAGGCCCCAAGGACATTTTTTGGGGGCTGTTTTGTTTTGTTTTTCCTTACTTATCTTGCCTTTGAATTGTGAGTGAAAGAAGAAGAAAAAAACAAATAAAACAAGAATAGTGCTAGCGCTCGTATTTGCATCATAAAACCCAACCATGGACCCTACATCCTCATCTAACCCTAATATAAGACTTAAACAAATCTAAATAATCATAAAGTATGAAAAAATGAAAAAAAATCAAAAATAAAACACTGCAATATCAAGGTGCTATAATCTATTGTGTTTTGGTACCCTAGCTTGTTGATATGGATCCAACGCAATTCTAGACTTATACCTGATATACTTGATCCAGCCATATTACAGTTAACAAATGAGGCTGACTGACGGAGATAAAATCAGACAACCAAAACCCTTCATTATGGTCCGATGTGTCACTTCCAACCTTAGTACCGACCCCAGAGTCGGCCTCAGCACCAACTCCAGAGTTGGCCTCGGCACCGACTTCAGAGTCGGCCTCAATACCGACTCCAGCGTCGGCCTCAATACTGACTCCAGTGCCGGCCTCGACACCGACTCCAGAGCCGGCTTCGGCACTGATCCTAGAGTTGGTCTCGACACCGACTCTAGCGTCGACCTCAGCATCGACTCCAGAGTCGGCCTCAGTACCGACTCCATCGTCGGCCTCGGCACTCATGTGGCCCACTACCGACTGCAACTGTCACATGGCCTACCTACCACCTGCAGTCCCACGTGGCCCACCTGTCATCTATAGTCCCACGTGGCCCACCTACCGACTACGATGCATGCCCGACAAGACATGGCTTACCAACCGTCTATGGCGCCGCGCCTAACAAAACTTATCATTGGCCTTAGCACCGACTCCAGAGTCGGCCTCAGTACCTACTCCAGCATCGGCCTCGGCGCCCACGTGGCCCACTACCGACTACAACCACTAGATGGCCCATCTATCACCTGTGGTCCCACATGGCCCATCTACTAGCTAGGGTGCACGCTCGATAAAAGCTGGCCTACCAACCATTTGCAGTGCCACACCTGACAAGACTTATCCCATCAACTGGCTGTAGCCATCCATATCAGACAAAGAAGTGGCCTGCCAGAACTGGCATGCCATGAGGCGGACACTTCCTAATGCTACTAGCCTCATCGCTCATCCCATGTTAGACCACGACATCTTGGAATGGACAACTATCCAAAAAGGGGTAAGAGGGACTCCCAACCAGGTATAAGAACATTCACTCATAATGAGAGGGAGATTCAATTTCTTCAAGTTTTTGACTAACTCTCAAAGACATACACTGCTATTTTTCAGACCACTCACTTAAGCGTCAGAGGGTTCCTGCTGGAACAACCAGCCCTTGAAGATGTTTTTGCAGGATCCCAGTCTGAGGTGGGGGTATCGGAGAACTACCAGGCCCATCTTCACAGGCTATCGGGTTTCGTATATTACCTGACATTCGAGAAAGGTGATTTGGCGGCAACAGATTGACGCATCAGGAAGGGGGAGAGAGGTGAAAATACCTACGATGGCTAGTAGCAGATCTTCATTCCCCTCCAAGGAAGCAATGGCGATTATATGCGCTCAGAAGGCTTCCACTAGCCATGCCGGAGGGCATCCTCTGTAGGCCGAGCAAAAGGAGGTTAACCTCCCTGCTCCGTTTCCACCATCGCCATTGGTTACTCAACCAACCAATTTGCCACCCTCGCCCACCAAGTCCAGGCTTTGGTGGCTATGATCCGTGAGCTGCAGAAGTAATATTTTGTAGCCATACAACAACAATCTCAGCCTTCTCCACCTCATGCAGTGGGCCCCCAGGCCAGCCAGCAGTCCGCCTGTTGTAGACTCCCCTCGCAGGAGCCCTACCGCCATGCTTCGCTAGAGCTTCATCGTCGGGAGGCCCACCACCACACTCTACCAAAACCCCATTGCCGAGAGGCCCCCAAGAGGCCACGATCTTTCACTCGTCATTATAACAGCCTCCCCAGGCTGCGGTATGGGAAGGAGTTTGAGTGGGGATATCACCATCAGCTCTACCGTCCCTCCCACTCATCCTCTGAATCTTTAGGGATGGGGTCCTTCGATAGTCGGATCGGCCACCAGACGGAACAGCAGCTCGTTGAGTACAACCAGCAGCTAGAAAGAGCTTAGCCACAGAATCATCAATCATTCGAAGGCGAACTATGAGAGCTGCCCCCCATTGACTCATCGTATTTTGGAGGAGCCAATCCCTACTCGGTTCTAACTTCCCCAGCTGGATTCCTACGATGGCACCACCAATCCGCTGGACCACCTGAAAAGCTACAAGATGCTCATGCAAGTCTAGGGGACGACTGATGCCCTCCTCTGCATGACATTTTTGGCCACTCTTCAGAAGGCCGGGCATGCTTAGTATTCTCGCCTACCATCGCGCAACATCAACTCCTTCCAACAAGTGGAGAGGGCCTTTCTGGCATACTTTGATGCTTGCTGAAGGATCCTTTGGGTGGCCGATAATTTGTTCTCTATCTGGCAGAAGGACGATAAGCCACTCAAAGACTTTGTGGCTCGTTTCAAGGTGGCCGCCCTCGAGATCTACCATCTCAATGACTCGATAGCCACCCTAGCCCTGAAGCGAGGGCTTCGTTCCTCTCGCTTCACCTACTCCCTCGATAAGAAGCCCCCTAGTTTTCTAGACCACTCACTTAAGCATCGGAGAGTCTCCGCCGGAACAACCAGCCCTTGAAGATTTTTTTGCAGGATCCCAGTCCGAGGTGGGGGTATCGGAGAACTCCCAGGCTCATCCTCACAGGCTATCGGGTTTCGTATCTTACCTGACATTCGAGGAAGGTGATTTGGCGACAACAGATTGGTCAGATCTTCATTCCCCTCCAAGGAAGCAATGGTGGTTATACGCGCTCAAGAGACTTTCACTAGCCATGCCGGAGGGCATCCTCTGTAGGCCGAGCAAAAGGAGGTTAACCTCCCTACTCCGCTTCCACCATCGCCATTGGTTACTCAACCTGACCAATTTGCCTCCCTCGCCCACCAAGTCTAGGCTATGGTGGTTGTGATCTGTGAGCTGCAGAAGTAATATTTTGTAGCCATACAACAACAACCTCAGCCTTCTCCACCTTATGCAGTGGGCCCCCAGGCCAGCCAGCAGTCCGCCTGCGGTAGACTTCCCTCGCGGGAGCCCTACCACCATGCTTCGCTAGAGCTTCATCGTCGGGAGGCCCACCATCACACTCCACCAAAACCCCATTGCCGAAAGGCCCCCAACAGGCCACGATCTTCTACTCGTCGTTCTAATGGCCTCCCCAGGTTGCGGTATGGGAAGGAGTCCAAGTGGGGATATCACCATCAGTGCTATTGTTCCCTCCCACTCATCCTCTGAATCTTTAGGGGAAGGGTCCTTTGATAGTCGGATCAGCCGTCGGACGGAACAGCAGCTTGTTGAGTACAACCAGCAGTTAGAAGAGCTTAGCCACAAAATCACCAATCAATCGAAGGCGAACTATGATAGCTGCCCTCCATTGACTCATCGTATTTTGGAGAAGCCAATCCCTACCCAGTTCCAACTTCCCCAGCTGGATCCCTACGATGGCACCACCGATCGCTGGACCATCTGGAAAGCTACAAGGTGCTCATGCAAGTCCAGGGGATGACTGATGCCCTCCTTTGTATAACATTTTCGACCACTCTTTAGAAGGCTACGCACGCTTAGTATTCTTGCCTACCATCGCACAACATCAACTCCTTCCGACAACTGAAGAGGGCCTTTGTGGCACACTTTGATGCTTGCTGAAGGATCTCTTGGGTGGCCGATAATTTGTTCTCTATCTGGCAGAAGGACGGCAAGCCACTTAAAAACTTCGTGGCTCATTTCAAGGCGGCCGCCCTTGAGATCTACCACCTCGATGACTCGGTGGCCACCCTGGCCCTGAAGCGAGGGCTTCATTCTTCTCGCTTCACCTACTCTCTCGATAAGAAACCCCCTAATTTATATGCTGAACTCTCGAGTCATGCGCAGAAGTACATCCGCACCGACGAGGCCGATTCTATTTGGAGGAAAGCCGATGGAAGGTCTAGCAAGAGGCAGGTCTGCACTGAGCCAAGCGGACCTCGCCCCAAGAAGCCCAAGCCTCCACAATGATCGGATAGTCAGCCTCGGAGCTTCACCCCCAAGGAAGAGCATCTCACCCCTCTATTTGCCTCGAGATCTCACATCCTAATAGAGATCGAAGGTAAGCCATACCTTCAGCATCCTGCTCTCCTAAAGCTAGGAGCTCTGATAAGTTTATTCATTATCCTAATTTAATCATTAAAATAAATATTAAATACTTTAAATGTATTAAGAATTGATACTTCTTATGGATGTTTATAGAAAATGAATCTATAGATGAAAAGAGCTCAATTTTTGGAGTCTGTCGGTAGAAGAAACTTTTCTGGTCATCCAAGAACCCACATGGATGGACGCATATGTCTTCTATCTCACCAACGTCACCCTTTATGCTGATCATGCAAAGGCTAAGCTGCTCAAATGGAGAGCCTCCAAGTTTATGGTGCTGGATGAGCGACTATATCGAAGGTCTTTTTCATATCCTCTCTTCAAATGCGTCGGTCCTATGGATGCCAACTATATCCTATGGAAGATTCATGAAGGCATCTATGAGAACCATCTGGGGGGCAGAGCAATGCGTATAAAGCCCTACGCCAGGGCTACTACTGGCTCACTATGTGAGAAGATACTACCGACTTGGTCTAAAAGTGTGATGGCTACCAGCGACATGCCCATGCCAGTGGCAACCGGCCTCCCAGTTGAGTTCTCTCTCAGCTCCATGGTCCTTCACCCAATGGGGAATGGACATCATGGGACCATTCTATTGAGCGAGTTAATCCCCGAAGCATGCATATTTTAAAATTTGATAATAATTATTAATGCAAAAATTTAAAGATTACATATTAATCTTTCTAACATGCATCAAGATCATATCTTTGCCTTATATTATAAGATCGTTTGATCTAAGTATTGCATATAAATTAAATAATTAAGATCATATCTTAATCTTCAAGATGAGAAGTTATACTACTCATCTTGAAGCATGCCTTAAGATCTAAGGATCAAATCACTCACCTTAAGAACAGTAGGTAAATCATTTGTGCTCTGCAGCCGTTCAATCGTCCTGCCTCTAGTATTGTCCACGCGAAGCCCCCGAATGATCGGATTCCCAGGAGTGCTAGCTCGCGAAAAAATAATTTTGCTGATCTTGAATTCTTCCACTTGAATCTTCCTCCAAGATCCACCAAGCTTTTGCTAACACTAAAATCACACCAGAATTTTCTATTCTAACTCTTAGAACTGTAACACTTGGTTCTAACTGTTTAGAATTTTTGATCTCTTTTGATCTTTTGTTGTGTTATCTGGTGAGGGATGTCCTCTATTTATAGTTTAATATTAGCCAGCATATTGAATTCTAACATTTAGAATTCTGTTGTTTTTGTGAAAACCAAAGAGACATATTAAATTCACACACTTATCAATGCATGAAGAGTTGTATGGAGTACTCTTCCAAAGAGGCATATTAATTCACACGCTTGTCAATGCACGGAGAGTTGTGTGGAGTGCTCTTCTAAAGAGGCACATTAATTCACATACTTGTCAATGTATGGAGAGTTGTGTGGAGTGCTCTTCCAAAGAGGCACATTAATTCACACACTTGTCAATACATAGAGAGTTGTGTGGAGTGCTCTTCCAAAGAGGCACCATTTAGCAAAATTTATTTTTCTTGAACTTGGAAATCATTTGAAGAAGACTAAAAGTTATAAATTAAATTCTGCATGAGAATTTAATTTCTCATGAGATGAGATTTTAGTTATCTCATCATGCGAGAAAACCTTTTTCACACATGGGGTTTGGATTTTTGGTTTTAAGCTAATTTGAATTTGTTGGATTAAACCAATATAGATAATGGTCCTAGCCCAAATCAAATTTGGCTAATCCTGAATCTATTTAAATCCAAATCAAATCTAATTTCAAATCAATATTTGAAATTGATTAGTCCTTCTAGTAGACTTAAACCAAATTGAATCTTATTCACTTGTACTTAATCCAATTGAGATAATTCAATCAATCAAATTGATTAATTAAATCATATACGATTCTCAATCGTTGATCAGCAAATAGATCATCCTAGGAAACTTTTATACGTGTGACTCTCTAGGTTCGAACCTAAGCCGGTAGCATAGAAATAATTTTCTATACTAATCGATATGCCCATCTAGCAATGGAACCCGACGTCTGGATAGGTCGAAGAGTTGCCGAGCAAACTCCAAGAACCCTAAGAAACAGTTACCGTATAATTCATCCTCTTGACCACAAATGCTAAGGATGGCTTAAGAGCCTGTCAACTCTAAACAGCAAATCCATAAAGTGATTTCAATTTTAGTGATCATGTGACTTTCACATGAAGTGCCTTGGCCAAGTCTTGCTAAATTGAAACACAAGCATTTCTTCTTTTAACGGAATAGGTCAAATTCCATCTTGATCCACAACTGACTACCACAAGTACTTGACTGCACCCAGTAACCTTTCATAGCTGGATTAGAAATCCAGGTGGTCCGACACCTAAGTACAATGAGTTTCTTGTAAGCCACTGGTTGTGATCTTCAGGTCTGAAGGATACTTATACCTATATCTTCTCGGATTAACTCTTGACAGTAGAGTATCCAAAAATGAGTCACGTTCGGTGAAATGTACTCCTACACTTTCACCTATATGTCATACCAGTGCCTCTACACTCCTTGGTTAAGAGGACAACCAACAAATATGATATACAACGTCCTATAATTGATAATACTATGGCCTTGTCATAGTATATCATTTGGTCGCGAACTCTTTTAAGGACCTTCAAAGATAAATCCTCCTTTATCGTGAAGGAAGATCCTGAGGGCTTCATTACTATTATGAGTTTTAAGAAGATGTTCTTGTAATGAATAAACTGCCAAATAACTTTTATTAATATATCAATTTATATACAATTTACATTAGCACAATCATCAAATGATTGGCTTTAGGATACAATTCCCAACAAACTCCCACTTAGCCTAAAGCCACTCATTTCAGTATCTAATACCCATCTTCAATTTATAGTCATCAAACTCCTTGATGCTAAGTGCTTTAGTAAATGGGTCACCTAGGTTTTCCTTTTCATCAATCTTCTGAAGATTTATGTCACCTCGGTCTACTATCTCTCGAATAAGATGAAACCGGCGCAGTATGTGCTTGGTGCGCTGATGTGCTCGTGATTCCTTTGCTTGAGCTATGGCACCAGTGCTGTCACTGTATAACAGGACTAGTTCATCTATGGAAGGTGTCACTCCAAGCTCGGAGATAAACTTTCGCAGCCACACAGCTTCTTTCACAGCATCTGATGCAGCGATATACTCTGTCTCGCACATCAAATATGCCACTGTATATTGCTTGGAACTTTTCCAGCAAACAGCTCCACCATTTAGGATAAACACGAAACCCAATATACTTTTGCTATCATCATGATCTGATTGGAAACTGGAATTAGTATATCCAACAAGTTTCAAATCAGACTCTCCATAGACTAACCACTGGTCCTTAGTATTTCTCAAATACTTAAGGATTGTCTTAACAACTTGCCAGTGTTTTTCTTCTGGATCAGATTGGTATCTACTCACTACTCCTAGTGAGTATGCCACATCTGGTCTTGTACATATCATGGTGTACATAATCGATCATACTGCCGAAGCATATGAAATTCGACTCATACGTTCTCTTTCATTAGGAGTTGTCAGACAATCCTTCTTAGAAAAATGAATTCCATGGCCTATCGAAAGATAGTCTTTCTTGAAATTCTTCATGCTAAACCTCTTTAGCACTGTGTCAATGTACGTAGATTGGGATAAACCAAGCATCCTCTTAGATCTATCTCTATAGATCTTCATCCCGAGGATGTATGATACTTCTCCCAGATCTTTCATGAAGAATTGTGATGATAACCATGTCTTTATTCCTTGTAATACAGGGACATCATTCCCGATTAAGAGAATGTCATCCACATATAATACAAGAAATACAATAACAGAACCGTTAGCCCATTTATAAATGTAATATTCTTCTTTATTCTTAATAAAGCCATAAGATTTGATCACTTTATCAAATCGTATGTTCCAACTCCTAGATGCTTGCTTAAGTCCATAAATAAACTTCTGTAGCCTGCACACTTTAGACTTGTCTTTAGATATAAAACCTTCAGGCTGTATCATATACACCTGTTCTTCTAAATCACCATTTAGAAAAGCGGTTTTAACATCCATTTGCCAAATCTCATAATCTAAGTGTGCTGCTATAGCTAGCATAATCCGAATAGATTTCAGCATTGCCACAGGAGAAAACGTTTCGTCATAGTTAATACCATAACGTTGATGATACCCCTTGGCAACCAGACGTGCTTTATAGGTCTCAACCTTTCCGTCTGCACCTCTTTTCCTCTTGAAAACCCACTTACACCCTATGGATTTTATCCCTTCGGGTGGGTCAACTAATGTCCATACATTATTGTCCTTCATGGAATCAAGTTCGGATTTCATGGCATCAAGCCATTTATTAGAGTCAGTCCTTTGCATAGCATCCATATAGGTGATCGGATCCTCGTTGTTCTCATCGAGTTCAACAGGATCATTGTTCTGGAACAAGAAACCTAAGTATCTGTCCGGTTGATGTGGTACTCTACCAGATCGCCTTAATGATGCATCTAAAATGGGTTTTGAGTTTGATCTAATCAACTCAGATTCTAAGGGTTCACTGGTTTGTGTTGTTCCTTCTACTTGATGAACTTCCTTAAGTTCAACATTATAGCTATTTGTTCCTTCACTAAGGAACTCCTTTTCAAGAAAAACTGCTCTATTACTAATGAACAACTTTTGTTCTTCAGTATTGTAGAAGTAATATCCTTTGGTTTCTTTGGATAGCCGATGAAAAAATATTTATCAGATTTATGTTCAAGTTTGTCTGATTTTACACATTTCACATAAGCTGGACACCCCCAGACTCTCATATAGTGATTACCGATTTATGTCCATACCACATCTCATGTGGAGTTTTTGAAATAGACTTACTTGGAACCTTATTGAGAATATGACAAGCTGATTCTAATGCATATTCCTAAAAGGATATTGGCAAGCTTATAAAACCCATCATGGACCAAACCATGTCTAACAGAGTTCGATTCCTCCTTTCCAACACACCGTTATGTTGTGGTGTTTCTGGAGGAGTCTATTGGGAGAGAATCTCATTCTCCCTTAAATATATCACAAAGTCATTGGAAAGGTATTCGCATCCTCGATCTGATTGAAGGATCTTAATACATTTTCCTTTTTATTTTTCTACTTCTTTATGATATTGTTTGAACATTTCAAACGATTCAGATTTATGTCGCATAAAATAGACATAACCGAACCTAGAAAGGTCGTCTGTAAAAGTAATGAAGTAGTAATATCCACTTTTGGCACAAGTGGTCATTGGTCCACATACATCAGTATGTACTAGACTTAATAGCTCTTTAGCTCTTTCACCTTTTCCAGTAAAAGATGACTTGGTCATTTTACCAAGAAGACAGGATTCACAGGTAGTTAATGATTCACAATCATCAACTCGAAGGATGCCCTCCTGAGTTAACCTGTTTAATCTGTTCTTATTGATATGACCCAGCCGATGGTGCCAAAGATAAATGTCTGTGACATCAGTTGTTCTAGGGTGCTTACTTGATTTGGACACTACATTCACAGGCTGTGATAATATATAAATGCCATTAGATAAATGCCCAGTCATTACAATGACTCCATTCATAATGATATTCAAAGTAACATCCTTTATTGAAATTTCATAATGACTTTTGGCCAGAAGGCCTATAGAAATTACATTCACAAAGAACGTTGGGCAAAAATGACAATCATTTAGTATAATGACATTTCTATTGAAAACTATTTCAAGAACTCCTAATGCCAGAACTGGAACTAATCTTCCATCACCGACATTAAGGAATCTTTCATTGTCCTCAAATCTTTTAGTGACCTGTAGTCCCTGCAATGAATTGCAAATGTTAAAAGGACTCCCGGTATCCAATACCCAGGTCTGATTATCATATACAAAAAAATTATAAGGTATTATCATATAAATACCTTGTTGAGCAACATCTTGTCCCTTTTTCTTCTTCGGCCTGTTTGGATCAAGTGTGGCAATGTAAAGAGGACAGTTCCTCTTCCAGTGCCCTTGCTTCTTGCAATAAAAGCATTCAGCTTGACTTTTATCAACTTTCTTCTTCTGCATCTGACCCCTTATAGATGTCCTAGCATGTTGCACCTTTTTCTTATTCTTTTTCTTCTTCCCTTTCCCAAAGGGTTGATGCCCTACCTTAGATCCTTCAACCACATTAACCAAACCCTTAGAGAGCTGGTTATCCTTCTCAAAGTTCTGTAACAACCCCAACAAACCGTGGTAGTTGACTGCAGGCTTTGTCATTCGAAAATGAGTAAGGAAAGGTCGAAAGGATGGAGGCAAGGAATTCAGGATCGCATCTTTTTTCAACTGCTCATGTAGGGGAAAGCCGAGCTTGCTTAGCAGTTCTATCTTCTCGATCATGTACAATACATGATCAGTGACAGGAGATCCATCCCTCATTCGAGCATTAAAAATAGCACAACTAGTCTTGTGCCTTTCAACGTCATCAGGTGTGCCAAAAGATTCATTCAACGCTTGAATGATTTCTTCTGGCTGAGCATTCTCGAACCGGCGATCGAATTCATCGTTCATTGCTGCTAGCATGATGCAACGTACGCTAGTTCTATCATTGAGCCACTTCTGATAAGTGTCTTTCTCAGAACTTTGTGTGTTTGCATCAGGTATCTTTGGTGCAGGATTATTAAGAATATATAGAATCCTCTCATGCTCAAGGACGATCTTAAGTTTTCTAAACCAGCTATTGAAATTTGAACCATTCAACTTGTCACTATCCAATAGGGACCTTAATGATAAATTAGTGGCCATTTTTTGCATAAGAAAAAACTAAAGTTTATTAGTATATAAATTGATTCAGTCTAAAGACTTGAACTTTAGTCTAAAGATTCTTTCACTATTTTGTTTAAATTGGTAGCCTCTACACCCCAATTCGAAGAATTATTCTTAATTCTTTAGCGGGCACTAAGATCTACATAGACTACATACAGGCCCAAGTGAAGCTTGGCCAACCCATATGCATCTAAGAGTAGGTTCAAAACCAATTGTTTCCCAAAATAATTCTTAGTGTTCAGTTTTGCCCCATGTACCTCTTCAGCAGGCATGGAGTGTCTCTACTGAAAGTTTTGGGTTAGGTCCAACTATTAAATGATATAATCAGTGTAACCTATCAATAGACAACCAAGCCCGAGTGAAGCTCGGCTCACCTGACTGTCTATTTAATAGTTACGTTGACTTATCATATAATGAATGATAATTTTGATGGTTGACAAGCACCAGGCATGGAGTGCCTCCAATGATTATCAAGACATCGGACTCATTATCACCCACCTTAATGGGAGGCTATGATCTAGTTATCATATAACTATTTCATTTTAAGGACCTAATAATTTTAGAGGATTTTATAATTTGAAGACAAATTGACTAATCAAGTTCTCCCACTGAATGTATGAAATGGGTAGAATAAAACAAGATTAAGTCAGGTTAAGTGGCACCTAAATCAGTCAGACTGATTTTCTTACAGGCATGGGTCAACCCGAATCAGGTAAATGATCTGAATCATAAATGGTTCACCACATTGACTAGGTGAGTGAGATCGATGGGAGGGATATGCCATTAACTCGTTAAAGACGCATCAATACAAGTAGCTCCCAATTAAAAACCATTCGATCGTTGATCCTAGAGTAACTTGCCAACTCACCTTGACATCATATGGTTAACCAATTATGATTTGACCATCTAAGAGATTCATGCTCAACCACGGAGCCTAATCTACTTCCATTTGGTTTAATCAAAGAAAAGGACATGATCAACTGCAACTATTATTTGATTTAGAGCATTCTTAACCTAATATAATTAGATTTGTTCAAATACTCTTTTAGTCCAGTTGATTTAAACCTTAGGGTCTAACCCTTTATGGACCCGATTTAGCTAACCCAAAAGATTAAATATATTTCATGTTTACATGTCATATATTTCAATCAAGCATCACATGTATTATGTTACTACTCATAATTCCTATATTTAGATCATATCTAAAGAGATTATGAATTAACATTTGACATTCAAATTAGACTCTCATAAATATTTATATGTTTCATAACATAGACATCATGCCATCATATATCATATCTATATTTTATACTAAACATGCAAATATCATGCTTTTATACAACATCAATATGTATCAAATATAAAACATCTTTTGAGAGTGCGTGTAATTTATGTTTTGATGCATAAGCTCAATTTAAATTATCTTTGGATTGAGCATCAATGATAAAACATTAGCACGGCAATATGTCACATAATACCTCATTGAATGGGTAATTTGGATTTTTAATCCATTTGTGACCATATAGCCTTGCGATTAGTTTTAGCCATAATTACACAATTAATAAGAACATTAATTTACATGTAATAAATTAGATCAAAAGAAATCATTGCTCTGATACAATTTGTTACTCAGTCATGGGTACCTCCTATGTCACCTAACAAATGTACCTATCAGACTAGCCGGCTACCGTCTCGGCCGGTACACCAACACCAATGGGCGGAGAGTCTAGCTTCGGTGACACGGTCACCAGCGAGAGTTCCCATTGATGCTCTGCCTGCATGTAACCCGTGCAGGTCAACTAGCTCTGATACCATTTGTTGGGAGAGTTAATCCCCGAGGCATGCATATTTTAAAATTTGATAATAATTATCAATGCAGAAATTTAAAGATTACATATTAATCTTTCTAACATGCATCAAGATCATATCTTTGCCTTATATTATAAGATCATTTGATCTAAGTATTGCATATAAATTAAATAATTAAGATCATATCTTAATCTTCAAGATGAGAAGTCATACTACTCATCTTGAAGCCTGACTTAAGATCTAAGGATCAAATCACTCACCTTAAGAATAATAGGTAAATCATTTGTGCTCTGCAGCCGTTCAATCGTCCGGCCTCTAGTATTGTCCATGTGAAGCCTCCGAATGATTGGATTCCCGGGAGTGCTAGCTCGTGGAAAAACAATTTTGCTGATCTTGAATTCTTCCACTTGAATCTTCCTCCAAGATCCACCAAGCTTTTGCTAACACTAAAATCACACCAGAATTTTCTGTTCTAACTCTTAGAACTGTAACACTTGGTTCTAACTGTTTAGAATTTTTGATCTCTTTTGATCTTTTGTTGTGTTATCTGGTGAGGGATGTCCTCTATTTATAGTTTCATATTAGCCAGCATATTGAATTCTAACATTTAGAATTCCGCTATTTTTATGAAAACCAAAGAGACATATTAAATTCACACACTTATCAATGCATGAAGAGTTGTGTGGAGTGCTCTTCCAAAGAGGCACATTAATTCACACGCTTGTCAATGCATGGAGAGTTGTGTGGAGTGCTCTTCCAAAGAGACACATTAATTCACACACTTGTCAATGTACGAAGAGTTATGTGGAGTGCTCTTCCAAAGAGGCACATTAATTCATACACTTGTCAATGCATAGAGAGTTGTGTGGAGTGCTCTTCCAAAGAGGCACCATTTAGCAAAATTTATTTTTCTTGAACTTGGAAAACATTTGAAGAAGAATAAAAGTTATAAATTAAATTCTACATGAGATGAGATTTTAGTTATCTCATCATGTGAGAAAACCTTTTTCACACATGGGATTTGGATTTTTGGTTTTAAGCTAATTTGAATTTATTGGATTAAACCAATATAGATCATGGTCCTAGCCCAAATCAAATTTGGCTAATCCTGAATCTATTTAAATCAAATCTAATCTAATTTCAAATCAATATTTTAAATTGATTAGTCCTTCTAGTAGACTTAAACCAAATTGAATCTTATTCACTTGTACTTAATCCAATTGAGATAATTCAATCAATCAAATTGATTAATTAAATCATATACGATTCTCAATCGTTGATCAGCAAATAGATCATCCTAGGAAACTTCTATGCGTGTGACTCTCTAGGTTCGAACCTAAGCCGGTAGCATAGAAATAATTTTCTATACTAATCGATGTGCCCATCTAGCAATGGAACCCGACGTCCGGATAGGTCGAAGAGTTGCCGAGCAAACTCCAAGAACCCTAAGAAATAGTTACCGTATAATTCATCCTCTTGACCACAAATACTAAGGATGGCTTAAGAGCCTGTCAACTCTAAACAGCAAATCCATAAAGTGATTTCAATTTTAGTGATCATGTGACTTTCACATGAAGTGCCTTGGCCAAGGTCTTGCTAAATTGAAACACAAGCATTTCTCCTTTTAACGGGCTAGGTTAAATTCCATCTTGATCCATAACTGACTACCACAAGTACTTGACTGCACCCAGTAACCTTTCGTAGCTGGATTAGAAATCCAGGTGGTCCGGCACCTAAGTACAATGAGTTTCTTGTAAGCCATTGGTTGTGATCTTCAGGTCTGAAGGATACTTATACCTATATCTTCTCGGATTAACTCTTGACAGTAGAGTATCCGAAAATGAGTCACGTTCGGTGAAATGCACTCCTACACTTTCACCTGTATGTCATACCAGTGCCTCTACACTCCTTGGTTAAGAGGACAACCAATAAATATGATATACAACGTCTTATAATTGATAGTACTATGATCCTGTCATAGTATATCATTTGGTCGCGAACTCTTTTAAGGACCTTCAAAGATAAATCCTCCTTTATCGTGAAGGAAGATCCTGAGGGCTTCATTACTATTAGGAGTTTTAAGAAGATGTTCTTGTAATAAATAAACTACCAAATAACTTTTATTAATATATTAATTTATATACAATTTACATTAGCACAATCATCAAATGATTGGACATGAACATGGACGGTACCTCCTCATGCTCGACCCCTCGGGTGGCGACCTCCTCCGCCGTCGGCTCTGACGGCACCGAGGCCCCTTCACCCGCCTGCTCCCCCATTGGCGGACCCTCTCCTAGGGTCGGTCCCATCTCCGAGGGGGTCGGTTCCATCTCCGAGGAGGCTGCTTCACCCCTTGTTTCCTCTAGGGCCGACTGGGTGGGAGGATCGGTTGGCGGAGCAGGTTCCTCCAGGGTTGTCTGATGCTCACATGGAGGGGGAACGGGGATGAGACCTCTGCTTTGGCCTCTCAACATCACCATCGACGGTCTGCCTCCTCTTCTCAACTGCCCTCTTCATGGCGGCTGTGGATATCCTCATATCTGCACGTGCCATGGATTATTCAAAAAAAAAGGGGGAAGGGTTGCGGGTGCTCATCATCACCCGGGGCCAGACCAGCATACCGGAGGTTCTCCTCCGATAGAAGCTCTCGGCAAAGGGGCACCCGAAAGCATAGTTGTTAAAACCGGACCGAACCGAGACCCGAAGGCCAAGCCGGTCCGGTTCTAACATAAAACCGGATGTGTAAGTAACCCGGAATAACCCGATCAACCCATCCGATTCACCCATGAACCGGTCAACCCAGTCCAAACTGGATGAGATTGCATGTTTTATTATCATGTTAACCTTAAATTTTTTATTAAAAATTAATTTTTATTAATATAAATATATTTTTATATTAAAATAATTGATCAATGGTTCAACCAATGACCCAATGACCTGATGACCCGAGCCCTTTATCGGGTGGCTCGGGTCAATGTCCGGGCTGAGTCTGACAACTATGACCGAAAGGATAATAACTGTTCATAGAACTCCTGGTCCCTTGGAGTTACCACCGAGTTCTTATTTGGCTATAGGTTTGGATCCCCCAACTCTGCCTTACCCCCTCAATGTGTGTGAAAAAGAACCGGATTTTTCATCCTTTAATGGAGGATGAGAAGTTAAGTTTGATGGCTCGGCTGTGTCTAGGTGTGAATAGCCACCACCTAGTGTCAGACGAGTGATGGAGGGTGCACATATTGCGAAACAAAGACACTCGGCCCACTATGCCGAGGTAACCACACAGCACCATGAAGGCACAGATGGTCCGAAAGGAATTCGAAACTAACTGTATCGGCATTAGAGTGTACTTATGAAGAAGACTAGCAATGAAGGGATGGAAGGAAGCTGAAGGCCTACCTTGAAGAATTCCTCGTACAGGGTGATTCCTTTGGATCCTATGTGCAACCCTAAGGGACTCCATGTCTTCAGAGGTCATGGTGGAGGCGATCCCCTTCAGACCCGCCAAGGTGGGAGCGATGACCAAAGAAGATGCCCAACGAGCCCTAGGTGGCGGCTGAACTACGGGAGGTGGTGGCGCTACGGTTAACGAAGGGCCTCGGATCGAGATCCCACCCATCGCCCACAGTTGAGTCAGAGGAACCCCATCCTCAGAGGAGGTCGAGGGTGAAGGGGCTACTATGGGCTTCTTGCCCTTTCTATCAGGGTCCATGAGGAAGACAACAGAGAGAGATAAAAAAGGACTAACCTGGAGCAAGAAAGGAGACAATGGATGTAGGGTTCGAAGAAGAAGGGCCCCGAGAACCCAGGTTTCAGGGAAAATAAGAAAGCTTCGGATGCACAAAGAGCTCGGTGAAAGGGATGGCCCCCCTTTTATGCCTGACGTTCGAATCGTCTCGTCTGATTCGATTCGCCACATGGATGTCTCCTATTAAAGGTATTATTCCAACTGTCACATGATCTTATTCGCCCAAGGCAGAATGCCTCGGCCAGGCGCAAAAGGCGTGATCTGCAGCCAATGATGGGACACCAATGACATCACTTCAATAATGGCTATCGCTTTATATGATATAAATGGCCTCAATTCCGAAAAAAAAATCTTTTCGATTTTAAAGAGAAAGAATCTTTCGTACGATGATGGTACAGCGTCCCATGCTCCCTTAAATGAGAGGGATTTGACCTCCCCCTGAGATATGTGCCTACAATCAATCATAAGCAAGGATCAAGGGCATCAGAAGTCTACGCTCCTTTCTCCTGACAAGAGATGTGACCATATGAGCTCAGGAGTGGGGGGCATCTAATGTGGCTGATCTAGCCATGTTACAGTTAACGGATGAGGCTGACCGATGGAGGTAAAATTAGACAACTAAAACCCTTTATTATGGTCTAACGTGTCACCCCTAGCCTTAGTACCGACCCTAGAGTCGGCCTTAGCACCAACTCTAGCATCGGCCTCGGCATCGACTCCAGAGTTGGCCTCAGCACTGACTTCAGAGTTGGCCTCTGTACCGACTCCAAAGTCGGCCTCGACACTGACTCCAGCGTCAGCCTCAACACCGGCTCTAGAGTCGGCCTCAATACCGACTCCAACGTTGGCCTTGGCATGGACTCCAGTGTCAGCCTCAATACTGACTCCAATGTCGGCCTCGGCACCGACTCCAGCATCGGCTTCAATACCGACTCCAGTGTCAGCCTCAGCACCAGCTCCAAAGTCGGCCTCCGCATCGGCTCCAACGTCGGCCTCGGCACCGACTCTAGCATCGGCCTCGATACCGACTTTAGAGCCGATCTCAACATCGACTCCAGCATCGACCTCAACACTAACTCCAGAGTCGGCTTTAGTACCGACTCCAGCGTCGACCTCAGCACTGACTCCAGAGTCGACTTCAGTACCAACTCCAGCGTCGTCCTCGGCGCCCACGTGACCCACCTACCACCTGCGATCCTATGTGGCCCGCCTGCCATTTGCAGTCCCACGTAGCCCACCTGCCATTTGCGGTCCCACGTGGCCCACCTACCAGCTATGGTGCATGCCCGATAAGACTTGGCCTATCAACTGTTTGCGGTATTGCGTCTGACAAGACTTGGCCTATCAACCGTTTGCGGTGTTGTGCCTTACAAGACTTATCCTATCAACTGGCTGTAGCCGTTCATATCAGACAAAGAGGTGGCCTGCCAGTTCTGACAGGCTATGAGGTGGACACCTCCTGTTGCTACTGGCCTCACCGATCATCCCATGTTAGACCACGACATCTCGGGATAAACAGCTATCCAGAAAGGGGTAAGAGGAACTCCCAACAAGGTATAAGAACCTTCGCTCATAATGAGAGGGAAGACTTGGCCTATCAACCATTTGCGGTACTGCGTCTGACAAGACTTGGCCTATCAACCGTTTGCGGTGCTGTACCTGACAAGACTTATACCACCAACTAGCTGTAGTCGTTCATATCGGATAAAGAGGTGGCCTGCCAGTTCTGACAGGCTATGAGGTGGACACCTCCTATTGCTACTGGCCTCACCGATCATCCCATGTCAGACCATGGCATTTCGGGATAAACAGCTGTCCATAAAGGGGTAAGAGGGACTTCCAACCAGGTATAAGAATCTTCGCTCATAATGAGTGGAGGACTTCAACTTCTTCAAGTATTCGACTAACTTCCAAAGATATACACTACTATTTTTCCGTCATAGGGTTTTTGTCAAAATAATCGGCCTTCGGGGACTTTTTTGTAAGATCTCAATCCGAGGCCCATCCTCATAGGCTATCGGATTATGGATCTTATTGAACGTTCAAGAAAGATGATTTGATGGCAATAATACCAATACTATTTTCTCTATAAATCATCGTTATAATCACCTCAAGGGTCAAACCAAATACACACCTCAGATGAGTTTTGGTTGAATACCAACAATACACTTCAGATTCAGAGTAGAACGTCCAAACCTCATAAAGAAATAAGAAAAGGATTTCCACCATCGCTAGTGATTCGCACGTGCGACTTAGGACCCAAAGGTCCCAAATGCTCTTTCTGGCTGCCACGTATCGATGAGTCCGTGTATTTGTCGCTTAGTCAACGTGGTTCGAAACAACGCCCGTTATAACGGTACCATAAGAAAACGGTTAAAAGTAACATAATTATCATAAAAACAATAAAATTTTGACCTCCAATTATTTATTATCATAATTTTTTTTTCATTCATTTTTATTTTGAATAATATTTTTTATAAAATAAAAAAGATTTATTTTTAAATAATTTGTAATTTATTTTTTCTTAACAATTTATTTAAATAAAATATTTTTTTGTTACAAATGCAAAATTAATAAAAAGTATTCAATAAAAGGAGACTTGAACCATAAGTACGACGATACTCTTTTATTTTCAATCAAAAATAACATTCAAGTAGTTTAAAAATATTGTTACTCTCTTTATTATAAATAAACCATATGCAAGGCAATATTTGCTTGATTTTTTTTTTTTTTTGGGCACAAGCGAGTGTAGAGGTAGGCACTGGGCTGTGCCGCCCATGGCACGGCATGGCTCAGGCCCTGATGGGCCGTGCCAGGCACGGCCCAGGCCCTGCTACAGTACTGAGCCGTGCTGGACCCATAAAATTTTTTCTGTTGGCCCAGCACTGCACGGCCCATGACGGGCCTAGGCCGGCCCGCTATGCCGTGCCGGCACAGCCCACCTGGGGCCATGCCTGGCACGGCCCAGGTGGGCCTGAGCCATGCCGGCCCACCTGGGGCCTGGCCCATGCAGCTCAAATAAAAAAAATTATTTGATAAATTAAAAAAATTATTAAATAAATTAAAAAATTATTAGGAATAAAGAAATTTTATTAATATAAAGCCACCATAATGGTGGGAGGTTTGGCATAGACCCCTACCAGTTTATTAATTTAAAATTAAAATGGTACAGAAATAAGGGGGGCTAGGCTTGACCTCTAGAACATAATACAATAAGTAAGAAGAAAAAAATAGAAAGATCGCAACCGTCGGATCATCCCCGATCGGATGGATCGCAACCGTCGGATCGATCATCGCCGATCGGGATCATGGCTTGGATCGATCGCAACCGTCAGATCGTCTCTGATGGGATAGATCGCAACCGTCGGATTGATCATCCCCGATCGGGATCATGGCTTGGATCGATCGCAACCGTTGGATCATCTCCGATCGGATCGATCGCAATGGTTCGATCGATCATCACTAATCGGGATCATGGCTTGGATCGATCACAACCGTCAGATCGATCATCGCCGATCGGGATCATGGCTTGGATCGATCAAAGACGTTGGATCGTCTCCGATCGGATTGATCGCAATGGTCCGATCGATCATCGCCGATCGGGATCATAGCTTGGATCGATCGCAATCGTCAGATCATCTCTGATTGGATGGATTGCAACCGTTGGATCGATAATCGCCGATCAGGATCATGGCATGGATCGATCGCAACCATCGGATCATCTCCGATCGGATCGATCATCGCCTATCGAGATCATGGCTTGGATTGATCACAACTGTCGGATCGTCGCTGATCGAATGGATCGCAATCGTCGGATCGATCATCGCCGATCAGGATCATGGCATGGATCGATCGCAACCATCGGATCGTCTCCGATCGGATCTATCGCAATCGTCAAATTGATCATCCCCGATTGGGATCATGGCTTAGATCGATCGCAACTGTCGGATCATCTCCGATCGGATGGATCGCAACCGTCGGATTGATCATCGCCGATCGAGATCATGGCTTGGATCGATCGCAGACGTCGGATCGTCTCCGATCAGATGGATCGCAACCGTCGGATTGATCATCGCCGATCATGATTATGGCTTGGATCGATCGTAGACATCGGATCGTCTCCGATTGGATTGATCGCAACAGTCCGATCGATCATTGCCGATCGGGATCATGGCTTGGATCGATCGCAACCATCGGATCGTCTTCGATCGGATGGATCGCAACTGTTGGATTGATCATCGCCGATCGGAATCATGGCTTGGATCGATCGCAACCGTCGGATCATCTCCGATCGGATGGATCACAACCGTCGGATCGATCATTGCCGATCGGGATCATGGCTTGGATTGATCGCAACCGTCGGATCATCGCCGATATAATGGATCGCAACCGTCGGATCAATCATCACCGATCGGGATCATGGCATGGATCGATTATCGCCGAATGGGATCATGGCTTGGATCAATCGCAACCGTTGGATTGTCTCCGATCGGATTGATCGCAATGGTCTGATCGATCATCGCCGATCGGGATCATAGCTTGGATCGATCGCAACCGTTAGATCATCGCCGATGGGATAGATCACAACGTCAGATCGATCATCCCCGATTGGGATCATGACTTGGATCGATCGCAACCGTCGGATCGTCTCCGATCGGATTGATCCCAACGATCTGATCGATCATCGTCGATCGAGATCATGGCTTGGATTGATCGCAACCGTCGGATCGTCTCCGATCAGATCGATCACAACCATCGGATCGATTATCGCCGAATGGGATCATGGCTTGGATTGATCACAACCGTCGGATCATCTCCGATCGGATTGATCGCAATGGTTCGATCGATCATCGCCGATTGGGATCATAGCTTGGATCGATCGCAACCGTCGGATCATCGCCGATGGGATAGATCGCAACCGTCAGATCGATCATCCTCGATTGGGATCATGGCTTGGATCGATTGCAACCGTTGGATCATCTCTGATCGGATTGATCGCAATGATCTGATCGATTATCGTCGATCGGGATCATGGCTTGGATCGATCGCAACCGTCGGATCATCTCCGATCGATCATCGCCGATCGGGATCATAGCTTGGATCGATTGCAACCATCGGATCATCGCCGATGGGATAGATCGCAACTGTCGGATCGATCATCCCCGATCGGAATCATGGCTTGGATCAATCACAACCGTCGGATCGTCTCCGATCGGATTGATCGCAACGATCCAATCGATCATCGTCGATTGGGATTATGGCTTGGATCTATCGCAACCATCGGATTATCGCCGATCGGATGGATCGCAATGGTCGGATCGATCATCCCCGATCGGGATTATGGCTTGGATCGATCGCAACCGTCAGATCGTCTCCGATCGAATTGATCACAACGGTCCGATCGATCATCACCGATCGGGATCATGACTTGGATCAATTGCAACCATCGGATCATCGTCGATCGGATGGATCGCAACTATCGGATCGATCATCGCTGATCAGGATCATGGCATAGATCGATCGCAACCATCGAATCATCTCCGATCAGATCGATTGCAATCGTCGGATCCATCATCGCCGATCAGGATCATGGCTTGGATCAGCTGGCTGGTGCCTAGGCGCACAGTGTGCTCCTGGCACCAGTCGTGCCATGGCATGGCCCACAAAACGGCCCAAAAGGGGCCCTATTGGGCCGTGCTAGGCACAGCCCGTGGCCCATTTCTTGATGGATCACGGGCTGTGCCGAATTTAAATTTTTTAGTGGGCCGTGCCAGGCACGGCACGGTAATGTTTCTGGCATGATGGGCCTGGGCCGTGCCTGGCACGGCACGGCCCAGTGCCCATGCCTAAGCGAGTGATCACACCAATGTAGGGTAAGTCAAACCCGATATGTCAGAGTAGAAAATTTGAATCAAAACAGCAGGGCAAGGATCTCCCTGCTTCCAACTCCAAAACCCAGAGTGAGCAGCCACTCTGGTGGCGATCGAGTCGGCCGCAGAATTTGCTTCTCGATATATATGCCGAATCAAGATGTACTGGGCCCCTGCAGGGTAGACCGAATATCAAGAGTCAAGGGATTGGATGACATACTATCACTGGGATCCTGATGGAGCCAACGGATGACTGTGATAGAATCCCCCTCAATAATAAGGCTCCGGGCACCCAGAACGTGGATGGCACAGAAAATGCTCGCCCAAGCAGCAAACAATTCAGCCAGGGGCACCGAAGAATCAAGGAGGCCGAATCCGCCAGCAGCCAGCAACACTCCGTTCGGCCCTTGAATCATAAAAGCAGCCCCAACAGATCTACCCCGAACACTGCCATCAAAGTTAATTTTGACAAACCCTAGAGGTGGGGGCTCTCAGGAAATAAAGACCGTCCGCCGATGCGCTGCCAAGGCAGCATGGGAGCTCCAGTGGCTAGGGCTGTCAAAATCAAAAACCATGTGATGGAAGGTATACTCCTTTGCATAAGAGAAAGCAGTCCTGACGATACGATGGGGTGGAATCGTCACATCAGTGAAGATAAGCTGGTTACGGGATAACCATATCTGTAAAGCCAAATAAGCCCTCGCAGTAACCACTTGACGGGAACCCTTGACAAAATCCCACCTGAGCAAACCCAGAAAGGAACTGCAGGGAGAAGGAGTACCCACATCCCAAGGCAGGTCACTTGACAACTGTCATAACATCCTGGTTCTAGAGCAATTGAAGAAATTTTTTTTTATTATTTTTTTCCTATATATCTATTTATACAAAAAAAATTGGCACTTTGAAAAAAAATATTTTTATTATTTTTTTCCCATCCTAATTATACATGAAACAACAAATAATAATCATTACGATTTAATAATGGTTTTGGTGGGTTTGCGGCAAAATATACACGAAACCTTGGCAGGTAGTGCGACCCGCACCCACCTGGATAAAGGAAAAGACTTTGTACACCGCCTTCGGTGCAGCAAGTCCTATGTGGGCTGCATCATTCTTTTTACGCATGATACTCATTAAAAAATGTTAAGACATCCCGAGATAAAAACTTACGACACCTTAGTTTTAAGCTTACGATACCGTAGTTAAAAAGCGAAGACACCCGTTCAGAAAGTAAAAAAAACTCACGACATCCTAGTTTTAAAGATGACACCCTAGTTTTAAACTTAAGACACAAGTTCAGAAAAATATCTATACATATTCCAAAAAAAACTGAACGAGTATTAATGCACGTCACGTCAAAATTAAGATAGCTATTAAGAAAGCAAAAAAAAACCCTTACGACACCCTAATTTTAAACTTACAATACCTAGTTATAAAACTAAGACACCTGTTAAGAAAACAAAAAATACTTACGACACCTTAGTTTTAAACTTACGACACCCTAGTTATAAAGCCATGACACTCACTCGTCTATACACAAATTCCAAAAAAGCTGGTATTAATACACGTTATGTCAAAATTAAGACACCTATTAAAAAACAAAAAAAAACTTACGACATCCTAGTTTTAAACTCACGCACCCTAGTTTTAAGCTTAAGACACCTGTTTAGAAAAGTGTTTGTATATAAATTCCAAAAAAAAGAGTATTAATGCACATCAGACGGCTTTTTTTGAAAGTTGTGTATAGATATCTTTTCTGAACCGATGTCTTAAGCTTAAAAATAGAGTGTCTTGAGTTTAAGACTATGATGTCGTAAGTTTTTTTTATTTTTTAAATAAATGTCTTGACTTTATAACTATGGTATGTGAATCAATAAAAAGGAACGATATAGTGCACATACACATATGACTTGTTGATGGTATACAAAGACTTTTTCCATTGTATAAAAGGCGAAGCAGCTACCTTTTATTATTATATATATTTTTTTTTTAATTTTCGTCTCTCCCCCACTCTTCTTCTGCCGTTCTCTTCGAGAGGAAAGAAGTTGTTCGATCACTCCTCCATTTCTCCACATGCCCTAGAAATCGATTCCGAGCCCGCACGAATTTTTCGATCGGTTCCACTGGAGATGATATCGGCGCCTTTACGGAATCCCACCAAGGTAACGATCTCCAACCCCTCCTTCTGATTCGTTTCTTTCCTTCCTCCTCGACCGATTCTTTTGGGTATTCTGGGTTTGGTTCCCGTTTCGTGTTTCGCTTCATCCGAAAAGGTCCTTTTTTCTTCTTCTTGCTGTTCTGTGTTTTCCTCTCTTGAATTTCGTTTCTAGGTGAGGTTTCTTGATGTTCTTGAGGGTGTTTTCTTTTATGATCTTTTGTTTTTTCTTTGTTCTTGCTTTTCTTTTCGGTCTGAGTTTTATGGAGGCAAGGTTTTTACAGGGGAATTGGTGAGGTTTCTAGGGTTCTTGGGGCGAATTAGGGTTTTGATAAAGAGGTTGTTCTTCGTGGTTTGACTGGTGGACAAGGGCTTTGATCTGATGAGAATTGATAGGGGGATGCAGAGAGTGGACCGCGGGGAGGACAGCGTGCTGGGCTGGAAGCAGTCGTTCAGCCGAGGGATTGGCACTGGGGCGCCCAAGGTCAGAACTCGTGATAAAGGGATGATTAGGGCTTGGAGGCTTTGAGTTCTCAAGAAGTGGAGTGAGAGAAGTCAAAAGAGAAATAAAGCACCAGAGGGTTTGAGATTTTTGGCTGGACAAGATGACCCGTATTTTTGTCCAGCGAGGTTCGGCAGGTTCATCCTCAAATGCCAGTCGCCCTCCCTCCACTTCACTGCCTTCGGCAGCTCAGGTTGCCTCAACCTCAAAGGAGGAGGAGCAAGACAAGGAAGTCCTTCAAGAACCAGGTGCGCTAGGTGATATCATAGAGCACCGTGGAAATTCTGAAGATAGATCCACGAAGAGTTATGAGCTTCTGGCCGAAAGTTCCCAGGGCATCAGAATTGAAAGTGGGTCTGATCAACGTGTTGATGACGAGGAAGAATCTTTAAAGGACGGTGCCTTGGATTCTGCAGTTTTGGAGGAAGAATTGAGTGGATTTCAGGTGTCTGAGCCTTTGGACCATGATGGATTGGTGCATTCTGGTGTTGGTTCTTCCCAGACTGCTACAGGAGGTTCTTACCCTCCGCCTCCTCCAGTCCCACCTCCAAAGCCATCTGCAGCAAATATGTACCCATGGAGAACGAGTTTGGGGAGTTCAAATAGGGCGAGGATTGGTCCTTCCAGAAGGCCACCAGCGTGGTCCGTATTCTCAACCCGGTCTTCACCATCAGGTTCTCGGCCGTCCTCTCCCAGGTCATATGGCGAAGGTGAAGGTTACAACAGTGCAGATGAACAGAGCCCTTGTTATGCGTCCTCATATGATGATGCAGTAAGATCTGTTCCATTGTAATTTGATGGCGAACCTTTTCATCTGGCTAAATTTATCAACTGCAGTATTTATTACAATGGATAATTATTCTGAGCTTGTTATAGATTGATGTCCTGACATCATGGCTTACTGTTGCATTTCAGGTTGAAATCACTATTGTCCTCCTAGGAGTTATTTCACACCCTTATTTTGTTGCTGAATTTCTTTGATGCTCTAGAATATTTTTCAGTTTAAAAGAATCCCATTTAGTTGAAACATACAGTTTATTTATTGCTTTTAGTTTTGTGTGCTTTTTATCAAGGTAAGGAAATCCTGGTGATGGTAATTGGTAAGACCAAGAGATTCAGATGAGGGAACATAGTTTTCTATGAAACTTAACCTAAGGTGGCAGGGTCCCTAGAACGAAACATTGAACTAGTTGCTGTGACCAATTCAATCTGTAATTTTTCATTTGTTATGGTTGTTAATTATGATGCTTTGGTTCAGTATGCATAACAGACATGGAACATAAACATGACTATAAGAAAAGAAATAAACAACAAAAGTCTCATCTCATCAATCTTGGTATGTCTTGATGTCTTGGTATGATCCAATTCTCCATTCTGTAACTGGTTGCACTTCTCCCCATGTCTGTCTTAGGTTCATGTGCATATGTAGCACCATTGAAGATCAACTTCTTTGATGGTTTTGATTTTAGTCTGTATTCTGCAATATAGAGTTTAGGGGTATAGTGGCCGCAATTTTCTCTAAAATATTCTTTATTTGTTCATTCATTTACCTTTGTCTTTTGCAGATTATATTTTGCTACCTATGGCTCTAATTTTTTTCCCTCTTGCACTTGGTAGAACTTAGAAGCAGATATGTAAGGACTTCTATTATTCATGAAACTAATCAATTGTTGACATTATTTCATTTGGGTCCTTGTAATGATTTCTGATTACTCTTCAAGATGCCTTCGTGTGGACAATTTCACTATATATGAGGTGCTCCTGTCAATATCATTTAAATTGCACCATAAAATTCAGTTGGTCTTGGTACAAATCCTAATCTAGCAAATTCTTTCCATGTTATCTTTCTCTTTTTTGCATTCTTTCTCTCTTGTTTTTGAATCTTTTCTTTTTTTTTTTGTGGGAGAGGGGGGGGGGGGTGCCAGGGGGGATGCTATATCCATATGCACACATTTGATTTAGCACCATTCAAATTGTACTTCAAAGATACATGGTAGTGTAAACATTTTAGGCATGAAGAATGTATATTGTCATGATATCCTTCTTTAGATGGGCTAGAATCATGTGAAATAAGGTAGCAAAATGAAAAAGACGTGATGAGTTTTTGATTTTTATTATGAATAGGAGGATAATCAGAACAAATGTCTTTAGAAGATGAAATGCAACATAAACGTTTTTCTGTGGACTATTAACAAGCATGGGTTCATGATCCAATATCTTGATGAAACTTGATTCAGGGATGCATTCACAATTGAAGCATGATTAGGCAATGGTGAAGGGTTGATTGGGCTTCTCCATTTTTGCAAGCAACATGTTCGCTCCATCTTTTGTAATATGTAATCCTTTGTCTTAGATGTGTTATTCATGTGGCTTCTGACATGTTTTCTGAGTTTAGTTACTTATAGCGAGAGTGAGTGCAGAGCAAGTTTCGTTACTCTTGCAGGGAAGTGGATCTCTTAGGATTTTTATAATAAGGATGTGATTAGGGTATGGGTGTGAGAGCTAGTTTTAGAAGTGATTCTGGACTTGTGCTTCAGCCCAAGCAAATGTTTCCACATACTAAAGTATTCAGTATTTCTTATGATTTTCTAGCCACATGTTTAGAAGAAAAGAAGATACTTATTTACTTTGATACTGATTGGTGTGCCTTGGATAGCAGGCATGATGAACATGTGAAGATAGTAAGAAGAGGATATGACTGAAAGGAGAAGAGGTAAATGGTAGTAGTTATTGCAGAATCCATCACAATGAAACAAGATACATGACCGGTACTTAGAAAGAACAATGTTTTGTGTAAATAGGTTCTGATGAGATTCATCAAAGTATATTATATGTGCAACACATGTTTTCCTTTAGTAGTATATGGATCATTTCAACATTTGCTTTGCAACTTAACTTTTTTAGTTTTTTCAATGGGTGAGGATAGGATACTAGTTTTTTGGGAATGGGATCCTCCCAAACAGATCATAGGAAGGTTAAAAATTTGGTGCATTTGGACACAGTCACATTCGTTGTTGGAAGGAGGTCAAATAGAGTACTGAAGGCTTTCCATTTTGCTACTCCCTCTCTCTCTCTCACGTGTGCGTCCCCCCCCCCCCCCCCCCTGTTTTCTTTTTTTCTCTCTTTTTAATGGAGTCTCTGTTAGATTTGATGAGTGATTTAATTCAGTTATTGGAATTTTACTGAGTTTCACAAGTCCTTCTTTTTCTTCTATTTGATCCTAAGTGGTGAGGGATGTGTGGGAACATAAGATCATTCAACATGCAGATGCCTGACATTTCATCATGTAAGAAAATTTTAGGTTGAAGCCCTTTTTTACCCCTGCAATCATTGTGAAGATCAGTTTGGTTTCGGTTAAGCAATTGTTCTTGAGTTGTGAAGAATGTGTGGTGAAAATAAATTGTTGATAAAAGTGCTGGTGATAAGTTATGGACCTGCTTCATAAGAGATAAAGAAAGAATGTTTTCTATCCCAGATGTAAAACTATTAATGATCCAATGTACCATTCTTTCCTATGTTGTTGCATGATGGAGCCCTGGCTTTTGTTTATCCATTTTTGGGCATTTTCAGTGTTAAAATTTCTATCAATTGTGCTTCTTTCTTTTCGTGTTTCCCATATTTGTGCTGGCTAGTTGATGTCAAAGCTGAAGCATTCATTGGTGGGAACATAAGATCATGTAACTTGCAGATGTTTGATGTTCCAGCACATAGGAAAATTTGAGGTTGAAGTTTCTTCTGCAATCATTGTGAAGAACAGATTAGTTTTTCTTAAGTAAAGGATAGCTGGATGGCCATGTGTTACTTGTGATCTTGTATTCCATTTTATTCACTCTTGCTACCCTTAGTTGACAACTTTACATTCCAATGTCTATTTTATGGTTCACTTTTGTTTTCTGGTGAATGTTCTTGCACTGTTGTGAGGTGCTGTCTAGCATTGTCACAGCAAGTGGATCAATTGGTTGTGAGAAAGGTTTGCTGTATCAGAAATCTGTACCGTTTCGGTAGGTTTGCTGTATCAGAAGTCTGTACCGTTTCGGTACTGGATTGGTACGACTCGGTACAGAGTGTACCATACTAAGTCAATCGCATACTAGTCACTCTATACCAAATCAATGACGTACCAGTTAGGTGAATTGGAAGGTTCCAACCCATTAACCATCTTGAACTAAGCTAATCTAGGTCGTTTGGCATCACAGGGACGGTTCAATTTAGTACGAGGTTAGTATGAAGTTTGTATGGGATGGTTTTGAGCTATATAGGGCGGTTCAAAATGGTAATGACTTCGTATCTTGTCAAATGGTGAATTGTATTGATTCTACACTGGTATAGTTTGGTACCCCCCATACTGAATGGTCTGGTACGATTTAGCATACCTTGGTTGTGAGTGATGGAATTTCTATAATCTTCATTTGTTATTGCTTTAAATTGAAGGGATCATATTCTATATTGGACTTAAAATCCTTTTTAAGCAAAACAAATGTTTCTTGGCTAGGTAATAGTCTATTGTCTTTTCATAGACAAGTTCTGAACTGTTAATCACATTATTTGAGTTCATTGGCTGGGTTGCTTAGCTCCTAGGAAAGTATCTTTGGATATGAATTGATCACCTAGCTTTGTTCTAGTGTTTGTACCATGGAACAAAAGGCTGGCATATGTCATTGGTTTGTAGGTTTTGCTGGACACAAGCAACATAGATTTGGAATGTTGGTATCGGAGTTAATGCATATATATATGTATATATATGCATGGCATTTTCAGGTTGAGCTTATCCGGACTAACAATGTATAATATGTCCGTTTGATCATTCATTAATGTTGGATGCAAAACATGTAATATATATTTATCCTTTTCATCAGATGAACTTCCCTATATATGTTTCTATCACCTGATATAATTACTGAATTGATTTTCTTTTCGTGTGCTCGTATATGCTTTTGAGATTTACCCATGACATGCTTATTTTATTTCAAGGAGAGAGAACGACCATTTGAGGTTGAGATAAGACGAACAAAGGGATTTGAAGTCAAAAAAATGTTGGAGGATGGGAATTGTCTATTCCGTGCTGTGGCTGACCAAGTTTATGGTGATCCAGAAGCATATGATAGGACTAGGCAAATGTGCATTGATTATATGGTAAGTGTCTGTACCAATCAAATGTGTTTTCTAGCTAGGCAAATGTGCATTGGTTACAGTACCATCAAATGTGTTGTCTTGTGAACTGTAGTAGGCTTGCATTTTTATTAGTCATGTCAAGGGATTTACATCCTCAACTTGATTGTAACTTGTCACACTACACTGATGGTAGTTAGTCATTGTAACTTTCTTTTAGACATCTCCTTTGAATAATATTGGACAGATGGTGCACATGCACAATCATATACAATGATTTACTACTGGCCAGCTATCATATACCTTGCTTTGGTAACAATTACCTGATTCATTAAAGCCTAAAGCAAATTGATATAGTGTGATTTTTTCTTGCAGTACTGTGTGCTCTAATATGAAAAAGATTGGTGAATCAGGGTGTTCATAGGAAAAAAATGTTCTAATCATTTCTAGTTTGCTTAAATCCCTCTATCATTTTTCTTCTAACTCTCAAATAAGCAATAATTCTGGTTTTAAGTTATACAAATTTATATAAATAGTACCTGACTTCTTTAGAAAGAACAAGTTGCGAGTTATGAGCCTGAAACAGAACCACGTGAACCAAATGCCTAGGTAGTTATGATTGTAAAATAGTGATTCTTTATATTAGTTTATCAAAATTGGGAGGCTATGAATTTCAGGGATTATCTGACTGTTAAATGAATTTATCTGTTGTTCAAACACATCATGGATGGTGATCTTTAAGATCAACAATTCCTTCTTGTAGTTTGTCTTAGTTCATGGTTGCACTCTTGTTTCGCCGATGCTTTTTTTTGTTGGTGGTAGATTTGTGGACATGCAATCCACTCTTTTTCCTCATTCCATTGTTGCTATCCATGCAACAATGAGAAGACGACGGAATGACAAGTGCTAGGAGCAGATGGGTGGATAGACCTAGGACCTTCAATGTATGATGGATTCTCTGTTCTTAATGGAACTTTAGACTACGAGTCACTTCCAAGGATAATGGTCAAAGCAAGGTTTTAAATCTTGTGAGATGGAGCTGCCTGAATTTTTCATGGAGTAGGATGTCCCACTGTCCAACATGTCTTGACCCTAGGTGTCCCAAGATGCGTTAGTTGGGACACTAGGATGATGGTAAAACGATTCCGTCCTAACACTTGGAATGACAACTCGTCCGGGTGTCTCATGGGATGTTTTGTTGGGATTTGCAACAATCGGTCAAAAGTACTATATTTTGTTTTTGTGATGATCAAGTGATGTATAGCATGTGTATGGTGTCTTGCCATTCTAGCACTTGTACACCTTAGTTTGGAAAGAAATGCGCTTAAAATGTAATAATGGAATTAAAGGTACATTATTTTTTTTAATTTATTTTCTAAGGCTTGCATCTTTAGATTATTCTTAATTGATTAAGGCTTTGTTATTGTTGTTGTTATTTATCTTTAGGTTATTCTTAATTGATTTCTTGTGCAAAATAGGTATTTCAAGTACCTAAACTTTTCTTCATATTCAACTAATTATTTTTTATTTATGCCAAAGATGGATTTTGATTATAATGGTGAACACATCAATAGCATCGGAATATCATATATGACAAGTCTAAGGTACAAAGCATTATAGCAGTGAACAAGTTATTAGCATTGTAGTATCATATATGACAAGTTAAAAGTATGAAGCACTGCCCATATATTTCATTAAACTAATGAAAGTGAAGAGAAAAACTTGAAAGAGATAGGGAAGTACTAAGAGAGGATAAATACAAAAAAGAAAAAAAAGGAACCAACCCATCTGTATGACATACTCCATGTGCATAGATTCAGTTGCATTTGAACAATGCTGCCATGTATCAACTTGTTTGGTTTGCATCAAGATGAAAGGCTGTGGGATAGGTCATGAGGGTCCAGAATATATCCCTCCAAAATTCATCTCTATTGTGATGTCATTTATTGTGCAGTATGATGTAGATGGTTCTTTTGACCCACATTCGCGATCAACTTTCATACGATGGACCAATGGTGAGGTGCTTCCATTTTGTTCGCCTTATTAAAGTTTTGCATTTGGAAATAGAAAAGGCTTCTATTGTAGTGACCCCTTCTTTAGCCTTGCGTGCTTGAAGAAGTTCACTTATGGCTCATTTGGTATTTTCCTCATAAAAGTTTTCTTGATACTAGTTTTCTTGGAAAACGTTTTGTAGGGAAAAATAAATTCTATCATGTTTGGTTGATAGTTTGTATTGGAAAATATCTTTGGAAATATATTTCTATGTTTGGTTGGGGGTAATTATGGAAAATAGCAATTTGACTATTATAACCCTAGAGTAAAGATTGCATGGGACTTAGGTGGACATGAGAGGGAAATAAAAAAATATATTGAGGGCTAGTTTTTAGTCTTTTAGTGCCATTTTTTTTATGGGAGAAGAGAAGAGCATGGAAAAATCAATACCACCTCTCGCATGGTATTTATCCTTCGATGGAATATAATTTTTTCTTCTTTCTATCAAATGTAAGAAAATGAGGAAGGAAAAGTTATCCATCCTAATTTTTTCACCAACCGAATGACCCCTTATGAAAAGTCTTATAGCTCACATGGGTAAGTATAAACAAGGCCTAAAATTTCAGTATCAAGTACTATACCAATATGTTATTGGTTCAATATAGTATAGTTAGTATAGTACAGTATGCAGAGATATCTCCCAAGTGCTTTCCATGATAGCACCACTTGAAATTGGGGCAATACATGTGGATACTGAGATGGTACCGGCCCAATTCTGCTTTATTCGGATTGATATGGGTCAATATAAATTAGCATAGAATAGTTCCCGTTCCAAACCAATAGAATTGCCCGATCTTGCACCAGTTCAGTGGAGCCATTAAGGGTTTTCAATAAAGGGTATCTTTGTCTTCTAGTCATGGTTTCAATAAAAAAGCAGCTAATAAATAGATACAGAAGTTTATTCACATTAAATTTGATGGCAATCTAGTGTATGATTATCGCTTTATATTTCATCCTTTGGTTATAACAAGCTTGCAGCCACACTATTGCTTATCGTTTCTTCCTTTTCTTTTTTGTTTCCTCTTCTAATAAGGCAACTTTAGTGATTGGCTCAAGGTTAGATTTGGTTGTTCATATTGAAAAGTTGAGTGCTTCATAATAAAATGTAGAACAATATGGAATTAGAAATAGGGTTAAGCAACGGGTTAGGGTAACTCAAGAATCAATACCAACTCAATCTGATATGATTGGACCGATTCAATTCCAAGTGTTTATGGGGTTGGTTCTAAGTCCAGAGTCTAGGAATTCCCATTTGGGTTGGTTCTTGGTTCCATGATTCGGTTCATTGGTTCTGACCTGAGAACCAACCACAGATTTTTTTTTTTAATACTCTTAGGAACCACATTAGAGATATTATATGTATCTTGTAAGTTAACTACCATCTCTATTAAAGATATTTAGTATTGGATTGATTAACAGATATTTGTTTGTGGTTGGATTATTAGTTAGGTTGTGGATTTTTTTACATTTCATGGATATTTTAATTTGCTGTTGGTATTTATATTTGCTATATGTTGGGAATTAATTTGATTTAGTTTGATACGTGTATAGATATTTATAATTTTGAATTTGTATTCATGACTTTATAAGTATTTGTCATGTTTATTAAAAGATGATAAATTAATTGTTTCAAGTATATTTCAAATATATATCATTTTTCTCTTTTGTAGTCTTTAATTATTATCAAAAGCGGGGGTTCCTTAAATCAAGTTAATTTGATTGCTTTTGTAGACTTTTGATGTGATTTATTGAATATACTACATATATCATCAAATATTCATTCAAAGGAAAAGAAAAAATAAAATATTTATCAATATTGTGAGTTTTTGAAGCATTTTTATTATGGCTCCTCGCCTCTCACCTAACTTATATAACTAGGAAACGATCCTTTAATATATTAACAAAGATAGGAAATTTTTTTTTTGGAGTTAACACAAAAAGAAAAGAAAAGAAAATGGGTTCTACCTTGTAACCGATCCTATCTGATTTGTTTGGTTTTGGGTTGGTTCAAAGATAGGATCGGATTGGTTTTGAGTCCAAAATCTTGGATTAGGTTGGTTCTAGGTTTTTAGCCTAGAACTGATCCAACCCAACCCGTCCCATGCTCACTCCTAGTTAGAAACTTCAATTCAATTTTTTAAAATTATACGTCGTTGTACATGCCATTGTTAATAAATCCTTGCTATATCAGATTAGGTCTTATGATTTGAGTCTTAGAAAAACACAAAATGATTTGCATTTATTTTTTAATCATATTTGACAGTTTTTATTCGAAGTCCTACATATGTCACTAGATACAACACTCTTGGGTTGATTTTGTCCTCAATGGCAACGAACTAGTTTTGCATATTTACTTATTTTGATTGCTGTATCGGTATCAATTTCTGCTTTTATGATCATTTACAGGTCGAAATGTATGAATTGGTGATGCTATAATCACTTACATGTGGAGATGAAATAAATCTCACAAATGCTGAGAATTCTTTATTATTTAGAGAAGCATCATTTCTTGTATTAATTGTTTTAACCTTCTCTGAGACTTAGAAGTTAAGATTTTGACTTAATTCAATATTCTTATTTATTCAAGATTTTTTTTTTCTGAACGTTGATTCATTTGCATCAAGATCTTGTGCTGAATTAGTTTTTAGTTTTTCTGCAATTTCTACAATTGTAGGCAGTTTTGTGTGGTAAGATTGTGCTGGTGATGCCTTTCAGCTTGTGCTTTCCTTACCATTGATTGTTAATTGGTCTTAAACCTCATTTTTACCAATCATATTTGGGACCAAAATCATGGGCAAATACTCATCAAGGAGCGTAAAATGTGTGTGCGCGCGCTTTGTTAATGATTCATGAATTCTAGAATCATCACAGAGAAAGAGGAAAATGATTTATCATTTGGTGTTGGTGTGTGTACCTTTGCATATTGTGTTGAGTCACGATTTTGCTTATGTTTCTCCAGGAGAAAGAGAGGGACCATTTCTCTCAGTTTGTAACTGAAGGTTTTACATCTTACTGTAAGAGGAAAAGAAGAGACAAGGTATCTGATATTTCTCTCTCTATTTTTTTTGACAACTAACTTGTTATTTGCAGGACGCTACCATGTATGTTGCACTTGGATTAGATTAAGTGTTGACACTCCATTTTCACAGCTTTGTGCAACACCCAATATTCTTCATGATATGCTTGACTCCATAAGCATGAGGTTAGCTTAATGTGATCATGATGACTGTAAATGAGACAACTACTAGGTGCACCTTTAAGTTGAGTTGAAGTCAGACACATGATGCTCTCTTATAAGAATTGCTAGGAGCAAGCACAAGTTGACCCACCACCCCATGACAGGTTGCAAATTTCCTAGAGAGATTTGGTAAATCTCTTTGACAGTGCTTGATCGTCATAGAATTGTTCATCCAATAATTTTCAATGATTGTTTGTTTTCATGTTATCTTAACATCTCTTACACACATTCTCCCAGACTATCTTAAGCCATCATTGAACAAACAGCGTGTTTACTAACTACTTTGGCTGACCATTTCTAAAACATTTTTGATACTTTGTACAAATACTATCTTGATCACTCTTTTTGGTATTATCTGTTTAAGTCAGTGGCATCATGGTACTAAAAGTCTCACAAGATGAACCTCTAATAATCACAAAAAAGGTCAAATGTCATAATAAACTCAATAAATTATGCATCTTTCCCTTGGGAGGTTGTTCTCAGAGTATAAAGACTGAAGGTCTTTATACTCTGCCGAGTTGTCTTGAGAAAGAAGCTTAGGAGGATTACTATAATCTTCTTCTTGTGGCTAAGCATGAAATGCAACATTTCTAATGCACAATTGAAAGATGGGGTTGGTATCTTGAATAATCTTGAGTGGAGGAAAAAGGGAAGAAAGCATCATATAGGGAGAAGGAGAGAGAGCAAGCTTTTTTGTATTTTTAACTTTTAACTTGTTGCAGCAGAATTGGGTTGTGCAAGTGATCAGAATGCCCTTAGTTATCTACGGCAACATAATACACATTGCTTAAAGAGCTTTGTGACTGTATCTTGGAGAATCAGTATGCTTCAGTGCAATTGAGTACTGTCAAAATTCTATGCAGCAGCCTAGTCCCTTGTGAGATTTAACTCTAGAAATTTGAGTGTAATTAAGTATTCTGTTTGCTTGGATCTATTATCTTCATCCATCTCTGTAATGCCACTTATGATACCGTGATGCCCTGTTGTACACATTAAACTATGTTAACCCTGATTTTTTAAAGTATTGCTCTTGGAACACCTTTTCTAGGTTCTGTGGGCTTTATTTTATCCTACATTGAGCTTGTCATGGGTGCTTGTAAATCAGAAAAGGAATTGAATCCAGTTGAACATTAAGGAATATCATCAGTCTCATTTATAAATGCAAAAGCATATTTGGAATTAATTTTTCTGGTCACGCTTTTGCCAATGTATTATAGGGTCTCATCAATGGCAATGTTTATGTCCACAGAAGTGCACCTCTGAAAATTAAATGATTCACTGTCTATTTGGCTGGAAAATTCAGTGATTGACTAGCTTTTAATAGGTTTACGGGAATAATATAGAGATTCAGGCTTTTGCTGAGATGTATAATCGCCCAATTCATATCTATTCCTACAGCACGGGTATGATTTTGTTCTCAGGTTATTATTTTTTGTTGCCAATCTACCGTAATATCATTTACAATCTTCTTGTAAGTGTTGTGCTTTTATATGCAGAACCTATTAACATCTTTCAAGGAAGCTATAACACAGATACACCTCCAATTCGGTTAAGTTACCATCATGGCAATCATTACAATTCTCTTGTTGATCCATGCCGAGCAACAATTGGTGCAGGCCTTGGATTTAGCAGTCTTCGTGGGGTGAGTTCTTCTAAATTATTGTCTTTTGCAGGAGTATGACAGTCTACATTGTGGTATTATTATATGTGTCTATTTCCGCTGCAATATTTTTTTCTCCTTATTGTTACATATCAGTATAGAAATTAATGGGGAATAGTTGAGCAGATTTTAAATTTGTAGACCATAAGATTATTGCTCTCAAGGTCCTTCAACTGGTTAGATGGACTGCTGTTTTACTTATATTGTCAGATTTTTATCAGTTATGCTATGGCATTTGTATTTATTTAGAATGCTTGTTTTACAAGTCCTATTGCTTCTTTACCTGATTGAGCTCCTTTTGTCTTCTGTAGACAAACATTGATAAGGACCGGGTAAAGGCTGCTATAAAAGGCCAGCAAGACCATCTGATTGATAATGTAAGCAATACTTCTCTGAGTTTACTTTTCTATTCATTCTGTGTTGTGTTAGAGGTGTTTGATTAGGAGCACATGTTTGACTTCTTTGTATTATTCAGAATGAAAATATCATTCAAAATGAATATTTGGAAAGTTGCTTTCTAGGAGCTTCTAAATCTTTATAAACTAAATCATATTGTTCCCTTCAAGCTTATCTAGCCATCAGTTGTACACCATGTTTCTCGAAGTGTATGTACTTTAATGTACTTTATGCAGTAATTGCATGGTCTTGTCATATAAATGATTTCACATGACTTGTAATTTTTCATGTTTAGAAACCATTTTACATGCAACTATTAACATGATGAATAGCTAGCTATTTTATGACGTCAGTGATATTGAATATTTGTAGCTTCTGATTTTTCCCTCTGTTTTTACCAGACAGTCCATTGGTGTGAGGTTATGAGATATGATGCCTTTTCTGTCTAAATCCTTCTTTTGATTCCTTTCGAATGTTCTGTTTTTAAGATTAGCATTTATGACAACTTTAGACCATTATGCTTGGAAATGGAGGAAATGGCTTACCTAACCCACCAAAGTAAAGACAACTTGTGAATTTGTACACTGAACTGTTTCATAATAAAAAAGATGAGCGCAATAAAAAAAGCATGTAAATGCTCATTCACTTAATTCCTGGATGTAGTAAGTCCCCTTGTATAGCTCCTAACTGTCCCAACTGCTATATTATCATTTAATGCATATATCTTCAACAAATCCAAGTCCTTATCTACAAGATTTCATAAACCCAAATATAATTGATAATTTCATTAAATAAATCTTCTCATCTTATGGAAGAACCAATTCACCAATGAAGAGTGGATTGCAAAATTGAGAATATGATCTTGAACTGAGTGAACTGATCAGGCTCCATCTATTTTGTCATGCTTATCATAAACCCAATGTATGACGTTGATTTTAGGATTTCAGGCCCAAAGCTCGAGATAGGAATAAGCTACCCTTCAACACCCCCTCATATGGAGCACCTGCCTGACGACACCTTCAACCGTGTGTCCATGTCGAATGGAAAGGTGAGGTGGAGTCTTAATGAGGTGAGAGCAAAGGAATAGATCACGCTATGACACCATCTTAGGATTCCTGCCCAAAAGCTCAAGCTGATGGGAGTGAATGCTTGGTTTAAGGACTGTATTCTTTCGTCACATGGCCAATGTAGGACCATACTTCCAAAGTTGACAATTTTTGTACATAGTCCATGTAACACATACTTTGGAATCTGAGTAAGATTATAATGCTGACACTTGCTTTGTTTTTTTTCTATTTAATGGATGTGATCAAGGCCTTTCATCACAACAATCTTTATATGAGGTTTACATCCTTTCCTTGGAGTGTGTGCCATGCTATCCTTAGTATTTGCAGAATAAGATGCAAACTATTAGCTCCCCTTCTGGTGTGCTTAGGCCAAGTATGATATACATTGAACACATCATAATGGTTATTTAGCTTTGAAGCTTGGCTCTTTTAACCTAGTTATCAAATTATTATTTTCTCCCTTTATTGTAGTAACTGTAATGCTATTTGGATAGCTGAAAAATTTAGGTTGGTTCACTCATCTGCAAGGCTCATGTTGCACAATTCACATACGTGTTGCAACCCATCCATCTCCTTGAGTCACAATATCCATGTACTGTATCAGCTTGGTGAACAAAGTGAATTACAAGGACATATGTATGCTTGAATTGCAGAATCCTGTTTCAGAAAGTATTAGTAAATTTGTGTGGCATGTTTGCTTTGTTGAGTTGGAGCACAGTAATACATTTGACTCCAATGTGTGATGGCCTGACTAATTCCTCCTGAATAATCACCTAAGGCCTGTCCTTCTGGCTGATGCCCTGACTAATTCCATCCGAATAATCACCTAATGGCAGGCACTTCTAGCTGAGGGGCGCTTTTACTCTGATCTGGAGCTAACTGAGAAGGAGATAGAGCGGATGGTCATGGAAGCTTCACGAGCTGAATATCTGGCTGAAGAGAAAATGAAGCAGCAGCTTACTTTCAGAGAATCTTCCACATCAGGAGCAGAACCATCATCTTCTGGAGCAAGTATGTTCTTTTTGGATCACTTTTACAGATTTGCAGTTGCTTTTCAGATGCTAAATTTGCTGATGGCTTTTTGACCCATAAAAATATATACATATCTTTACCATGGCGAGTCTGATGTGCATTTGGTTGAACAGCAACTGGGATGGGGCCATCCTGGGCAATATTGGAGGGTGGAAGTGAAAAGGCACTATCATCTGACATGGTCCTCACCAGTAGCATGCAGATGGTCCTATCAATGGGTTTCAGCTATATGCAGGTTATTGAAGCATACAATATATTTGGCGATGATATGGATTCCATGCTCTGCTACCTGCTGGAGATGGGAGATGCTAGTGCTTCAGCTGGTGTTAGCAATCGACGCAAAGGGAAAGCAGCAGAGTGAACCTTGGACCAGAGTGAATGTTTAATGGTGCATTCCTAAAGTTAAAATATCTAAAGGGATTGCTACCGATGCTGATAATGTTTCAATACTTAATAGAATGAATCCAATAAATGCTATCTTGGACCTTTAGATGCATCTGATGTTTCTTTGTGTTTAAATCATCATCATACAGCTTTGGTGTTTTAGGGCTGGTCCAAGGTTTAAGGTTCAACATTTGCTTTAGTTGTGTTTTCAATAAAACGAAACTAGCTGCTTGTGGATAGCAAAATACGTGGAGAGAGTCGCTGAGTTAGGGTTCAATGAGATTTTCCAGTGACCAAAGGTTGTCCAGAATGAAGTTGGTTCTTCACTCCCGAGACTGTCTGAAGCTGCATTCTAGTTGCCTGAGCAAAATCTTCTAATGATGTGTTAGAAACGTGAATCGTCTGAGCAACTCTTTGTTGTTGTGTGTGAGAGTAGTCTTGGATGTTGCTCTCTGCAGCATATTTCCTTTTTAATCTCTTTCTCGGTGCACGCCGTGCTGCCTCAAAACTCTCTTCCACTGTTGTTCATATTTGAGCACCCGAGCTAATCTTTCTTTTTATTTTTTGTGACGAGTAAAGGAGGGAAAACCCCCTCGCTTTATTAGAACGTAATAATTACAAAAGATGAAATTGTCATCCTAATCTCAGCGTGTCACAGTTGTTGCTCTTTCTCGTGGAAGGTCGGGATTATTTCGGCATGACATCGCTGTTCATGGTAGGGCATCAGCATCTGTTGTATGGCTGTAGCTGGGTGGGTGGCGTGATAGGCACTTAGACAACATCGACATGGATGGCCGAAACTGTCGACCGGAAAAACAAAATAGTTCCGCTGAAGCAAGGAAATAATCTCTCCCATTGTATATCAAATCTTCTTCTATACTTAAAAAAAGAAAAAAAAAGGAGTAGTATTGCATGCAAAAATAAAAGTATAGCATGCACGTTATCTCATGATGGCAAAGTAACTCGGCTACGGAACTGCGGGTACACGTGTGGACGTCGGTACCGGTCGGTCGAAGGTGGCATCATCTTTCCGGTTTTCCTTCCCCTTGTCTCCCATGGTTTCTTCTCCGCCCTATCTTTCTAACGCAACGGCGAGCACTCGAAGCTCTTCCCGCTCTCCCCTGCCCCGTTTTTTTTTTGTTTTTTGTTCCCTTCCTTCGCTTGTAACTAGTGCTCCGCCTCCTTCCTTTTGCTCGGTTCGTGTTTATTTTATTATTATTATTATTATTATTTTATTGGGATGTCGCAGAGCGGGAAGTTGATGCCAAATCTAGATCAGCAGAGCACCAAGATCCTCAATCTCACCGTCCTTCAGCGGATCGATCCTTTCGTCGAGGAGATCCTCATTACCGCCGCCCACGTCACGTTCTACGAATTCAACATCGAGCTCAATCAGTGGGTAAGCCTCGATTTTTAATCCCTCTGCCCCTTCCCATCCTTCTTTGGTTCTTCTCCTCTGATTGGGTGGTTCACCGCTTCTCTCGCAGAGCCGCAAGGATGTCGAAGGATCGCTCTTCGTCGTCAAGAGGTGATCATCAGGATCTCTCCCTCCCACTTGGAATCTTTCTTCCTTCCTTCTCAACACCAATCTCCGATTCGATTGATCTTCTCTAGATACTCCGTGATTGCTTGGTTAGACGGAACGAATTTGAATTTTAAACCTTTTAGATTATTCGTGCTGAGTTTGCCTAACATTCCTCTTTATTGTTCTGCCTCTCTATTCTCCTACAGCTGTTTCTTTGGTTTCTGATTTGGTATGGGCTTTTTAAACTTCTGCAATTTTATTTAGAAACTTCATGGCGTTATTTACTTTGTCGCCAGATTTATGATGTATTAACAACTGAGAATTGCACTCTTGCAGAAATACACAACCCAGATTTCAATTCATTGTCATGAACCGACGCAACACAGGTACAGAATTAGATCTCTCTAGCTCTCTTGTAAGAATTTGTATTAATGTATGCTTTAGCATTTCTGCTGCATGTTGTTTCGTTGAGATGAAATTACAGTGGCAAATGACATGTTACAAGAAAGCTAAGTATGTCAAAACATAAGTTCACAGGGGAAGTAATCATGCCTGTAAGTAGATTTTGATAGTAACTTATGTTTTCAATTTTTCTTTTTCACTGAAAATCAGTAAGAGTAGGCTGCATCTCTGTCCTTTTTGCTTCAGATCAAATCAAATCTAAAATGATAAGAGTGACCTTGTTTCCAAGAACTTTGTTATTACATAAAATTTTAATTGGTCATCTTTGCATCCAGCTTCTTTAAAATGTAGTGTCGTTAAATTTCGCTCTGCCATCTGGCATCTTTCCTCATCATACCAAATGGTGTAGGCTAAGGAGGTCAGGTCCTATTGGGTTGGTTGATAGCTAGCCTTATAACCATGCTCATTTTTTCTGTGGAGCCTTCTTGTTTTAGATATTATTCTGCAGATTTTATCATGGTGGAAGATTCTGGCTTCAGTTTTCTTGTTGGCATCCTACTGTACACCCAAATCTCCATCTTGTTCTCTTCATAGTAGGGTGAATTGTTGATTTACCATGGTTGCTAACTAAAATGTGTGGCACTGGCAATATTATCTAGAATTGTAGTATTGATCAAGGATAGCCAAACCGTCCCAAACTATTCAACATGATTTAAGGTGAACCAAACCAAACTGTCCCAAAACTGGGATGGCTGGGCCTTATGGTTCAGTATGGAGGGCAAACTGCCCTGAACCACCTGTACCCAACACCGTTTTGACATCCTGAACCATATCGAGTTACCTCAAATCAATCCAAATCATCTGGTTAGACTTGATTCGAGGCAGTTCATGGATCAGGACCTCCTGATCCACTTGATTGGTGCGCCACCGATCAATACAATGTCCTATACTGTACCGTATCGATTTGGTATCAAAATGGTATCGATTCTCGGTATAGTAAAACTTGGTTAAGATCTTTATCAACTATTCCTACTTGCATACTTGCTTTGGAAACTCTCATTCTTCCCAAACACATTGGCATTGTTGCCGACTATTGTAACCGTATTGGTTCCACACCCATTCATAGATTTGGTAAGTAAGGTGTCTTTTTGTTTGATTATTGTTTCTGTAATTTTTTTTTGATGGACTAAGAAACTGCAGTAAAACAATATCAATTCACACACATTCCATCAGATCTTTAATACATTAAATATTTGATTAATTGAATATTCATGCTTTATTTTTCAACAAATATCTACGTCCAATAGTCACCATATAAAAATTTAAGAATGCCAACAGATATTTAAGGGGTGAAAATTGTAATGTTGTGCATTCGTACCAGCTTGCATAATGCTATTATTGGTTTAAATTCTTAAAAATTATAAGAATACTATAGAAGGAACTCTTTTGGATGTTACATAATAATACTCGTGCTTGTCACTTTTCCTTGATGGCCCAAAAGTGGCTCCAAATCGTCAAACCTCTCTTATTTTTATTAGAAAGTAAGAGCTATGCCAAATAGTGTTTTTTTCTTTGTTATTAACTCTTCCAATTAGATTGCTGGTTAGTTTTTCCGTTTCATTTCCTTAGTTATTACTTTCATGTGGTTCTTTTAACATCCTTTAGACTCCAAAAATTCTTCCTAGTTCAGGATGCAGATTGATTCTGAATCTAAATGTACCCCATGCAAGTATAATTTGAGATTAGATTTTTGAGCTGGACATGGTAAATATCCAACTTATCTAATGAAGAATAAATTTGTACACATGTTTTTAAAGTAGCTTGCAATTCTATGAACAGATAATCTGGTGGAAGATCTCTTGGGAGATTTCGAATATGAAGTCCAAGTTCCATATTTGTTGTATCGGAATGCAGCCCAGGAAGTTAATGGTATATGGTTTTACAATGCTCATGACTGTGAAGCTGTTGCAAATCTTTTCGGCAGGTATTAGGAGTTGTTAAGTTTCCATTTGTCTGCATGCCAAAACTTTAAGAAATCTTTTAGGAATATCAAATCAGTTTTTAACTTTGATGTACCTACATTTCTAATAGATGGAGTTGAAAGATAAAAGCATCTTCCTGATGACCTAGTTATGTTTCAATTTGTGCTTAATGGTATTTAGAATACAATAACCATGACCAGAGGAAAATCTTATTCCATCCTTGGATCAGTTCTATGAGATCTAATGTTTTTCCATTGGTAAAGGACTGCATCCTTCATCTCTAGTCTTTCCAAATATGTTTCTCTTACCCCCTCTTTTCATGCAGTCTAGGTCCATTTTTTCATGGCATCTTAAACGGTCCTTTACCACTTACAGCTGCAACCCCCAAGCTTCCACGAACATGCTCCTTATGATCTTTATTTATTTTTCTGTAGATCAACCTTATAATCCCTGGGACCAGCATCTTAAAAGGCAAAACTCTCTCCTTATGCCTTAACACATGGTGTATTGACAAAGTCAAGTTTATCAGTGACTTTGCTTACAGTCAATAGCTTGTGATATCACACTGAACTTCATAACCATTGTTGCTTGTCTTGTATGTGTTTTCAGCTCTCACATCTAACCCACAAAAATCAAAATTCTCTTGAATAATTATGTTGGCTGGATGGGGACATGGAATTCAAGTACTCAAATATCCCACTGAATTTGAAATGATAACTTTAGAAGATTTAACATGATAACGCATCCATATGATCAAAATGACACCTAAATGCACATTGACACATACGTGTTTGCGAACAAGCATATGCATGTGCACGTTTTGTGATGTATGATGTTACTTTTTGATCCCTTCTGGTTTCTTTTTCCTTTGAAGAGCTGTTTGTTTGAATTTATACGAAAATGCTGTTTGAAGGGTTTTTTCTGTTGCTAGGGTCAATCAATGTGGGCACCTCACCAAAAGTGTGTGCATGTGTGGGCACCTTGTAGAAGCTATGTGGGTGGGTTCGGGGTGGAGAGGACAGAACTGTGGGTTTACTCTTAACAACCTGATGCAGATTACCTTTATCAGATATACTAATAAGCATTATATATGACCTTTTTTTTGCATTAATATCATTCAGACATAAATAGTATGATCCATGCTATTAAACCCTTTCCTGAGATCTCATTGTTTTTTATTGTGTGAGCTCATGAAGTTTATTTAGATGCTTTAAATTGATGCGATGTTTTTGATATGATGTTACATGATATGTCTAAAATTAATTGATTTTTGTTGACCAGGATACTGAATGCATACTCCAAAGTCCCTCCAAAGCCTAAAGCTTCTACCAAAAGGTTGTATACAATTTAACTCAAGCATCAACTATTATGTGCTATCTCCTTCCTCCGCATCCTAGTGTTGTAACATGTTGAGTTGGAACTACAGCCTTCTGAAAATTCATGTTATATTCAGGAAAGCTTCTTTCTTTTAGTTATTTGTGTAGTCTGTATATAAGCGTAAAACACTTGTTGGCCCTGGGATATCTTTTCAGCATAACTGGCACGGATACTAATGTGCTGGCTAACGAGCCTTCTTTACAATGTCTGGGTCAAGCTGTCAGGCTGGTCTTGGTAAATTTTAGATAGCTTTGGCTGAGGCCTAGCCCATGTTCTTCCTGTATACCTGGGTTCTCCTTCAAGAAACAGGGAAAAAAATCCTAAAGCTGAGAATTTAAAATAATCTGTATGCTTTTTGCTGCTTAACAGGGTATGTTTAGGCTACAGTCTTGCAAAGCAATGGCATGACTTTATTCTTTTATAGATCTTGAAATACTCTTGTCCATACCCAATGGTGTGTGTTGTTATTGCTGAGAAATTTATACAGTTGCGATTTACATCAGACTTGGATCAGTTTTCATTCATTCACAAAGGCGCAAAAGAAGATGGGTGAATTGGCCTCACTGAAGTGCAAAAAGAGATAGGCAAGTTGGCCTTGTCGAACATTTTAACTAATATCGGTAGAAGAACAACTAGCGAATGCTTACAATGATTTCTTTCTTAAAAGAAGAAATGGAATATTTTGATACGCTATTGTTTTGACCGAAACAAAATTTTTTTGGTAAGAAGTTATATGCGTTAATATATAGTCATTACCTAACCAAAAAAAGGGAAAAAAAGCGAACAATTTAAATTTTTATTGGTCATAAACTAAATCATGTGCGGTTATCCATTTTGCATAGTTCTTGACAACACCATGGGGAGTTTGGTTATGTAGCAAAAATCTTTTATAATAAAAGATCGTTCTTTTTAAAGCAACTAATGGAAAGTTTTTTGTGGAATTTAGGCAAGTGATAGTGACATTTCCTTGTTCTTATATTTTTGGAAAATTTCATATGCAACAAGTTTAACTGCTTTCTATTGTAGAATCATACTTTATGCTTGCAAAGAGAATCGTTTTTAGCCACTGGCATAGGTTTCTTTGACAGCTAGGTCAAACTGCTCAGCATAATCACTGAGAAGTTGAAAGAAATGCCATTTTTAAACTATTACAGCTGGAGGGCAAGCTTTTCTACAATTTCTTGAGTCCAGTAAACAGTATTGAGACAAGTACTGGCAATTATACAAAGACTAAGTTTTCTTATGGGGACTCTGTGTCATAGCTTGGAACCAGTACTAGTGATTCTGTGCCTCTGCTTAAGCATGTGTATTAAGATCTTGGTGGCACTACAAATGGTGGTGGATTTCCTTACTCATTATACAGGAATGCTATTAGTTTCTGTCTTCCTAGGTAGCTCGTGGACCAAGAAGATATGTACTTTCTACCTTGATTCATTTTGTGATACCACATTCTATTTTTATTAATGACTAACTTACTAAATATAGAAGAGAAGTCTTTTTCTAAGTATTCCGTTCTAGTTCTTTCTTAATAGCTTTTTCTACTAAGATTAGATTTCTTGTGCCCAATATTGCAATAACATTATAGTAGCATGATGCTTGTTTAGCATTTGTCTTGAACAATTAGTGGCTTCTTTTGGTAGATTTGATCCCAAACTGCATTTTGATATGGTGTAACATTTTTTCTCTGAACTGTACACTGCTTTGTTGCATAAATAATTTTTTTAAGGAGGGTTTTTTTTTTTTTTGAATTCTGAATTTTTTGCTGCGATCCCTCTTAAGTTTTTGTGTAATAGTTAAATATCTGATGCACTACTTTACATTATGTGTATCTGGCTTCCTGAATAAATTTTGAGTATTTAGTTCTCCTTTCCCACATTTGCAGCAGTGAGTTTGAAGAGCTGGAAGCTGTTCCAACTTCAGCTGTTGTGGAAGGTCCTCTGGAGCCACCACCAACATCATCTGCTGCTGCTACTGCTCCTGATGTTCCCGATGATCCATTTGTGAATTTCTTCAGTGTATGTTCTTTTGCTGACTGTAAAATTGAGCCTTGTCATACTAATTGATTTAAGCCTTGCCTAACGTGCCGGGCTATGTTACCTTGCATGAAAGGGGAAGTTCTATAAATTTGAATTGGCCTTACCAGTTTCACATGATAATGTTTCCCCAGAGTGGATGGTCCTAGTAACATTGATTATTATTTCCTTGAAAAGTAGTGCCTGAACTCAAGTCTCAAGTAGTCACTTGTTTTACCAGAGATTCATTCCCTTCCCTTGTTTTCAGAAGATACATTCACTTGCTGCATACGCCATGGGATAGTATTAAAGCTAGGAAAAAATATTGGACACACATTTACAGCTTGAGTTGTTCTTGCATCTTTCTGACTGGCAATTTCAACGGTTTGCAGACTGCTACAAACGTTGGAAATGCATCAAATTCAACACTTACTGGACAACAACATCAATCTTCAGGAGATGCTACTTTATCTTCCCATACACCTAACGTCATTCCATCTCCTGTGCCAACCCTCCCACCTGCCCTTTCTCTGCCAACTTCAACCCCTCCTCTAATGCCACTCGTTGATGCTCATGAAGCTAGCAGCAATACTAATCGTTCTACAAATCTGGTCAAACCTTCCTTTTTTGCACCTGCCCCCTCATCTTCATTAATGATGCCACCAGTTGTATCTTCCATGCCAACTGCTCCCCCGCTTCATCCTTCTGTGACCATGCAGCGTCCATATGGTACCCCATTGCTTCAATCATTTCCACCACCCACTCCACCTCCATCTCTTACTCCTACTCCAAATTATGGTTCAGTTATTACAAGAGACAAAGTCCGGGATGCACTGCTGAAGCTTGTGCAGGTATGCCCTTTTGCTCTTTGCTACCTCTAGTAGAAGTTATTTATCGCAGACGCATCTGACTCTAACCAACTTGCTCCCATGAACTTTGCATGCTAAATTCAGTGAATGCATAACATGAGGAATCATAACTCATCCGTCTGCTAAATTCTTTGGTGACAAGATAAATACAGATCCATGGTGTAGGTATTAAGTTTATGTCTCATATTAAAAATAATGAGGGAATCAACAAAAGTCAATCCATAGTTGATATTGCAGGTGGAGAAAAGAGGTGAACTAGGAAAAGGAGCAGCTCCTCACTTTCACCAACATTTTCCTTTGGCATTTAAGAGATGTCAAGTAAGGACTATAATTGGGTTTGAAAATTGAGAGGAACTGCTCAAATCTTTTATGCTGTTTTTTCTTGCAGATTTCTATTGTTGGTGTTACCGTTAATGAAAGCTTATGTTCAAATTCTATGTTATGCTATTTTGACAAATACTAACATCTGAAATTATATATGGTGAATAACCTTGATTTAATCTGTCAAAGGATTTCACCTTTTCCTGATTATTAGTAGTCTCAGTATATAGAGAATTGGAGGTAAATAAGTAGAAATCATCTTGATGTTTACGTTTTTCCACATCATTTGATTCGATCTGATTCTCCAGTGACTTTGACATGGCTATATGATAGTTTCTTGAACATCTGTAATATGATGGGACATTTGTTGGAGTTCCTAAAATAACTGAAGCAATTTTTTTTACAACTCTTTGTTTTGCTTTAGATGTCTGGATCAGAATACACTCTGCAGTCTTGGTTTGACTCAGTAGCATCTCTAATTTTCATGTCTTCTTCAATTTAACCACTAACACTTGACATTCCCCACTCTGATTTCCTTATTGCCTCTGAGGTCACTTCGTTCTGTAAACTACTACTTCTTCTGTATGTTGGGTGGTAATTCCATTTAATTTAATGGCTGACACATTATTGCTTAGATTATTGCATTTGCATGATAGCTTTTTTGAGTTTTCTGAACTAAGCTATGTTTCTTTGTGACAGAACAACCAATTCATAGATATGGTGTACCGGGAGATGCTTAATGCACATCACTCATAAGATTGAAGAATGGGGATTACGAGCTGTGCCTGGTTTTGTTCATGTGGTTTCTTCATTCCATGTACTTTAGGATGAGCCTAAGTCTTTGCTGTAGTTATGGGAGACACCGGTTTGTACAAATTTTTCTTAGAGATATCATTTGTGATATCACAATTGTTCGTCTGGGGTCTCGAATTTTCAGTATTTTCATAATTTCAACAGTAGATCGTGGACTTTACCAAAAATTTAAAAACAATTGTTGTGTGCTGCTCATTTTAATATCCTCTGCTTTTAGAAAGCTAACATTAGTTCATGAATACAGAATGTTCTTTGCATAAGTCTGGGTGCAAGCGACTAGCAGGATTTACTACGACACTTAAGGCTTGGCTGTCACCAACAACCATGGCACTTGGTGTAAGCTGGCCATAAATATCCTTTTTCCTGCAACAGCTATTGCCGCGGACCATTGTCAAGATGAAGGTTTTTTCTGTTGCATTATATTAGTTGGGTCACCTGGAGCATAAACATATCCTGTCAGACTTGCAAATATACTTGTCATTGTTTAATAATAGCTGCAGGGGTGATGTCTCAATGCAGCGGTGCAGACGGACAAAGAAAATGTTGCAAAAAGTGCCTGACCATGTTGGATCAATCTCTCGGTAACGGTTTGGCACGAATCCAGATGCCTCCATTTAGATTGATACAGCTCAGTTACCATCCATCAACAAGTATAAGCTTCTCTATTGGCTCATGGATGGTGCAGGACTTAAAAGATTCCTCCTTAAAATGAAATCCCTCTGCTTGGTACAAAGAAGTTCTAAACGCTACAACTGCGGGCTGATGAATTAAACTTTAGACGGCTAGCAGATGTAGGCATCAACCAAAATAACCGCTTAGGTGCTTCTGAAATTGTAAGAAAAAAATAAATAAATTGGCATGGTGATCATTGTGGGGCAATCTTTTTATGCAGCACTAGAATTTTGGAGAGAACAGCAATGCCACTTGTTGAGGAACAGGACGAAAGAGATCCATCTAGTTTTCCTCAACTTGCAAAATATTGCATGCGTTATATTACATCCAAGGAAAAGTCGATTCACAACATCAACAGGTAAGGCATAAGCAGGATCTATTGACTTTAATCCTTGATGGTCCATCAGTGAAAGTCCTGTTTATCAAACAAAAGAAGGCTTCTGTTATATCCACAAGCCTTTAACACTAGAACATAACAATATTGCAATGCACTTCGAAAAAGGTACTAGTTCAAGGGAGCTGATAAACATAAAAACACAGATAGAGCAACGCAAATGAAAGAAGCTAGTTAGCACCTGCTACTCCAAAGTATGTATGAGGAACATCAACAGCATTATCTGGCCTATCTGAAATTCCTCCATTCTCTGTGTCCTGCATTATGATAATAATGACAAGCTTCAATGACAAAACAAGAAATCAAATGCTTCCATAAGGAGGAACAGTAAATGGTAGGCTGTAGAGATTGGTGCAGAATATGAATTCTAACCTGGCAGTTTTTGAAGAACCAGGTGAGTTTATCCTTGTCAATCCAGTGCACCCTATCAATCATTATCAGGCTGGCTGGTACCCACCAAGAATAGCAGACCTGATAAGATTTTGATGGCATTTTTAATTATGAATTGTTGAAAAATACCTCTAAATCAAGTTTTTCTTTATAAAAAAGGGGTCAAGAACTCCCAACATCAGCAAGCTTCTCAGTGCAGCCATTGAAACCTCCGTCTCTACATTGCCGCTCGCATAGCCACCAGCCAAGAAGATCTCTGTCAACAAAGTGCAGGGAACATGTGATTGAGAGAGCTCCCACACAACAGAAGACTGCAATATTGGTTGTATATCAAGTATGTTCAATCAAACTTGAAGTTTAGAATGGAAAAGCAAGTAAAATAACAAAAGCATTGCCACCATGACAGTAGAAAAAATAACATACGATTAGCAGCTAAGACTAAAAACTGATAACATACAAAAGCATTGCCAGCAAAACAGTAGAGAAAATAACATATGATTAACAGCTGGACAAAACTGAGAATATCTTGTTTTTAAACCATTCCAATGTTCAATAAACCTTGATAAATGACCAAGAAATGGCAGACATGTTCATAGTGATATGCACCAAAGTTCATTAAAGGCAACTGTGATAATATATATCTTCCTTTTGCCTTCCCAGGAAGAGCTGTGATAAATGTAATGCTAAGTGACCCAATAATATGGCAAAACATACTCTGCCCAGCATGCAACTCTCCTCCAAGTATAGAGTCAAATCCACCATCCAAATTTTTGCAGCTTACAATGTAATTCACAGCATTTTCCACATCAATTTTATCTAGATGATGCAATATTGAGAGACAGCAAATTGCACAATAAGAGAACCTACAGGAGAACTGGTCGCAATGCAATAAGATAGCAAACAGTTTTTTTTTTTTTTAAAAAAAAGAGAGAAAATAACATGAATAGAGGACCATACCTTGTGTCAGTTTCACCCTATATATCACCAGAAAAAGATCCATTTTCATTCTGCAGCCTGGCAACATCTAACTTATAGATCAAGTGAAACAAGAAATGGTCTTTGACCCTTTAGTTCCATTACCAATAAAAACATTAATTTACAAGCACTGCTAGCCCAATATTCTTGAAAATTTATGCAAGAGTTCCTAAAATCTAGAAGGCTATTTATAAAAATGAAGCTGTGTTTAATCATGCAGTATCAAGTTGAGATCCTCAGAGAAATGAAACTATCTTCAGAAAATCAATTGTTGGTACAAGCAACATAGCAAACATTGTTAATATTCCAAGGTAAACATGACAAAACACTGCTTGTGTTAATCATTTATGGAACTCGATTATTGTTTGAACCTTTTGATGATGCCCAATCACTGATCCTGAACGTCGGGGACGGACTGATTCTCGAACCTTCGCTTCACCAGGTTGCCTGCAAAGAAGTCCCAGGACCGGAGAGGATTCTCTGATGGGACCCTCCGACGCCTAAGTTAGCAATTGAGATCACAGTAGAAGAGGAGCTCGAATGAGCTCTTTTTAGATGAAAAGGTGCTCCCGGGGAGGAGGGATTTTTCTTTGGGCCTTAGGATAGCGATTTTTCCGAGGTTATCGCACATACCTGTTTATTGAGTGGATTCACCTTTTTATAGGGGTTGACCCTGGCATGATCACGTGGGATTCCGTGAGGAAGGAATGTCCACGGAGTTCTTGGGAGTTGCATGAATCTGCGCTGGTTGGTGGGTCCTGTCTCATCGGAAAGGGAGAAAATGGCGGTTGGTGGGCTAAGTCCCATCAGCCAGCAGGGCTATTGGGTAGTTGGGTCCAGTTCCATCAGCAGCGTGGCCAGTGGGTAGTTGGATCTGGTGTTGTCAGATGGCGCGGGTTAGAGAGGTAGCGTCTCGAGCTACCAGGGCCGCGTTGGGGCAGATTTGGAGGAAACCGGGAAGTCTCGACTCTCCCATGGGAGCCGAAGCTTATCTGGGTTGGCCAGGGGTGGCCGAGGCCAACCTCGCCGACTAGGACGTGCCGAGGCGGGGCCGACCAGTAATGGTCGGGGCTGACCCAACGGTCATGGAGACGTCGGGGATGAGAAGGGCCGACCAGGAATGATCGGGGCCGACTCGGGGGCCGACCAGGAATGGTCGGGGCCGACTCGGCGGGCTTGGAGACGCCGGGGCCGAGAAGGGCCAACCAGGAATGATCGGGGCCGACTCGATGGGCTTGGAGATGCCGGAGCCGAGAAGGGCCGACCAGGAATGGTCGGGGCCGACTCGGCGGGCTTGGAGACGCCGGGGCCGAGAAGGGCCGACCAGGAATGGTCGGGGCCGACTCGATGGGCTTGGAGATGCCGGGGCCGAGAAGGGCCGACCAGGAATGGTCGGGGCCGACTCAGCGGGCTTGGAGATGCCGGGGTCGAGAAGGGCCGACCTAGAATGGTCGGGGCCGACTCGGCAAGCTTGGAGACGCCGGGGCCGAGAAGGGCCGACCAGAAATGGTCGGGGCCGACTCGGCAGGCTTGGAGACGCCGGGGCCGAGAAGGGCCGACCTGGAATGGTCGGGGCTGACTCGGCGAGCTTGGAGATTCTGGGGCCAAAAAGGGCCGACCAGGAATGGTCGGGGCCGACTCGGCAGGCTTGGAGATGCCGGGGCCGAGAAGGGCCGACCAGGAATGGTCAGGGCCGACTCGGCGGACTTGGAGGTACCGGGGTGTACCAATGTTTTGATTTTGTCGAAATTACCCTTGGGGCTACATTAGCCACATCAGATGCCCCCTGCCCCTGAGCGCTAAGGACCAGTCATATGCAATCCTTTGGGCAAAAGGGGCGCGAAAATTCAAAAAGAATGATTGCCTCCTTTAGTGCGCTTTAAATGGGTTGATGTGCTGGCGCTTTGTTTCGAGGCAGTGTCGCTTCGAAGATCTCCCGTAATCATGCATTTGGTGGTGATAACGTTGGCATCGGACGCTCCGAAGAAGGAGCTCGTTGGGTGATGGGAAAAAGGCAAGGGCATCATTACCGCTCTGTTTTCTATGGCTCGCGATTGGCCGGGGATCACGTCTTCTGGAGCGGATGAGGCGGCACGCCTCGGGCACAGGCAAGATTTTCGGCTGGCAGCCTGCAACGCAATGGACACACGCCAGATGGCAGGATCTGGGGCGGCGTTAGCTGGAGACGGGGGCTATAAAAACCTCCCAAGGTCTTGTAGAAACTTTTACGTTGTCATTGCTTTCTTCTACTTTCTTCTTCCTTGAGTTCTTCTGCGACCTGAGTCTTTCCAACTCCCATATTAGTTTCATCCATTTTTTACCTATGGACCGCCATGCCATTAGAGAGGGCAAGAGACCCGTAGAAGAGTCTTTCCAATCTAGCAGTGAAGGCCAGGCCCCTGTAGCTAGAAGTCGAATGCCTTAGTCGGTGGGCGGTGTTGTCATCCGTGGTCAATCGGGGGCGGTAGGACCTCGGACCACCTCCGGTCCTCCTATTAGGGCAGTCCCCTTATCTTCTCGCCGTCCGGTGCTTCCTCCGGCGGTGAGTTCTGATCCAGCGGGTCCAGCTGGGGTGGCTTCCATCATGACCTCTAAGGACGTAGAGGCCGTTAGAGCTAAATACCATGTCCCTAACTTCATTGGCCTGTCCGCATCGGGGCCCGAAGACAGGGTGACCTCTGACCATCCAGGCCGGGTCGCTCTGTACGAGGAGTTCTTCCGATGCAGGCTGCGCCTTCCTTTCCATCCTTTTTTTCTTGATCTCTTATATAGGTATAGGTTAGTGCTGGCACAGTTGACTCCGAACTCGATTCGGATCATCTGTGCCTTTGTAATCCTTTGCCATTTCGAGAGGGCCCACCCAGGCTATCTCTGTTCTGAGCTTTCTATAAGCTCCGCCACCAAGGTGAGGGTGCATGGTGGGCATTTACCGTCAGGCCGGGTAGAGCTTTCTCCTTGGGCCTCCATCCAAAATTAAGGGGTGAAAACCTAGATTTCTCTTTGCCCACATCGAGGGGGTCAGGGCCGCTTGGAGGGAGCCCGATACAAGCTCCAACGAAGATTCCACCGTAGGGGATAGGGATAAGGAATTATTCACCCAACTGTCCAACTATCAAATCCCCAGTTACAAGGAACTCCTATCCGAGGAGAACCTGGTAGAAGCCAAGTTAGCCCCGGCGATCGGTGAGCTTGGCGCCTGAATTCTTCTGTCCGTCCTTCGATTTACTGTACGCCATTACTGATGCTCGTTATTCTTCTTTGTGCAGCAATGAGGGTTTCCGCTAGCGACTTTGAGGCCGTTTTGAGGCAGAAAAGGTGGGCGACCGGAGAGTCATCCAGGCCGGCGAAGAAACCCCGAGGAAGGGAGCCGGCAAGGCCGGCCGCAGCCCCCACAGCCCCGATGCCCGCGGGGGAGCCGGCTGAGAAGAAGCCGGTTGTAGGAGCGGCCCGGAAGCTAGCGAGGGCCGAAATCAAAGAAGGGGAGATCCCGACCACCACCGAGATGATGGTGGTGGTTTTGGATGGAGAGGAGGAAGCTCCCGTCGCCGTCGATGTGCCCGAGGTGGGGCGGGTTACTGTTGCTGTTGGCCCTCCGGCTGCTGCCGAGCCGGAGAGAGAAGGTGCTCCCCCAACCGCCAGCGAGGGGGAGCGGGTTGTCAGGGAGGCCCGAAACGGGGCGGAGGCGACCGAGAAGCAAAGGGGTAAGTCAGGGAACTCATCCCGCCAATCGGCCCGGCGCTCGGCCCAGCGCCCGGCCCGCCCCCAAGCTGAAGGCCCGCAGGTGGGGCAGACGAGGCTGGTTCCTCCGGTCAGCACAATGGCAGATGCCGCGCAGGCCTTCCACCTCCTGTCAGGGGTCTGAACTGCCGAGCTTGAAGAGGAGACGCAGGGAATGAGTCACTCCGCACTCCTGGACATGGTCATGGTCTCTGTTGTCCAGGTAGATTTTGAACACTTCTCATTTTCCCCATATTTCTTCTTCTTCTCATAGCTGACATGCTTCCTTTGCTATAGTTGGTCAATGGAGCATTGGGCCTTCGCGAGGCACTGGCCCATTCTTCCACCGCAATAACCAAGGCCCTGGAACGGGCCGATATATATAAGAAGGAGAGCATGGCGCAGGCTGAAAGCCTTGCTCGCCTTCATCAGGAAACCTCGGCCCGCAAGGAGAGCTGGGCCGGTCGCCTGAGGGAGATGGAGAGCCGGGCCGAAGCCGAGAGCGGCCGGGCCTCCTCGGCCGAGGCCAAAATGGAGTTGGCCTCAGAGAGATTGAAGGCCGCCGCGGCACAGAACGAGGAGTTGACTCGGTGGCTTCAACGCGCTGAGGAGGAGACTCGGATTGCGACAGAGAGAGTGCCCGCCGCGGAGAAGGCGGCAGCAGAGGCGAGCTCGGAGAAGGCTGGGGCGGTGGCCTGTGCTGACGAGGCCAGCGCCCATGCCGAAGAGGCCGAGAGCAAGGCCTGGGAGGCCAAGGCCAGAGCGCAGCGGGCCGAAGCCGAGGCGGGGCAGGCCGTCTCCAATTATAAGGCCTCGCTGGAGTTCAAGCAAGAAGTCGTCGAGGCCAACCTCGATGCTTATATTCAGGGCTTCGAGATGTGCAAGGTCAGGGTATACGCGGCCCTCAAGATCGATATCGCTGAACTTGAAGACGTCCGACTTGGGGATTATGACGAGGAGCCCGCGGAGAAAAAGGACGAAGAGAAGCCCGGCCCTGGCGAGCCTTGAGTTATTTTTCTTTACTTTATCGTGTGTAACCGGCCTCAGGCCCAATTTTGTACCTTTCTTCAATAGTTAATGAAAAAGATTTTTCCTCCCAACTTCTTTGTGTTTTGATCCATCCGATCTTTCTTCTTCTGAGAAAAACGTCTTACAGTGCTTTACTTCTTGTGGCCAAATCGTATACGCTGACGGTGTCGAAATCGAATATAGTATCTTCTGAGATATTCCGCGACTCCGGACTTAGCCAATATTTGAATGCGTCTCTAGGATGTAGGCCGGCCATATGAACAGTCACTTAAGATATTTCGCGCTGTCGCAGGCTGTTTGCAAGAAGGCTCGCTTACGTATGAATCCCCAAAGGCTTTGAAAAGATCTCCGAGCGACTCGATGCCAAGCCTAACTTTGGAGGCGTCCGGATTGACCAGAGATGGTTGAGGCTGATTTTGCCATCGTGAGGGGTTTGCGTGTCGCCTGAAAGGTGACTCGACCGGGTATGGGGCTGTTAGGGTCTTAACCAACTCGGGGCACCGCCATGCCGTGGCCGAGTGGTGTCCCGTTAGCCGCGATGCCGGCGAGCTCCTTTTGAACCGCTTCAGGAGTTTGTGTGCCGCCTGAAGGGCAACTCGATCGGGTACGGAGCTGCTAGGGTCTTAACCGACTCGGGAGCACCGCCGTGCTGGGGCCGAGTGGTATCCCGTTAGCCGCGATGCCGGCGAGCTCCTTTTGAACTACTTCAGGGGTTTGTGTGCCGCCTGAAGGGCGACTCGACCGGGTACAGAGCTGCTAGGGTCTTAACTGACTCGGGGGCATCGCCGTGCCGGGGCCGAGTGGTGTCCTGTTAGCTGTGATGCCGACGAGCTCCTTTTGAACCGCTTCAAGGGTTTGTGTGCCGCCTGAAGGGCGACTCGATCGGGTACGAAGCTGCTAGGGTCTTAACCGATTCGGGGGCACCACCGTGCCGGGGCCGAGTGGTATCCCGTTAGCTGTGATGCCGACGAGCTCCTTTTGAACCGCTTCAGGGGTTTGTGTGTTGCCTGAAGGGCGACTCTATCGAGTACGAAGCTGCTAGGGCCTTAACCGACTCAGGGGCACCATCGTGCCGAGGCCGAGTGGTGTCCTGCTAGCCGCGATGCCGGTGAGCTCCTTTTGAACCACTTCAGGGATTTATGTACCACCTGAAGGGTGACTCGATCGGGTACGGAGCTGCTAGGGTCTTAACCGACTCGGAGGCACCGCCGTACCGGGGCCGAGTGGTGTCCCGTTAGCCGCGATGCCGACGAGCTCCTTTTGAACTGCTTCAGGGGTTTGTGTGCCGCCTGAAGGGTGACTCGACCAGGTACGGAGCTGCTAGGATCTTAACCGACTCGGGGGCACCGCCGTGCTGGGGCCGAGTGGTATCCCGTTAGCCGCGATGCCGGCGAGCTCCTTTTGAACCGCTTCAAGGGTTTGTGTGTCGTCTGAAGGATGACTCGACTGGGTACGGAGCTGCTAGGGTCTTAACCGACTCGGGGGCACCGCCGTGCCGAAGCCGAGTGGTGTCCCGTTAGCCGCGATGCCGGCGTGCTCCTTTTGAACCGCTTCAGGGGTTTGTGTGCTGCCTGAAGGGTGACTCGATCGGGTACGGAGCTGCTAGGGTCAAAACCGACTCGGAGGCACCGCCGTGCCGGGGCCGAGTGGTGTCCCGTTAGCCGCGATGTTGGCGAGCTCCTTTTGAACCGCTTAGGGGTTTGTGTGCCGCCTGAAGGGCGACTCGACCGGGTATGAGTTGCTAGGGTCTTAACCGACTCGGGGGCACCGCCGTGTCGGGGCCAAATGGTGTCCCGTTAGCCGCAATGCCGGTGAGCTCCTTTTGAGAGACTTGGTCCTTGGAGGCAAGGGAGAGTAGGCTGTTGCGTCAGAAGGGACCCCCTTTATTGCTTACGCCCTAGGGGAATACATTATTGGTAATATTGGCGAAGGTTATCCGCATTCCAGGTGCGTGGAATGGGTTGTCCATCGAGCTCTTCTAGTTTATATGCCCCCCGGTGGAGTGTCTCGGCGATGCGATAAGGACCCTCCCAGTTGGGGGATAGCTTGCCCCCCTCTATAGGCTTTGAAACCTCAGCCTTTCTCAAAACCAAGTCTTCGCGGCGAAAGACCTTAAGACGAACTCGAGCATTGTAGTACCTGGCCACTCGCTGATGAAAAGTCGCCATGCGTAGCCTTGCCCGATCATGCACCTCGTCGATGAAGTCCAAATTAGCCCGAATCAGCGCGGAGTTATTTTCCTCACTGAAGGACTCCACGTGTGGACTGGGTAATCTGATCTCAACAAGAATGAAGGGAGTCTCGCCCGTCGAGGCTCTGGGTGTCGTGTGATAGGCCCATATCATGCTAGGGAGCTCCTCCACCCATCAACCTTTAGACCCGTCCAACTGGGTTCTGAGTCCTCTAAGGATGGTGCAGTTCATAACCTCAGCATCTCCGTTGGTTTGGGGGTGGCCGACGGAGGTGAATCGGTGATGAATGCCTAGCTCGTCACAGAAGACTTTGAATGCTTCATTGTTGGATTGGCGGCCGTTGTCCATGACGAGGGTGTGAAGCAGGCCAAAACGGCATATGATTGACTTCCAAAAGAAAGCTCTGACTTTGTTTTCAGTGATCTTGGCTAATGCTTCGACCTCGACCCATTTGGTGAAGTAGTCAATGGTGACTAGCAAGAACCTCAGTTGCCCGGAAGCTGGGGGGAATGGCCCGAGAATGTCCATTCCCCACTAAGCGAAGGGCCATGGAGCCGAGAGTGGGCTCAGCGGGGTAGACGGTTGATGTTGGATGTGTGCATGGCGCTGGCAACCATCGCATTTCTGAACTAATTTAGCCGCATCCTCCCTCATAGTGAGCCAAAAGTATCCCTGATGGAGGGCCTTTTGGGCTAAGGATCTGCCTCTCAGATGGTTTCCACAGATGCCCTCGTGGATTTCTCTGAGGATGTAGTCGGCGTCGGCAGGTCCTACACACATGAGCAGGGGATAGGAGAATGACCTTCTGTATAGATGCCCATCGAGGAGGATGAACTTGGAGGCTCTCCACTTGAGCAGCCTGACCTCGTTGCGGTCATCAGGGAGTGTGCCGTCAGTGAGATAATGGACGTAGGCGTCCATCCATGTGGGATCTTGGGTGAGCGGGAGGATTTCCTTGCTATCCTCTATACTGGGTCTTTTCAAATATTCAATGTAAGCATCCCTTGCCATACTCGGCAGAGGTGGCCAGATGAGAAAGGATGTTGGCCTTGGCATTTTCGTTCCGTGGAATATAACTGATATTGAAATAAGCCAGCAAGGAGGTTAGGAGCCGAACCTTGCCCATGTATTGAGTCATAGCAGGGTCACGCGCCTCGTACTCCCCATTGATTTGCCCAGAGATGAGTTGCGAGTCCGTGAAAGCTCTGAGACGTCTTATTCCAAACTCCTGGCCTAGCCTTAGCCCGGCTAGTAGGGCCTCGTACTCAGCTTGATTGTTGGTGGCTTCGAATAGAAACCGCAGGGCGCATTCTGTCCTCTCTCCGCCTGGTCCGGCAAGAATGAGGCCGGCGCCGCTTCCTTGAGAGTTTGATGTGCCGTCCACATGAAGGATCCAAGTTTCCCCATCTCCTCCTGGCTCGGGCTCGCACTGTTCCTTGGTAACCTCCTCAATCATCTCCTCTGCCCAGGTGCATTCAACTAGGAAGTCAGCCAAAACTTGGGATTTCAGAGCCGATCGAGCCTGGAAAGAGAGGTCGAACTCTTCCAGTTTGATGGCCCACTTGGCGAGTCGGCCTGAGATATTTGGACGAGCCAGGATGGCTTGCAGGGGTTGATCCGTGAGCACCACAATAGGATGGGCTTGAAAATACGGGCAAAGACGCCGAGTAGAGACTATTAGGGCAAAGATAACCTTTTCCATTTTGGAGTACCTGACTTCTGCGTCATGGAGGACCTTACTCACATAGTAGACAGGCCTTTGAGTTCCATCAGCATCGAGACGCACCAAAGCTGAGCTAACGGCTTCCGAAGAAGCGGCTAAGTAGAGAAAAAGACTTTTCCATCTCTTGGCTTGGATAGGAGCGGTGGTGTAACGACCCGGGCCCACGGTCGTTACAGGTGGGAGGACAAAAACACCTTCAATCAGTCGAAGGCCCTTTGGCAATCGTCTGTCCACTCGAAGCTATTCATTTTCTGCAAGGCCTTGAAGAAGGGCAAGCATCTCTCGGCCGATTTGGAGAGGAAACGACTTAGAGCCGCTATCCTCCCGGTTAATCGCTGCACTTCCTTCTTGCTGGATGGTGGCCTCATGTCAAGTATGGCGCTGATCTTCTCTGGGTTCACCTCGATCCCCTGCTGGGTCACTATGAAGCCCAGGAACTTGCCTGCCGTGACCCCAAAAGCACACTTCTTGGGGTTCAGCTTAACTTGGAAGCGACGGAGGTTGTTGAAGGTCTCCTCTAAGTCGGAGACATGATCAGAGGCGCGTGTGCTCTTTGTCAGCATGTCGTCTACATAGACCTCCATATTCCGGCCTAGCTGGTCTTGGAACACTCTGTTCATCAATCTTTGGTAAGTTGCCCCCATGTTCTTGAGGCCAAAAGGCATCACTTTGTAGCAATAAATGCCCTTTTCCGTCACAAATGAGGTGTGCTCTTCATCGTTGGGGTCCATCCTTATCTGATTATATCCTGAGAAGGCATCCATGAAGCTGAGGAGTTCGTGTCCGGAGGTGGAATCCACCAGCTGATCAATTCTCACAGGGAAAAGCTATCTTTTGGACACGCCTTGTTGAAGTCGGTGAAGTCTATGCAAATCCTCCAGCTCCCATTTTCCTTATGCACCATGACCACATTGGCCAGCCAACTGGGTAGTGTGCCTCCCGGATGTGGCCGGCACTGAGTAGCTTGTTGACTTCCTCGTCAATAGCCTTTTGTCGATCAGGAGCAAAGCTTCTCTTCTTTTGGCGGATTGGACGGTGCCGCCGGTCAATGTTGAGCTTGTGGGTGATCACTTCCGGAGGGATGCCAGGCATATCAGACGCTGACCAAGCGAAAATGTCTGAATTAGCCCGCAAAAAGGCTAAGAGATCCTCCTGGTCTTCTGGGGGAAGGAGTCCACCGACACGGACGGTTCTTGCCGGGTCATCTCCAAGAGGAAAGGTTAAAAGATGTTCAGCTCGTTCCCCTCCCTTGTTAGAGTCTTTAGGGTCGGATGCTTCAAAAGTTGGTTCAGCTTCCAGAGGACTTGATGTCGCGTGATAACAGGGCAGGACTGGGCTGACCTCACCACGCATCTCTTAGACTCCTCCACTAGTGGGAAACTGCACCAATAGATGCCGGGTGGAAATAACTGCGTCCAAAAGGTTCAAACCTGGACGCTCGAGAATGACATTATACGCCAGGGGAACCCTCACAACCAGGAATTTCATAATCACTGTGCTTTGGCATGGCGGCGTTCCGGCTGTCACAGGAAAAGGTATTTCACCTTTAACCCTTACGGAGTCTCCAGTAAAACCGATCAAAGGGGTCACCACAGGCTGAAAAAAGTCCAAAAATAATATCATCCGAACAAAAGCGTCGTAGGTAAGGATGTCAGCTGAGCTGCCACTATCAACTAATATCCTCTTTATAGGGTGCTTGGCGATCGTTATAGAGACGACGACGCTTTCATTGTTTATATTATCTACGATAGCAGATCCCCTCCAGGAATTATATTACTTGGCGCCTCCTCCCCCCTCGGCCGCTTAGATGCAGAGGCTGACCCCCAGGACACCATCCCAACCGTCCGCTCCGTGGGGGCGTTGTCGACCGGGCCTGAACAGGCGGAGGCCCCATGAGGGTCGACAGTGGCTGCTGCGTCTTCTGAACATATTTGCCGAGGTAGCCCCACTAAATGAGCTCCTCGATGGCCCGCTTCAAGCTGTAGCAGCTGTCGGTGTCATAGCCATAGTTCCGGTGGAATCGGCAGTAGCGGCTTTTGTCGCGGGAAGGACCTTTCTTCATGGGAGGAGGGCACTGGAGGTAAGGCTCGCCTTCGATCTCTATCAGAATGTGAGATCGAGGGGCAAGAAGAGGTGTGAGCTTGCTCTCGTCGGGGACAGGGCTTCTACACCTGTTGTCGGATCGGCGAGGTGGGTCAGCTCGCCGGTGTCGAGGGGGTCCGCTTGGCTCAGGGCGAGCGGGCTTGTAGCCGGAGCTCCTTGAAGATTCTCGATGGGTGAAGTCGGCTTCATCCGCACGGATGTACTTTTGAGCCCGGAGGAGGAGGTCGGAATAAGAGCCCGGGGGCTTCTTATCCAAAGAAAAGGTGAAGCGAGACGGGAGGAGTCCCCGCTTCAATGCCAGCGTTGCTACCGCGTCATCAACATGGTAGACCTCGAGGGCGGCGGCTTTGAACCGGAACACAAAGTCCCACAGCGACTCTCCCTCCTTCTGGCGTACGGAGAAGAGGCTGTCCGTCACCCTTGGAATTCGTCGGCAGGCATTGAAATGCGCCAGGAAAGCCTTCTCCAGTTCTCGAAAGGAATCGATGCTGCGAGGGGACAAGCGCGAGTGCCACGCGCGAGCGGCCTTCCGCAGAGTGGCGGGAAAGGCCTTGTAGAGAAGGGCGTCTAAAGCGCCTTGGACCTGCATCATTGCTTTATAACTCTAGAGATGGTCGAGAGGATCTGTCGTGCCATCGTACGGGTCCACCTGGGGGAAGCGAAACCTAGAAGGGACATGCTCCTCTAATATCCGGCGAATGTAAGGAGGATGGGTGTCAAACTCTTCCTCCGGCTGATGATTGATTTTTCTAGTGAGCTCGTCCAGCCGCGGTTGTACTCCTCCAGGCGCTCCTCCACCTGTCGGCTAATTGTTGGGGCCCTCCGAGATGGTTCGGAGGAGGAAGAAGACAAAGAGGGAGACGGGAGTCGGGGCTTCCGCTTTGGCTCCTCTTGGTGACGTAGCCCAGAAGGGATTTTGCTGGGGCCACGATCAGGGGACCGTGGCTGCTTGGAGGGCTCGCGACGAGATTTCCTTGGGAAAACTGGACAACGACCGGCCTCCCGCCGATCGGCCTCCCATTGACCGGCCTCCCGCCGACCGGCCTCCTGCCGTGGAGAACCTCCCCTCGCTGACTGCTGACTGACGGGGGGAGCAGTTTGGTGCTGGGTGGCCACGGACTGCTGCTGCTGGAGCCCGTGGACCATAGCAGTGAGAGTTTGGACTTGCTGGAAGAGGGTCGCCAACTGCTCCGCTGTTTGGACAGCTGCGTTCGGTGGTGGGCAGGTGACTGGAGGATCGGCAGTAGAGGGGTTGGCCTCCTGCTGCCTAACTGGCGGGGAATCCCCGCTGGACAGCTGATGGAAGCGTCCTGAGCTCGTATCACCACCATGGATTCAAAGAGAGAAGATAGGGGGGGAGTAGAGTTTGGCCAGATGTAGCACAGGAAAGCCCTGAGATACTTGCTGCGTTCTACACCAACTTTCACCCCCCTTCCTGGTGCGCTAATCTGATGATGCCCAATCACTGATCCTGAACGTCGGGGACGGACTGAATCTCGAACCTTCGCTTCACCAGGTTGCCTGCAAAGAAGTCCCAGGACCGGAGAGGATTCTCTGGTGGGACCCTCCGACGCCCAAGTTAGCAATTGAGGTCACAGCAGAAGAGGAGCTCGAATGAGCTCTTTTTAGATGAAAAGGTGCTCCTGGGGAGGAGGGATTCCTCTCTGGGCCTTACGATAGCGATTTTTTGGGATTATCGCACATACCTGTTTATTGAGTGGATTCACCTTTTTATAGGGGTTGACCCTGGCATGATCATGTGGGATTCCGTGAGGAAGGAATGTCTGCAGAGTTCTTGGAAGTTGCATGAATCTGCGCTGGTTGGTGGGTCTGTCTCATCGGAAAGAGAGAAAACAGCGGTTGGTGGGCTAAGTCCCATCAGCCAGCAGGGCTATTTGGTAGTTGGGTCCACTCCCATCAGCAGCGTGGCCAGTGGGTAGTTGGATTTGGCGTTGTCAGGCGGCGCGGGTCAGAGAGGTAGCGTCCCGAGCTACCAGGGCCGTGTTAGGGCAGATTTGGAGGAAACCGGGAAGTCTTGACTCTCCCGAGGGAGCCGAGGCTTATCTGGGTCGGCCAAGGGTGGTCGGGGCCAACCTTGCCGACTAGGACGTGCCGGGGCGGGGCCGACCAGGAATGGTCGGGGCTGACCGGCGGTCATGGAGACGCCGGGGATGAGAAGGGCCGACCAGGAATGGTCGGGGCCGACTCGGCAGACTTGGAGATGCCGGGGCCGAGAAGGGCCGACCAGGAATAGTCGGGACCAACTCGGCGGACTTAGAGACGCCGGGGCCGAAAAGGGCCGACCAGCAATGGTCGGGGCCGACTCGGCGGGCTTGGAGATGCCGGGGCCAAGAAGGGCCGATCATGAATGGTCAGGGCCGACTCGACGGGCTTGGAGATGCTGGGGCCGAGAAGGGCCGACCAGGAATGGTCGGGGCCGACTCGGCGGGCTTGGAGATGCCGGGGCCGAGAAGGGCCGACCAGGAATGGTTGGGGCCGACTCGGCGATCTTGGAGACGCCGGGGCCGAGAAGGGCCAACCAGGAATGGTGGGGCCGACTCGGCGGGCTTGGAGACGCCGGGGCCAAGAAGGGCCGACCAGGAATGGTCGGGGCCGACTCGGCGAGCTTGGAGATGCCCAGGCCGAGAAGGGCCGACCAGGAATGGTCGGGGCCGACTCGGCGGGCTTGGAGACGCTGGGGCCGAGAAGGGCCAACCTGGAATGGTCGGGGCCGACTCGGCGAGCTTGAAGATGCTGGGGCCGAAAAGGGCCGACCAGGAATGGTCGGGGCCGACTCGGTGGGCTTGGAGATGCCGGGCCGAGAAGGGCCGACTTGGAATGGTCGGAGCCGACTCGGCGAGCTTGGAGATGCCGGGGCCGAGAAGGGCTGACCAGGAATGGTTGGGGCCGACTCGGCGGACTTTGAGGTACCGGGGCGCACTAATGTTTTGATTTTATCGAAATTACCCTTGTGACTACATTTGCCACATCACCTTTGATTTATGCCACTGCAAAAGCATACCTGGAGATGGTGATTTAAGCTGATCGAGGGCCTACTATAGCTTAAGAAAAGAACATATGCCCATCAGTTGCATCACAATCCAAACAGACATCCAAGTTTTTTTTAGCTTCATAAAATTTGAACCATGCATGTCTTCTGGGGAAATCCTATATTCTAATGAAATATCTGAACACTGAAATACCTGGAGAAAACATCATATTTTTCAACCAACTTTGCATCATCACATTATTTTAACCAACCAATCTACTTCCTGTTACCAAGCACTCCATCTTGACAAAGATGCTATCAAGCTTTCAAGAAGAAGATAGTTACACATCCGAGTCCTTGATCATAGAAACATCAAGAAGCAACAACAAACACAACAACGACAGAAAAAAGGGGCACATAAAGTTTCAATTGCATAACTGATACCTGAGGATCACTCTATGTTTTGTCTCATCTTGAGTTTGCAGGAAATAATTCAAGACGAGAGTTGAAGTTATATGTTATTTGTGGATTCCAGCTTATGCTTTGACCTGTCACATTTGCTCCTAAAAGCAGCTTCCATAAATTTCCTTATGAAGTGTTTTCCTCAAGTTAAACCTCTTAAAATTCAATATGAATAGAAACCAGGAAAATTAGCATTCCTGGTTTCCAGAAACTTTTGAACACATCTAATTGTTGGATAACAAATGATTAATGCTGCAATTCCAATGTGTCAGAGAAGAACAAAGTGGACATGAAGGAGCCAGAACAGGTACTACTTTTTATATTAAAATATGGATCATGCATCTCAACATGGGAACCCTAATGCGTGTGAGGATAATAGGTGTTTTTTTTTTTTTTCTTTTTTGTAGAGAAGTGAGGATAATAGGTGTTATAAGCATAAAATGTCAAAATGTGGAACAAATAGAGAAAGATAGAACCCCAAAATCATATTAAAAAATAGAATTCATAGATGACAACTTCCATAGGTGGAAAGTACACTAGGTCCTCCTGAAAACTAGAATTTTTCGACTTAAATGTATTCCTACTGCAATCAAACAAAACAATGACCACCAAAGATCTCATCCTTTGCTCCTCGTAAAGCATATCGGTTAATCTAATAAACAGATATTATTCTTCAACATAGTTGAAAACTCAAAATCATAAAGTTACTCAGAGCTCAAAGGCTAAAAGAAACCTACCAATTACCAAACAGTGAAACCACACAGCTTTGATCAAGTTTTCACCTCAGAGACCAACCTAGATTTCTAGCTAGAATTTCCGCAATGTTGAGTTAGCTGATCAAGAAGAACATCATAATTCAAGTGAAAGCTGATGATTTCGGAATTCACCCCTATTAATGTTCACTAAAACCGTTAGGAAAAGTCTTTGTACACCGCCCCCGGTGCAGCAAGTCCTATGTGGGCTGCACCGCCTCTCCTGATTGGTCCACATGGATTCTACGTAGCTAACGATGCAGAACGGTATGACTCTGCTACGATGTTACTGGAAAAGTCTTTGTACACCGCCCCCAGTGCAGCAAGTCCTACGTGGACTGCACCGCCTCTCCTGATTAGTCCACGTGGATCCTACATGGCTGACGATGCGGAACGGTATGGCTCTGCTACGATGTTACGTTCTGATCGTGACGGCCATTGAAAGCGCTTCGCCTTTATTTTAAAATTGTTGTGCAGACGAAAATGCCCTTTCCCTCCAGCCTACTTCTACCGCCATTTTTTCTTGGATTTCATCTGTGCAAGAAAAACTCTTTCTTCCCCCTCGCTCTGGCTTTCGGATGCTAAGGAATCAATCCAAGGTTTGAGCAAGATCTTGAGCTCTCGCTCTGAGGAGTCCGGTTGAAAGAAAATATTTTAGCTTCGAGGCTGGAATACATGGCTACTGAAGTCTTTGTACAAAAACTTATGGAGGAAATGTCATCCGCAGCACGAAGTAAAAAGTCCTTGTTCCCACTTCTTTGTAAAGCTCCTTTATTACACCAACTGTTTTTTGTCGTTAGAAGAAGTTAATATGTAACCAAACCGTTTAATGCGCAGATAATTTCCTTAGACCAAAACAGTTATGACATTCTGGGAGTCATAACTATTTAGAGTTTACTGTTTGTAGCACGAATGTCATACTGTATAACTTATGAACTGGGGTGTCATCAGAGTGTTTCGGCGGCCTCTATTCCCCGTTATTTCCTTTCCATATAGCTCTAGTTACAAACCTACGACACCCGTACTCCGGGGTGTCATCATAAAAGCTACAACACCCCAAATTTACTGTTAAGAGACCGTAGTTACAAGCCTACGACATCCATGCTTATAACTGACCATGGAGAGAGCATGGGAATGGATATAAAGAAGAGGAAAAGAGGGGGGAGGGGCGTTCTATGGAGGGCCAAGAGGAGAAAAGGAGGGAGCGACTCCCCAGTTTAAACCTTAAGAGTCCCGGAACGGGTGTCGTCGCCTTAAAGGTAGGGTGTCGTCAGATGAGAGCTGGGGTGTCGTAATAGCCTAAGTCGGGGATGTCTTCGGTCCCCACCTTTTAACAGTTTCGGAACGGGTGTCGTCGCCTTAAAGGTAGGGTGTCATCGCCTTAAAGCTGGGGTGTCGTAAGAGCCTAAGTCGGAGATGTCATCGGTCCCCGCCTTAACAGTTCCCGCACGGATGTCGTCGCACTAAAGCTAGGGTTTCGTCGGATGAGAGCTAGAGTGTCATAACAGCCTAATTCGGGGATGTCCCTGCCTTAACAGTCCTCGCACGGGTGTCGTCGCCTTAAAGCTAGGGTGTCATCGCGCTAAAGCTGGGGTATCGTAAGAGCCTAAGTCGTCGGTCCCCGCCTTAACAGTCCCCGCACGGGTGTCATTGCCTTAAAGCTAGGGTGTCATCGCGCTAAAGCTAGGGTGTCGTAAGAGCCTAAGTCATCGGTCCCCGCCTTAACAGTCCCCGCACGAGTGTCGTCGCCTTAAAGCTAAGGTGTCATCGCTCTAAAGCTGGGGTGTCGTAAGAGCCTAAGTCGTCAGTCCTCGCCTTAACAGTCCCAGCACGGGTATCGTTACCTTAAAGCTAGGGTGTCGTCACGCTAAAGCTGGGTGTCGTAAGAGCCTAAGTCCTCAGTCCCCGTCTTAACAGTCCCCGCACGGGTGTCGTCTCCTTAAAGCTAGGGTGTCATCGCGCTAAAGCTGGGGTGTCGTAAGAGCCTAAGTCATCGGTCCACGCCTTAATAGTCCCAGAACGGGTGTCATCGCCTTAAAGCTAGGGTGTTGTCATGCTAAAGCTGGGGTGTCGTAAGAGCCTAAGTCGGGGATGCCGTCGCCTTAAAGCTAGGGTGTCATCCGATGAGAGCTGGAGTGTCGTAACAGCCTAATTGTGTTGTCATATTTCTTCAAGTGAGGTGTCGTATTTTTTTAACCTTGGTGTCCTAATGCTTTGTCGGATATATTGACAGCTAAATCTATGGATATCATTGTTCATGACTGTATGCCTATATTTCCACAGACGATGCTGAAATTATAGATCGGAAAGAAATCGAGCACACTCCCGGCCATGCACCTTCACCCATCGCTCCAAAAGCAGAGGTTGATACTGTAGTTCCTCAAACTGGAATGGAATTCAATTCAGCAGATGAAGTATATACTTTCTACAATGGATACGCAAAAAGAGTTAGTTTGGAATTACAATAGTGTGTAGCAGGGCCAACAACAACAAACAACTTTGCTTCAAGTACCTGGCATGTTGGAGGAAAGGAAAATCTAGAAAAATAGAGAAGAGCATGAATCATAGGGATACTGGAAAAGTTGATTGCATGGCATCCATAAAAGCAAGACTGAATGCTACAAGTGGTAAGTGGATATTGGTTGAGGTTTCTCTAGAACATAACCATGGGATGTCCATAACATCAACTGGTTATCTACGGTCGCATAGGAGGATCAGCAAACCAGAGAAGGCAGAGATCAGCAATTTGCATGCCGTGAATGTTCCGACAACTCAGATATACTCTGCCATAGCAAAGAGAAAAGGGGGCAGAAGACAATTGGATTTCACCGAAAAGGATGCTCGTAATTTTATTTGTCACGAATGTCAGTCTAAGCTGAAAGAAGGAGATGCTCAGTCGATGGTAATCTATTTCACCGAAATGCAACTCAGAAATCCCAATTTCTTCTATACCTTAGACCTCAATGATAATGGTCATCTCAGGTCTGTCTTCTGGATTCATCCAAGGTCAAGATTGGCATGCACATACTTCGGTGATGTTCTAAGCTTTGACTCGACCTACTTGACAAATAGATATCAAATGTCTTTTTGTCCATTCGTCGGGGTCAACCATCATGGACAGTCCACCTTACTTGGTTGCATATTGTTATCTGAAGAGAGTACTGAGACATATAAATGGGTTTTTCAGTCATGGCTGGATGCAAATGGTGGTCAAGCACCTATTGCCATAATAACCGACCAAGATAAGGCAATCAAGGCTGCTGTTAAAGAAGTTTTTCCTAACACACGACATCAATTTTATCTTTGGCATATATTGAAAAAGATACATGAAAAGATTGGCCACATTTGCACAGCAAATTCCAAATTTATGGTTGATTTTGATGAGGCGATATATGATTCATTGACCATACAGTCATTCGAGGAAAGTTGGGCACATGTTATGGAGAAATATAAAGAATGCAAGGCTATAGATTGGTTCAATGTCCTTTACGAATGTCGGGATAAATGGGTCCCAGTTTACCTAAAGAATACATTCTTCGCAGGTTTTTATGTCATTGTCTTTGGTTCATGTTCGCGTTCAACGCTTCTTTTTTTGACAAAATTATGTACATGGATGTCATCTTCACAAAGGAGCGAGGGCATAAATCACTTCTTTGATGGGTTTATAAATTCGAAGACTACACTAATTGAGTTCATAGGTAAGTACAAAGATGCCTTGGAGAAAAGGTATGAGGCCAAAAATGAGGAAGATAATAGGACATTGCATACGATTGCTTTCCTAAAGACATCATCACCTTTTGAGAGACAAGCTGCAGGAAGGTATACAAGGCGTATGTTCAAAAAATTTCAGAATGAGATCCTTGAAATGACTGCATCAAATACTAAATTGATCAAGGAAGCTGATAACTGTTGTGTATATTCTGTAAAGTCGTATGAAAGGATTGAAGTCGATGGAATCGACAAGGAGATGATCAAAGATTATATCATGTTATACGATAGAAATATTGAGGATGTGCAATGCCAGTGTTGATCCTTTCAGTTTAAGGGTTACCTGTGTAGGCACGCCTTGTTGGTTCTTCATCAAAGCGACATATTTCGTTTACCAGATAAATACTTATTGAAGAGATAGTGCAAGGACATGAAATACCAATTTGACGATTTCGACTGCAATACTGAAGGTTGTGATAAAAGCACACAAAAATCACGGTACGCAGTGACAATTTTTTTTGAAATATCTTAATATATGTTTTTGATAACATTATGTTATTGATTGTAGATATAGTTTGCTGAGTCATCGGATGATGAAGCTCGCAGAGATAGCCTCCATGTCTGAAGATGCATTTAATTTAGTGATGGATGGTCTAACACCTATATTCAAAATTGCCGTGGATGCTAACTGCGCAGCTAAGCCAAGTACAGAGCTTGTAATTCAAGATCCTCAGCAAATTAGGATGAAAGGTCGCCCAAGAGAGAACAGATTAAAGAGTGGAGTCCAGAAGAAGTCAAAAAGATCAAGAAAAAATCTGGTCAAGGCAACTGTTGACGCTCGACCAATGAAAATAAAGTAAGAGCTGCTTCAAGCAACAGGCAGACTTGTATGCAGTCAATTAACACCGGAGAGGGCATGGAAAGAATTGTACTACCTTCCAAAACTTTGATGGACGAGTTTAATGCTTATGTATTGAGTCAACTAACACAGTAGCACATATAAAACACGGGTGTCGTAATTTTATAACTAGGGTGTCTTGGTCGCAAATGAAGTGCTTTGTAACTAGGGTGTCTTTTTCAGCCAAATGAAGTGCTCATCTTGTCTACCAAGAGGGTTTGATATTTTACGAATATGCTTGCACTGTTACGACACCCCAGCTCTCGCCTAACGATATCCTCGCTTTAAAGCCCATGTTCTCACGAAAGGACACCAATGCTTTTAGCGCGATGACACCCTAGCTCTGGGCTAACGACACCCTAGCTTTAGCTCGACGATACCCGAAAGGAAAAAATCCTACGACACCCCTATTCTCATGAGGTGTCACGGGGATTCTCTCCGTTGTCAGATATAAGCACGGGTGTCGTAGCATTGGTGCTAGGGTGTCGTGAGGTTTCAACTGGGGTGTCGCGAAGGATTTTCGGCAAAATTCCTCCTGGGGTTTCGTGGGGATTCTCTCCGTTGTCAGATATAAGCACGGGTGTCGTAGCATTGGTGCTAGGGTATCGTGAGGTTTCAACTAGGGTAACACGAAGGATTTTCGGCTGAATTCCTTCTGGAGTGTCGCGGGGATTCTCTCCGTGGTCAGTTATAAGCACGGGTGTCGTAGCGTTGTCGCTAGGGTATCGTGAGGTTTCAACTGGGGTGTCGCGAAGGATTTTCGGTCAAATTCCTTCTAGGGTGTCGCGGGGATTCTCTCCATGGTTAGTTATAAGCACGGGTGTCGTAACATTGGTGCTAGGGTGTCGTGAGGTTTCAACTGGGGTGTCGCGAAGGATTTTCGGCCGAATTCCTCCTGGGGTATCATGAGGATTCTCTCCATGGTCAGTTATAAGCACGGGTGTCGTAGCATTGGTGCTATGGTGTCGTGAGGTTTCAACTGGGGTGTCACGTAGGATTTTTGGCCGAATTCCTCCTGGGGTGTTGCGGGAATTCTCTCTATGGTCAATTATAAGCATGAATGTCGTAGCGTTGTCGCTAGGGTATCGTGAGGTTTCATCTGGGGTGTCGTGAAGGAGTTTCGGCCAAATTCCTCCTAGGGTGTCGCGGGGATTCTCTCCGTGGTCAGTTATAAGCACGGCTGTCGTAGCATTGGTGCTAGGGTATCGTGAGGTTTCAACTAGGGTTTCGCGAAGGATTTTCGGCCGAATTCCTCATGGGGTGTCGTGGGGATTATCTCTGTGGTCAGTTATAAACACGGGTGTCCTAGCATTGGTGCTAGGGTATCGTGAGGTTTCAACTGGGGTGTCGCGAAGGATTTTCAGCCGAATTCCTCCTGGGGTGTCGCGGGGATTCTCTCCATGGTCAGTTATAAGCATGGGTATTGTAGCGTTGTCGCTAGTGTGTCGTGAGGTTTCAACTGGGGTGTCACGAAGGATTTTCGACCGAATTTCTCCTAGGGTGTCGTGGGGATTCTCTCCGTGATCAGTTATAAGCACGGGTGTCATAACATTGGTGCTAGGGTATTGTGAGGTTTCAACTGGGGTGTCGCAAAGGATTTGCGGCCGAATTTCTCCTGGGGTGTCGCGGGGATTCTCTTCGTGGTCAGTTATAAGCACGGGTGCCGTAGCGTTGTCGCTAGGGTGTCGTGAGGTTTCAACTGGAGTGTCGCGAAGGATTTTCGGCCGAATTCCTCCTGGGGTGTTGCGGGGATTCACTCTGTGGTCAGTTATAAACATGGGTGCCGTAGCATTGATGCTAGGGTGTCGTGAGGTTTCAACTGGGGTGTCGCGAAGGATTGTCGGCCGAATTCCTCCTGGGGTGTCGCGGGGATTCTCTCCGTGGTCAGTTATAAGCATGGGTGTCGTAGTATTGGTGCTAGGGTGTCGTGAGGTTTCAACTAGGGTGTCGTGAAGGATTTTTGGCCGAATTCTTCCTGGGGTGTCACGGGGATTCTCTCCATGGTCAGTTATAAGCACGGGTGTTGTAGCGTTATCGCTAGGGTGTCGTGAGGTTTCAACTGGGGTGTCGCAAAGGATTTTTGGCCGAATTCCTCCTGGGGTATCGCGGGGATTCTCTTCGTGGTCAGTTATAAGCACGGGTGTCATAGCATTGGTGCTAGGGTGTCATAAGGTTTCAACTGGGGTGTCGCGAAGGATTTTCGACCGAATTCCTCCTGGGGTGTCGCGGGGATTCTCTACGTGGTCAGTTATAAGCACGGGTGTCGTAGCATTGGTGCTAGGGTATTGTGAGGTTTCAACTGGGGTGTGCGAAGGATTTTGGTCAAATTCCTCCTGGGGTATCGCAGGGATTCTCTCCGTAGTCAGTTATAAGCACGGGTGTCGTAGCATTGGTGCTAGGGTATCGTGAGGTTTCAACTGGGGTGTCGTGAAGGATTTTCGACCGAATTCCTCCTAGGGTGTCGCGGGGATTCTCTTCGTGGTCAGTTATAAGCACGGGTGTTGTAGCGTTGTCGCTAGGGTGTCGTGAGGTTTCAACTGGGGTGTCGCGAAGGATGTTTGGCCGAATTCCTCTTGGGATGTCGCAGGGATTCTCTCCATGGTCAGTTATAAGCACAGGTGTCATAGCATTGGTTCTAGGGTGTCATGAGGTTTCAACTGGGGTGTCGCGAAGTATTTTCGGCCGAATTCCTCCTGGGGTGTCGCGAGGATTCTCTTCGTGGTCAGTTATAAGCACGGGTGTCGTAGCGTTGTCGCTAGGGTGTCATAAGGTTTCAACTGGGGTGTCGCGAAGGATTTTCGGCCGAATTCCTCCTGGGGTGTCGTGAGGATTCTCTTCGTGGTCAGTTATAAGCACGGGTGTCGTAGCATTGGTGCTAGGGTGTCGTGAGGTTTCAACTGGGGTGTCGCGAAGGATTGTCGACCGAATTCCTCCTTTGGTGTCACGGGGATTCTCTCCGTGGTCAGTTATAAGCATAGGTGTCGTAGCATTGGTGCTAGGGTGTCGTGAGGTTTCAACTGAAGTGTCGCGAAAGATTTTCGACCAAATTCCTCCTGGGGTATCGTAGGGATTCTCTCCGTGGTCAGTTATAAGCATGGGTGTTGTAGCATTGTCGCTAGGGTGTCGTGAGGTTTCAACTGGGCTGTCGCGAAGGATTTTTGGCCGAATTCCTCCTGGGATGTTGCGGGGATTCTCTCCGTGGTCAGTTATAAGCATGGGTGTCATAGCATTGGTGCTAGGGTGTCATGAGGTTTCAATTAGGGTGTCGCGAAGGATTTTCGGCCGAATTCCTCCTGGGGTGTCGCGGGGATTCTCTCCGTGGTCAGTTATAAGCACGGGTGTCGTAGCATTGGTGCTAGGGTGTCGTGAGGTTTCAACTAGGGTGTCACGAAGGATTTTTGGCCAAATTCCTCCTGGGGTGTCGCGGGGATTCTCTCCGTGGTCAGTTATAAGCATGGGTGTCGTAGTATTGGTGCTAGGGTGTCGTGAGGGTTCAACTGGGGTGTCGCGATGGATTTTCGGCCGAATTCCTCCTGGGGTGTCGCAGGGATTCTCTCCATGGTCAGTTTTAAGCACAGTGTCGCAGCATTGGTACTAGGGTGTCGTGAGGTTTCAACTGCGGTGTCGTAGGTCTTTTTTTGGGTGAACATAACTTGGGTGTTGTAATACTTCTGGCCGGTTTCCTCTTGGGACGTCGTAAAGCTTATCCGTCCAGCGTGTATTTGCTTTCCCGACACTCTCTTCAGTAATGGTTTCTGTTCCTCATCCCCCAAAACTCAATGAGGGGGGCGCAACCCTTCGTTTCCTGTGAGCGCCCACTGAGATGGTGACACGTGGCGAGTTTCCGTAATAGGGGCGACGGAGATGATAGCTCGAGCAATCGAAACACCCGCCAGGAGTAGCTTAAATATGGATGGGGGAATGCCATCGTTAATCACCTTTTCAGCTGGTCTTCCAAAATTTTTGGATACTGAGATGGCTTATGGAGGCGAGGGGTGATCGACTGAAGTGCCAAGCAACGACGTCAGTGGCCGTGGGGGGCCCCATGGGAGCCGCACTACGGTAACCGTCGATGGGGAGGTCTTGGCATCGTCGCTCGCAAACCGCAAGCGACTCCATAGGTCGGCCGAGAAATACCTGACCATTTCAATGAGAGAGATCAAGCTCCTACGTCGGGCCAGCAGCCGGCTGGAGGGGCAAGTAGAATCCCTCCAGCGACAGATCGCCGAGTTAGCCCTGCAGCGTGGGGGGAGCTCGGCAGCGCTCGGAGAAGATGACAAGCCCCAGTGAGGGCTCCTGTACTTTTTTCTTTTCTTCTTGTCTTTCTTTGTGTGATGAATAAAAATAAATTTTAGTAACTTTTTGTGTTTGATGCCATTCGCTCTTATCATGTGAGCCTTACCAAACGGACCATCCTCCTAGGGGGTTTTTGGTGATCTTGACGAGGCTAAGGTGTAGCATCCCTAAGATAAGTGGAACTCATAAGTTCTAGCCGGAGTACGGTATATTGCTCAGACTCGCCGAAGCATGAGGAGTGTCCCGTTAGCATCTGTTGAGACCGAAGGATAAGGGAGCTTGGATGTCGTCACTGTTTTTCGACCGATTTCATCCTGGGATGTGGTAAAGTTTTCTCCTAAGCGTGAACGGGTATCTTAGGTTTGTAACTTGGGTTTCGTAATAATTCAACTGGGTGTCCTCACTGTTTTTCGGCCGAATTCATCGTGGGGTGTCGCGGGCCTTCTCTCCGTGGTCAGTTATAAGCACGGGTGTCATAGAATTGGTGCTAGGGTGTCATAAGGTTTCAACTGGGGTGTCGTGAACGACATCGCATGAAAAAACTTTCGACACCCCAGCTCTCATCTAACGACACCCTAGCTTTAAGGCAATGATACCCGTGCGGGGACTATTAGGGGGGGACCGACGACATCCCCGACTCAAGCTGTTAACGATACCGCAGTTCTCATCTGACGACACCCTAGCTTTAAGGCGACAATACCCATGCGGGGACTGTTAGGGGGAGACTGACAACATCCCCGACTCAGGCTGTTAACGACACCCCAGCTCGCATCTGATGACACCCTAGCTTTAAGGTGACGACACCCATGCGGGGACTGTTAAGGCGAGGATCGGCGACTTAGGCTTTTACGACACCCCAGCTTTAGCACGAGGACACCCTAGCTTTAAGGTGACGACACCCGTGCGGAGACTGTTAAGGCGGGGACTGACGACTTAGGCTCTTACGATACCTCAGCTTTAGCGCGATGACACCCTAGCTTTAAGGCGATGACACCCGTGCAGGGACTGTTAAGGCAGGAACATCCCCGAATTAGGCTGTTATGACACTCTAGCTCTCATCCGACGATACCTTAGCTTTAGTGCGACGACATCCGTGCGGGAACTGTTAAGGCGGGGACCGACGACATCCCCAACTTAGGCTCTTATGACACCCCAGCTTTAAGGCGATGACACCCTACCTTTAAGGCGACGACACCCGTTCTGGGACTGTTAAAAGGCGGGGATCGACGACATCCCCGACTTAGGCTCTTACGATACCTCAGCTCTCATCTGACGACACCCTAGCTTTAAGGCGACGACACCCGTTCCGGGACTCTTAAGGTTTAAACTGGGGAGTCGCTCCCCCCTCTTCTCCTCTTGGCCCTCCGTAGAATGCCCCTCCCCTCTCTTCTCCTCTTCTTTATATCCATTCATATGCTCTCTCCATGGTCAGTTATAAGCACGGGTGTCGTAGGCTTATAACTACAGTCTCTTAACAGTAAATCTGGGGTGTCGTAGCTTTTATGACGACACCCCAGAGCACGGGTGTCGTAGGTTTGTAACTAGAGCTATATGGAAAGGAAATAACGGGGAATATAGGCCACCGAAACACTCTGACGACACCTTAGTTCATAAATTATACAGTATGACATTCGTGCTACAAAACAGTAAACTCTAAAGAGTTATGACTCCCAAAATGTCATAACTGTGTTGGTTTAAGGAAGTTACCTACGCATTAAACGGTTTGGTCATACATTAACTTCCTCTAACAATAAAAAACAGTTGGTGTAATAAAGGAGCTTTATAAAGAAGTGGGAACAAGGACTTTTTACTTCATGCTACGGATGACATTTCCTCCAGAAGTTTTTGTACAAAGACTTCAGTAGCCAGGTATTTCAGCCTCGAAGCTAAAATATTTTCTTTCGATCGGACTCCTCAGAGCGAGGGCTCAGGATCTTGCTCAAACCTTAGACTGATTCCTTAGCATCCGAAAGCTTGAGCGAGGGGGAAGAAAGAGTTTTTCTTGCACAGATGAAATCCAAGAAAAAATACCGGTAGAAGTAGGCTGGAGGGAAAGGATATTTTCGTCTGCATAATAATTTTAAAATAAAGGTGAAGCGCTTTTAATGGCCGTCACGATCAGAACGTAACATCGTTAGCTACGTAGGACCTAAGAACTTGCTGCACTGTGGACGATGTACAAAGACTTTTCCAAACCGTTATAGCCGCCTTTATTTTAGAGAGAGGGGACGAGACGGGCTTGGTCGAAGACGAACCGGACCGGTCTCGATACAGCCCGGCCCGTTCGATCAGGGAACGGATGGGCGGTCCGGGTTCGCGAGCCGCTATATTAAGGTCTCGTGGAGCAACGCGACCGGGATGGAGTGAGGAGTTGGAGGGAGCAGAGCCATGGCGGCTTTGAGAGGGGCGTTGCGTCTCTTGAGCAATGGAAGCGTCGTTTCTGCGAACCCTAACGGCAGAGCTCCTCTTCTTCGTGCCTCCCAGTTCGTCTCCTCTAGAGGAATTGCCTCCAAGCTCTTCATCGGAGGTAAGCCACCTACGAATTAAAGAAAATGGAAGAAACTTTGAATTTCTTTTTTTTTTCTAATATAAAAATTTATTGATTCGTTGCATTGAGAAATGATGGTTTTATGTATTAGTCTCATTCAAAAATTTGGAACTAAGTTTTGAGTTGTTTAGATTTTGGGGATGTAATTAGTGGTTAGTTGAGGTATGAATGTTATGATTTTGTAAAATTTATTAATTAGGTGCTTTTGGGGTTTATCTGTGTAATATCTCTGTGAAAATGTGTGAAGAGACGACGCATGACGATGAAGAATTTGGAGGGGATATATATATATATTTCTAAGATGAATTCTAGTGAGGCCAAAAATTTTAGGGTTTCTTCCACTTTTCTGCTTACAATTCCTACCTGTGCCAAAAGATATTTCATGGATAGGACCCCTAATGAGATGATTCTTTGCCTTTTTTATCCTCTATTTATCTGGAAATGGAATAGAAAATGCCCTTCTTTTGACAGTCTCAAGCTCAAATATGGTTTTATCCCAAATAATGATTGTGATCCTCTGAACATAAGCAAAGTAGGCACATGATGGAAGGGAAGCATTCTGGACTTAATTCTATGGATGGTCTCAGGTATTGTGTAAGATTCCTAGAAAGGCGATTCTTAATGCATCTATTGAGATGTAAATAAAATCATGAGCCTTTTAAAAGTAGTGATGGAGGATATTGATTCTTACAAAGCCCATATTTGTGCCAACGGAAGTGGGAGTTGGGATGTGATTTTATAAAGGCATTTATGAGTTACTTTCTTGCTCATTATGTAAAGTGGCACAACAAACTAGTGCAGGGGAAGGAGAGGAAAAATTAGTTTGAATGCCTCTGCCACTGAATTTAGTTATGCATGCTCTGAATTTTAGTGTGGTGATACATGTTATTAACATTTTAACCTTGTCAATAACCTGCTGACTAACAAATGAAAAGCCCACAGAAGCTACCATTCTTGTAAATTTGATTAATTTTCAGATCCCCTAGCATATTATGTATTTAGGGTCCATATAGTTACAAGGTAATATATGAAAATGAAAAGGAAAACAAATGCCTTCTCAAAATTTAATTTTCATATGTTTGTTTTGCCCAAAAAGTTGTGATACAGAAGAAAAAAAGATCTTCTATATTTTTGGAAAAGTTTAACATTTTGCTTTGTAAAACTATTTCTTGAACAATGAAAAGTCAAGTTATCCAACAATTATGGGGGTGCCAACTTTCCCCAGAAAGAAGCAACTAACTGGAAACAGGGCTTTCTAGGAAATAACAAGTTTACCGTGACCTTTTCCTTAGCAATCAAATAAAACCTTGGAGAATCAGCCACATTTCAATAGCATTTTCCTCCTCAAAAAAGTATGTAAGCTGTATTTTGTGATCAATGCATTTTCGTCTAAACTTGATGTATGCCTTCTAAACGGATTTCAGCCTACTCCTAATTAACGAGTATCAATTCATCTGTTTCGGGTTGGCTTTGGGACTCTTCCTTTTTTTCTGCTCGTGTCAAGTTTGCTCTGTTATGCACTATTTTTCCCATTATTTGTATTTTTTTCCCCCTGTTGAGGACCTACTTTAGTTGAGATCTCAAACTCCAGTTCAAGACCATGAACTTTTGCCTCATAAAATAATTACAAATTAACTAGTCAAATTCGTGTCTCCTTTCTTTTTAAGCTGTCTAGTTATAGTTTTCATTTCCTATTTTGTTGGGTTTATACACACCAGTATAAAATAAGCACTAGTTTACAGCCATGTGTTATTGACTGATTCTCGGTGAGACATTTTCGTAATACCCAACATGAATTTCTGTGGTGGAAACTTTCTATAGCACTATGGTCTCTCATTAATTCTTGGAACCTTTTTTTGGAAAAAAAAAAGTTTGATGCAAGTATTTTTGAAGAATTATAGGTTGATATGTCGGCTTGTGGTTAGTTTAAGAGAAAAGTATCTGATCATAAAGATCTCTGAGGGCAGACTGCATGTGGAATTTGGTTCAAAAGCCTGTGATAGATCAGGTAAATGGGGTGAGGCAGAGGAATTTTCAGCCTTAGCTACAAATGCTCTTGCTTGAAACAACTGTGCAGGAACCTGGTAGAGATACAGGGGTGGACAGAAGTTATTGAGGTGCTTGAGGGTGAGGGTTAATAATTTGCCATGGGGCCACCATGTATCATAGGTACAAAAAATAGCAAGATTTTTTTTTTATAACCAAAAAAAGAGGTGCTTTCTAGGATGCAGATAGAGAGGCTTTATAATGTATGAAGAAGCATTTCAGCTGAAGGAAATTGGTGGCTATATGATCAGGTCATTAGAATGGTTATTCTATGAGACTATGACCAACGTCTAATGACACCTCTCTTCCACAGATATCCTGCTTCGTTTGCTGCCCTCCTTTCCTGATTTGATGGTGCACTTACACAAGTTATTAGAAAATTAACGTGTGGATAGGATAGTGAATAGGCTTGAGAGCAAATAGTTCTGCTATTCTGAACCAGAATTTCCCGAGTGTGTTACTAGATTTAGCAAGGATAGATTCTTCATGGCATGCTGCTTTGAGTCGATATAAGAAACAAGGTTAACTGAATAATTTCTAACAAAGCTCTTTCTAGACAAGGATGTCTTGGCTAGTTCTGCCGCAAAGCTGAAGGCTCCATGGCCAATTTTGATTTGGCCTTTTGTTCTGCGCTACAATTGAGTGGGGACAATTTTCAATTCTTGTCATCGTTGTTTCCTGGAGATTTTAAGCTGGGGCAAACCCATATCTTCTGTGCACTGATGAATTGTGGGACATTTTAAACCTTGCTCTTGATGTACATATAAATATTAACATATCTAGCAATGTTTGCTTTATCTATTTATTAGGGCTATACAGAATGCGGATCATTGCTGGCTCTTGTCAGAAAGTACTCCTAATGGAAACTGCCCTGCAGGCTGAATTAGCAGCAATTATTTTACTAGGAGATAAAAAAGGCATATTTTATCACCTCCTTCCATGTGGATCTTATGTTGCGTCACTTGCATTCCGTAATTCACAGGCCTTTCATTCTACACAACGGAGGAAGCCTTGTCTGAATCGTTTTCACAATATGGCCAAGTGATTGAAGGTGTTGCTATTTCTTCCAGAAATCTGATTCTGCATTGGTTTTCTTTTTGAGCAAACAAACCATGGCTCATTTCTAACATGATTGTCTCCAGCGAAAATAATTATGAACAGAGCAACGCAGATATCAAAAGGATTTGGATTTGTAACATTTGCCTCGGAAGATGAAGCACAAAAAGCCCTCACAGAAATGAATGGCAAGGTGAAAATGCAATAAGACAAGTCATCACCTAGGTTATAGGGTTTGGAAAATATTTTATTTATTGTAGCTGTAAACATGGATTGATTTGTAAATTATTTGGACAGGTTTTAAATGGACGGGTCATATTTGTTGACAATGCAAAATCCAGGCCACGTTTTGATGACGCCGTTCCCATTGCACGAGGTCCGCCTGAACGATCTGAAAAATAAATGATATTATTACTGCATGTTTGCTCACTGTAAAACTGAGAGTTTTTGTCTACCAAACATTGGGTCAAGAATTTTCAATGATGATTTTTAACAAAATCTCATTTCCATTTAGACTTACAAGATTCTGAAGCAATAAAATCAACTCATTTTTGCCTCAATTGAGGATAATTTACAGCCTACCAAATGTTTGTCAGCTTGCCTTCTGGAAAAAAATAAAAATAAAAAAAACTACGAAGCTCATGCAGCCTTGACCTTCCGGGATGGAGGCCGCCGGAACATATTGATTAGATCATCAAGGCCCTGCGAAAAAACCATTTGATCAAAATGAAGCGCCCTGGTACCTATATGCAGTGTCAGACAAGCAAGCTTACGTACCCGTGTGGTGATAACAAGAAACTGAAGAGGATAATTAGATATGATCCCAGTGCTAGCAGTAAAAGAAGGTCAAAAGTAACACTCGCAACCTACAATTTCATAATTCAAATAGTAATGATCAGGTTCTCAATTGAGTAAACATAAATTAATATCATGCAGTAATGCATGGAACGATGGTGATGGATGGCACACACTTTTGCTGGATGGTTTCTTGTCCAGTCATTAATGTTCTCTTACGTTTGTCCATAAAAAAATTGTAGTAGCTAAAGTGTAGCCATCGATAGCAAATTCAAAGTCAATAACTTACAACTGCTCATTTAAGACCATGGTAAATCTCTCCAAACAAGCATGAATTGTTTATATTTGAAACTAAGATTACGCTAAACCAATCTGATGTACTGATACTGTACCAATTGGTATAGTACGGAGGAGTCTCGATGGCAAACCTTCTATAAGAACGCTAGTTTGTTTCAATTTTAAAGTAATCAAAAGTTGAACAACATGCAAAGGGTAGCTTGTAAGTCACCAACTACGAGCTGTGCTCAACTTAAGACAACTGTAACAACTTAGACGTGCATGTGGACAAAAAACTTAAAACTGTAAACAGAACTTCCTGCATTAAGGCCACGTTCCGAAAAACAGAGATTTGGTTCATAGTGAGGTTAAACCTATACATGTGCATGTGCGTCTAAAATGCATGCCTCCTGCCCACATGGGCAAGAAAACAGAGCAACATAGATATACTTCAAGCACCTGATATATGTGAAGTGTTGCCCTCGTGGAATCATAAAAACTGAACATCCCATCAATAGTCTCGTGCTGTACTTGCACCTCAACTGTATGATCAGATAATTCCTGCCACAAATAATAATATCAGCTTTTCAGATTACGTGACAGTAGGGCACTTTGAAAAGAAAATGAGAAGAAATGTTAATTCTTTTATTACAAACGACTAACATTGTCGAAGCATTCTGAAAGCATGGAACATGTGATTATAATTAATATTTTTCATGGTTCCTGTATCATACATTTCATCAGCACACATGCAAGCACACGTACGCATGCACACAGAGAGAACCATGTTGCAACACTTATGCGATTAAGGTAATTAAGTAAAATCACGATGCTCAAATGAGAATGAGTGTCAAGTTTGGTGTTTATATTCATCCACTGCTGGCCCAGAGGTGTAGAAATGTGCAAGACTTTCCTGACTGTTAATCTGATTGAAAGTCACAAGCATGAAATGCTCTCAGTTAGATTTTTTTTAGAGAGAGAAAGAAGCATATACTGTGAATTACTGCCACTTGGAGAATTGACAGGAAGGAGAATCTAAAGTCTGGCCACAGAGGTCAATATACAAGTTCACAGAACAATAAGAATAATAAGTTTGACATTCGCTTTTTTTCTATTAAACTTATACACAAGCAGAGCAAGGCGCTCAACATGATGTCTTGATACCAAGCTGCATAGATTATTAATAAAAATTAAATGGCAATAAGATGAAATTAAAAATTATAACATCTGTGAAACCTTTTTCAATGCAGAGATAACCGGGTCAGTCTTCGGGAGAAAGGGTGCCACTCGAGGTGTCCGTGACAAAAGATTCAACCATGAGTTTACATAAGAAGGATTTACAGCCAAACTACTATTATCTGCAAAAATCTGAATGTTTCTGCCTCCATGTCCATAAATATGCCTCTGCATGAAGGGGAAAATATTTAAGTTAAAAATTCTTGACAGAAGACTAGCGTTCAGATTTGCCTACATGAGCAAGGACAAAAAAATTTAACACAAATCTGCCCATCTATTTCCCCATACTTATATCCATTTAAGCATTTTGAACTGACAAATCCTTTTGGATGCAAAGAACAATCAACCTTAAACTGTGAAGTAAATTTATCATCGTGCATCTAAAACCTAAATAAACATTACTATCACATAGGCTAATGCGCGTGTGCATGCACACCCATGGTAGATATATATGGTGTTTTCTTCCTTCTCTTAATCTAGTAAATTCAATTACCAGACATGAATAAAATCACTATTGTTCTCTATCATCCTCATGACGTAATTAGATGAAACAGATAAATGGTGTATTAAAATCAAGCTTTATACCGGATCTGCTGATAGCCTGTGGTGAGTCTAATCAACAAATTCACTGATAAAGAATTTGCATCTATGGTATTTCTGCCAATATTCCAGGCAGCAGTATTATCTGACAAATTATATAACGTAAACCTAAATTGTATATTCCATATGGCTAAAGAGATGACGAAACATACCAGATTGGTTGTTTAGAAAAATATAGGACAGCACATGGCTCCAGACATAATACAATGAAATGAGCAAGAGTTTCAAATCTGGCATCTGTGCTGCTTTGCACCCATCAGAAATAATTTTGGAAGTAACATAACAAGAGAAATATTCCTGAATGTTTAATATATGATAAATAAAATGAAATTGTAACTTCATAAATGGGAACAAAATGTTGATGGCTTCTGGGCACTTAAGAAAACAAAAACTGTATCAACTAAACACCTAAAAGAGAATCTTGACCTACAAGGCATAGAATATACCACAAGGATGTGATATCACAGGTAGCCAAAAACAAACTAAACAATATGTTGCCACTTTACCAACACAAATGTCTTATTCTGATATCAAGGATCACGCAATTATCAAGTTGAAAATTTTAAAAACTCATAAAAAACTAAATTCACTGGCAATATTTACTGATATGCAGATTCATAAGTCTACAATCAAGAAAACTTTGATTCAAGTAGCTATTTGCACACTCGTAACTTACATTATTGCAGTTATCTTTCAAGCTGTTTCCTCCAACCTTTAGATCTAGATTTTGGTAGTTGGCTAACAGATTCCTAATAACACAAAGGAGTTTTGGTGTTTGGGAGGAAAGTTTATGACACTACTTGTATTATGTTTTCAAGCTCTAGTTTGAGCCTCATGCATATGATATCATCCTAGTACTCAAAAAAAAAAAAAAAAAAACTGAGTATAATATCACACAGAAAGCTATATCCAAAATTAGGAGAATATTGCTCCCCCAAAAAATATTGCATGACAATTACCCCAAACTGCAACAGCAGACAAGGAACTCTGGAGTCAAATTCTTGAGTTATCTCTTCAAGATTTGGAAACAAAAAATCAATATCTTCCTTAAATGCTTATCATTTTGAGATAATTGCTACGAAGGCAGGACCACAGGAGATAATACTCTTTTGCTTATTCCCTATTCTTTATGAAGCTTAGATCTCCAGTGATAATAGAAATTATAACTGGGAAAATGTAATCACATCTTCTAATTACAAAACCAACTCAAAGCATGTTTTGCAACTAGCTCTGAGGTGTCTCCAGTTGAATTTAAGCTTTCATGAAAATGTAAAATGCTTGGGCATTCATCCAGCAGCACTGATGTTAGAGTAATAAATTGCTTTGCTTTTTCTCAACTGGAAGGAAACAGGATTTAAGCTCCAAGAAATGGTCTTACTCTCAAGGCAAACCAAATCAGGCGAATTTTCTATTGGAAGAGGTGGTAAAAATAACACCATTAGCATAATAAGTTATCCTGCACACTGGAAATGTTTTGTGTTTCATTAAATTATAGACGGCTTTTCGATTAGCAAATAGTTGTGCTGCGTGAAGCTATAACAAAGTGGAAGACTGATTTGGTCAATTCAGTTTTGCAATAGAGATTGTAGAAATGAAGATCACATGTTCTCCATTCAATTTTTAAACCTTTTCAGCTCCTTAGGAAGAACTACATCCTTCTGTATCTTATTGTTTAACGGCTCTGCAACCTTGTTCGATAAAAAAAAAATTAAAAAAAGAATCCAAAAAGATTCTCTAGTATATCCATTATACTCAGAAGCTAATGCTGATTACATCCAACAGGAACAGATAATCCATCACTTTCACTTCGCTAGTTCAATAATCTGAACTATCTAAAACACCTAATGGGTATGGAACTACATAAAAGCTCAACTTCCACTATTCATGCCACAATCAATTCTGTGTCACAAAAAATAGTATAATGTAGTTCTAGTCAATTATGCTGACCTGAGCATTTAACATCGGTGTATAAATGTGAAATCTTCATGTTAGAATGACGAGACACAGGAAAAAAACAACTTGAGTGATATTATCAGCTCAAAGATCATGTGATTACTAAGAAAAAGTAGCTGGTCATACCGCAAGACTCTCTGCAACTAATTTGACGCTTCTGTAGATTGCAGCTTCATCGACTGAATCCCTATAGCAAAACTCAAAAGCTTAACAGGGAATCATTTAGGAGAGACTGGAGATGCAATAAGGAAAATTCTTTGCGTACTCCTTAGCCTACCCGAACCCAGTTTTTTGTCAGCCACCAGGGGTAAAATGGACAGCAAAGCCCTTCATGACCACCTAAACCCATGTATGATGCACAAAAACCCAGTCTGGAGCTCGTTCAGGGCATGCAAGGTAGTACTCATGAAATAAAGGAAAAACTGTAGTCTTACCTTGTGTCATAAAGTCCTCCTGTATTTTCAAGTAATTCAGACGCAGCAGAAAGCTCAGAAAGAGTGACTGCAGTTATCCTTAACCTTGAAAATTGCTCATGCTCCCAGGCTACCTAAAGTAGGCCATGCATTTGTCCATGAAAGAGTTAAATAAGGTCTGCTTCTATCATGCAAGTGTGGCAATGACAACAAAATCAAGTAAATTTCTTCTCCAGAGAACAAAAAGAAGTTCATATAGAATAAATGTTCGGTTATTTTAATAGGTAATATGCATACAGGTGGCTGCAACATGCAATAAACACCAAATATTTTCAAAGAACCCTGCAATAGAAGCATCTAATAGGACATTGTGAGTGACACATTCTTGAACCAAGGTGTCTGGCTTAAATGTTTTAATCATTCAATTTTAAAATGTGCAGTTTTGAATCTGTACAAGAGTAGACAAAATTTACACATTGACTAAATCCAGAAAGATTAATAACAGATGAAAACATGGTATATGAATGTCGGAAAGTGGTGATTGTAGAAAGACAGCCAAAGAACAACAGTTTTAACCACCAAATCAGGTAGATCAGTTAATCGGCTAATATCAGCACAGTGCAGGAGTATGTTGCTGTGACACAAGATTACTGTTTTCCCCATAAATATAAGCACTACTCCAAAATTTGGGCATTGCAAACCAAGTCAATCTGCAGACCTTCCGAAATTTTTTCCAAAGTCATGATTTTTTAAGCAATAAGAAAACTTTGCCAAGAAAGTTAACTCACTTTCCTAACAAGATAAGATATGATACAAGACACATAAAGGAAAGTTATACTACTAAGATACACTGCTGTAAATTTTACCCGCTCATTGCTAAAAAGCACATCCCATGCTACAAAACTAACTCAACTCAACTCACTCATCTAAGCCTTTTCCCAACTACATGAGATCGGCTACATGAATCTGCTTCCTCCACTCTGCTCTATTTAGGACCAAGTCGACATTCAAATCACAAATAGTTATAGCTTTTTAATTATTTCTGTCCATGTTAGTTTATGTCTACCTCTACCTCTATTCTTATCATGGATTCTTAAAAGATCACTCTTTCTAACTAGAGCATCTAAAGGTCTACAATGTTAAAAAGAAAATACTACAAAACTAACTGAAAACAAAAATTTATCAACGTGTATGATACTCCTTACAATGTTGAAACAGAAATCATATCTTGGACAATCTCCTTAGATGGATTTATGCAAACTAACAGGCAGCTATATTGATTTAACATGCATAGAAGTAAAATCCACTCACTCTTGGGTTTGAGATATTTATCTTCTTGTGCTTTATACCAATTGTAACTCCCAGCTCTTTTGCAACATCTGACAAACTCTGCCATCAATATAATCCATTATAGTTAAAAGAAATACATGTTCTTAAATATGAAAGACGCATAGCTTCCAAAATTTTCACCAAAGCACATATCAAATTAATTCCATCGTTCTGGCACCGGACTTACTTCATGAACCTGTTTTATATAGGCATTTTCTGGAGGCTTGGACACATGAATCCATAACTCATTGTTCCAGGACCCAATACTATTCAAGCATATGGCATAGTCAATGCTCTCTCGTAACCGCTGATCAAACTCCTTAGCCACTGATAAAATACATTATGATATGTGAACCATGAATCATTAATAGCAAGGGTCAATGAATTAGATGAAACAAATAAATATAATGATTTCTATGGTTGACAATGGAAGGAAGGGCTAAAGTTACCTTAAGAGTTCCATTATAGTTATAAGGTCCACCAGATGTTAACCCAAAGAGAAGGTTATATCTTCCTTGGGTCTTTGGATTTGAATAAAGACGTGAGAAAAGTCTTGCTATCTCTAAAAGGGCCACAACTCCGCTCCCATTACCATCGCTTCCAACAGACAATGCCTTGAAATAATAAGTAGAATAAAAAACCAAAAGTATTAAAGTAAAAGATGTAAGACATAATGATTGGATAATTTATAACCTCATACCGGAGCAGCACCAAAAGTATCATATGATGCAACTATAGCAATTGTTGGCAGTTGATTGGTATCTCCATCTCCTTTCAGGCCTGGCAACCATCCCTGTCGTATAAATCAAGTTAATCATACAGAATGCAGGAAATGATGTCTGAATGTCATTTATGGACTCTCTCAAGCTGCAATAATGAAAGCACTCAAAGCACTGGGCTATGAACAAACTGAATGGAGGGAAAAAATTAGAAGAGCCGTCACACTCCAAACCCAACATTTTCAATTCAGGGCAGCAATATCAAGGGGTATTAAATGATACAATGCAGAAGATAGATTTCCATCCTCATGAGCCAAGAGATTTCGACCTACAGTGACTGGCAGTAATGGCTACCAACATTTGGCTTGTTAAATCTGTTCCCGTATCATCCAGTAAGATTGTGATAGAAAGACACAAAGGAGGAAAAGATCCTTACAGAGTGGCACTAAACTTGACATTCTCAGGAAGGAAATATCATAAAGTTGAGGTCCACAAAAACAAACTGCGGGCACCGTGAAAATGGAAGGTGATGGTCCAGCAGTTAGAACCAAGAAAACTATCTGATCTACTTTTGTCATTTTCCTCCAAAAGATACTAATATTGTGTACAATTTGCTAGATTTGGAATGAAAGCTGCCTCCTAAGGACATGCAATTAACTGTGTTCCTATAAAGCTAAACTAAGAGGAGTATCGTGACAAGGTGCAGCTGACATGATTGTCCCATGGGATTGTGCTGAGTGTGATCCCTCTGGAAATATAATAAATTTTGTAGAATTAACAAGCTTAGAGATTTCATCTGAATGTCTATTATTGCTAGAGATGATACCCTTTAGGCTCCAATGATGACACAACCAACTTGTAGCTAACACACTAGTCCTATTGGATTCTACTGACAAGGAAGCATGATTCCTCTAGCATAGATAACACACATGTCCTATTTTATTTTGCTGAAATGTAGTGCGATGCTTCTAGAAATATAATACGTCTAACGAACAAGCTTGCACTCAATTGTCTGTGTAGTTCATAGTTTAACAACAGAAGAGACGAGACCTGAATGTTTGTTATCGTTGGAGATGGTACTTTTTTAGGCTCTGGAGATGAGACGACCAACTTGTAGCTGTGACATCATGTAACATAAGAAGGAATTAGTGGAGGATAATAATATAATGCACTATAAGCACGGAAAACTGACTTATCATTTTCCATTAGTAGTATATTAGGACAGCATAAAACTGACATATATTGTAAAGGGAGTGATGAATTTGCACCCCATAAGAATTGAAGTACCAGGAAGTGTTAATTGTATTCAAACAAATTTGAGACATGAGAAATTAACATTACAACATAAGATCAATTCAGTCAATTTATGATGATTCCAGTTCCTATTTCTCCTAACAAAAATAATACACTTCTCCAGTCATGGATGCATTTGAAATGCTTTTTGCAGTACATTCCCGCAAGAATCAAACAGAAGCTTTCATTTGCACTAAATGGCCCCTTAATTCCTTCTTCCTCCTTTAATGTTTGCTAGCTAGATACAAGGTCAGCACAACTCTGCAAGAACTGTTACCCAATTATCAAATCAATTTTTGAGATTGATTGTAAGATAATTATAAGAACATAAAGCCCCCTGATCCCGTTCTTTGTCTTTTATCCCCCCATCCTGTTCTTTCTAAATCCAAACCAACGGGTGTGGCCAGGCACCTATGGTTTGACAGGCTTGCAACTTACAAAGGGCACTCGCTGCTCACAGGCCAGGCCTCTTTTTCTTATAAAAGGATAAGAGAAAGAATATATATATATATATATATATATATAGAGAGAGAGAGAGAGAGAGAGAGAAGAAGAAGCTTTTATGTGTTATTTACTACCTTTGGGAACTACTTCTAAGTAAAGTTCTCGACAGGTCCCAAGTCGGTGAGATTAAGAGGTTATAAATGAATTCTTCCCTTCAGTTCAAATAAGATGAGGGCAGCAAGGGACCTATGGCTTGACAAGCTTGCAACTTACGGAGGGCACTCGCTGCTCACAAGCCTGGCCTCTTTCTTACAAAGAAGGACAAGAGAACGAAGATTATTAAAAAAAAGATTTTTTAGGAAGTTTTTATGTGTTATTTACTACCTTCGGGAACTACTTCTAAATAAAGTTCTCAACAGCTCCCAAGTGGATGAGATTAAGAGGTCATTAATGAATTCTTCCTTACAGATCTCTTTGATGTATCAAAGAGGTATATCCCATCTATCTAGTGGCCCTAAAAACTATCCTGTGATTTAATCATTAACAAATTGCTCCCATATGATTTAAAATGTTACATTTAACTATCATATGTTTTAAATTTTATTAAATTACGTACATATGGTTTGACATGTTACACTTAAGTACCAAGTATTTTAAACACTATCAAATTACACTCATGTGAAAATTTGGGCACACTAAGTAAAGCTTGAGTAGATTTAAAACAGATGGTTGCAACCATTAGCGCATCATGCTAACATAAAGGTGTTAGCTAAATGAAATGATTGCAAGTTAAAAGGCTTCAATTACATGATAAACACCAGTGCCATGCAGTACTCATAATTGCAGAACACAAGAGTTATATGAGATTTTTTTTCGATACATTGTATTAGGGTAGATTGCATGTTTGAATGAATATATAGCCACAAGTCACTCTTCAGTGAATAGCCAGAAGTCACATCTTCAATGAAGCATTATCATTTACAGGCTATAGATGTCAGCAACCACATTGGCTAAAAACCCACCAAATTCTAAGTCAGTTTATATTTGAAATTAAAGAACATATCCATCATGGCCAACCATAGTTCAAGTGAACATGTATCAGGCAGTTTCCTAGATTTGCATTTATGTTCTGATGACTTTAAATGATGGTTAGCAGATCAACTAACCCGCCAGTAGTTGCCAGGGCAGCTTGACCAGTAGCATCACTTCTCCGGACATCAGCTAATACAGCATCAATCTTATCATCCTCGAATGCAAAATAAACTGGATACTGCAAGCATTAACAAACATAATCAGTTAAGAAAGCACTAGCACATGATAAAATATAAATAAGTAATAAAGGACAGAGAGTATTGGCTGTGCTGGAACTTATAGCCATAGTGGCAAGTGATGATCCATTCTTCATCAGGTTTTGTGGAACCCCATAAATTAGAACAGCTGAAACTTGTTTAAGACCTCAGCACATTAAATCTACAGAACTCTTATGAGTAACAAATTGTATGGAGTTCAAACAACAAAACTGCAAGCTTAGACCAACAAAAGAAAGGGACCTCAAAACCTGAGTCTTGGTAAGAACCAACATTTATATTCTAGTTTGTTCTCTTATAGGAGTCGCTAATGCCTGTAAAATTTTCTAGAAAAATTATGGAACTCATGAAACTCTTGATACTGCATCTAATTCCCGGATCACATCATAGACAAAAGTAGGTTGAAAGCATGCATGAACATATATAAGATAACCTGTGAATGTCAGAGAAAAATTTGAAGCAATCATGGCAAAATCATAAGTGCAAGCACCTAGCAGCATGATTATACGTGGCAAAAAGATATGAGGGCAACCTAGCTGCTTTCCAGTGAGAAAAAAGTATTGTAACCTATGCTAAGAAAAAGAATGCCTCTTTCCCCGTCTGCAAAAGTATATTTAAAAAAGAAAGAGTAGAGCATGTCACAAAAAAGTTGTCCAACAAGCCTAAGAAGGTATCTAGAAAAGAAAACTAAACAGTTCAAGACTTCAATGAACTATCCAACTCTCTAGTCAACTGTCAAATACCTTCAGATCCAAGATTAAAGGTTCAACCGAGTTCGGTCAAGCTATTTTATATCTTTTAACCCTAGAATTAATTTTTAAAAGCAAAACTCCACTCCATTTCTCCAAAAAGAAATTTGACTGAATGAAAAAGGATGGGGTCCACCTCCTTTCAGTTAACATGTAAACTGAACATCATTCCAAAATTCAGGTAGCATCAAAACAGAGCCATAATTAGTCCAAGGTATTATGATGCATGACAACCTAGCTGCTATGCCTAAATAAGGTCTTGACAGGTGATATGCTGAAATTTGTTCCAATAATTTTCTAAAGTGCCATCAACTTCTATTTTCATTTCTCAAAGATTCCTCCATCTACATAATTTATAATTTTACATCAAGCAACTATTTTATCATCTGGCAAGGATATTTAGAGTTCCATTGAAGAAACTCGGTTAGCAAACATCCAAGGTACTGTGGAGTTCCAGTCTTCCAAATAAACCTCTAGAGAAATTGAGAAAGCATACAGAAGGGGTCTTACAAGATCTTACCCCTAGTTTTTCATCTCCATCACCTCCTATCTTTCATCCAAAGCAAAACCTATAGCCTCAAATAAATCTCCAGCATGGACCAAGAACTCCAATACCAATACCATAATTTATAAACTTTAACAGAAGAGCATGACTTCAAGTTGTGAAATATAAAATTAGTAATTGCATTATTCCCACCAAAAGACCTAAAGACCACTCGCTAATGGAACTAGAAAACTGCTTGTTTTCCGATCGCATCTCAAATCCTAATGAGCACTGAAGATACATCTCTGTACAATCTTGTATAATACACAATTGTGACAGGAAGAGGAAGTCTAGCAACCCAGATTGGAAAAAGATAGAATTATATTGCCCTCAATGTAAATATCTATTGGTATAAGCATACAGATATATTGTTAGAAACTGAAAACTTAATCTGAGAGAAAATCAATGGGATATTGCACCTACCCAAATTTGAAAATTTTAATGTTTCCTCTTCCATCCAAAGGAAAAACTAATAACAGAGTATTGTGAACTTGAAGCAGATGAAAAAATATCTATATTCACAGCTCCAAAACTATTTAACAATATAAAAGAGTGCATGACCAAAAGACTGACATGAAAGAAGCAAGAACAATAGATTATTGCAACAAGAGATCTCAAAAGGGAAGATAATGCTCAGAATTAAGCAACAAGGATAAACTAAAGAGCTTAGACCTGCTATACTATTGGCGTTGAGCCACAGAAACATCATGTTTAAGGGTCCAAAAATGTAAAATATGAGTCAAGATGGTAATCATACATTTGAGTGGTGACTTTGTCATCTTGATTGGATTTGAACAAAGTATTATGTCACTTACAGGTATGCTGGCATGTATGAGTAGTTGTTCTAACTCAACCAATATTGTTCTCACAAGCCCATCATCTTTGCTCTTGATCTCCTCAACAATCTCGTTGCTAACCTTTTGAGGAAGCAGAAGTAACAGCCCTCCCAATGGCTGCTTATTGATGATGTACTCTGAAATATATAATTGTTGTGAAATTTAACAACACAAACATGCACATAAACAACATAAAAAGCAAGACTTATCCCACACTTTCTCAGTTAGAACAAATTAGCACACAAAAAATGTTGTGAGTGGAACATTTATATTTCTTGTGAAATTAAGGAGATGAGGAATTCAACCTCTTAGATAATTGACTTTTTTTTTATAACAGAAAGCATGCATATCTAGTGAAATAATTATTGCAAGTTGTCGCATGCTTTTAAACTGTAGTAATGACAAACAAAAGAGCTACAACAGGAATTTAGGCCAAGTATTACTTTGAAAGAAAAGAAATCCGCAAGGCCGGTCTTAAGCCCGGGTAAAGGAGAAGGGTTGCGTTAGGTAGCTGATAGCTAGCGTAAAACTCTGTCAGATTTTTTTTAACATGAATCTACTAAATCAAACTATACGAAAGGTTAAAACGTCCCTGTTAAGAGGCACGTTGCATCTGCCTCTGAATGTTTTAAAAAATGTGATTTGAATGTCGACTTAGTCCTAAATAGAGCAGACTAAAGGGAATAGATTCATGTAGCCAACCCCATGTAGTTAGGAAAAGGCTTATATGAGTTGAGTTGAGTTGAGTATTACTTTGAAAGCAAAGGCTATCGCTACAAACATGTGGATGAATGCTAGATAAATTTTGTCATGGCTCATTGGGAAACAGTGGGGAGGGAAGCAGTAAACTTCTTGAGTCTTCACCGCACATTAGTGGCGTGCCAATATTTTAAGAAAAGCTGGCCGTATTGTCAAATCAGAAATTTACTCAGAAAGAGATTCACAGCATTTGACAAGTAAAAGTTAACAATTTACTGTCAAATGATGATAATCCCAAACAAAGTTCAAGCATAGAAGTCTTGATAACCTTTACTGAATGTCAAAAGGTTATACTGAATCACTTGCACCACAGCACGTGAAACAGCTATAGCATTGGGAGGAATTGAAACCTAGAGATGCCTACATAATATGCAAAGTACCACTTTAACTTTTTTGAGTACTCTGTAGTCAAAGTATGCATGACATGATCAGAATGATGTCCTAATAATGTCAGTTGAATCCACACCATAAAGAGAACTACACGACATTTATATAGAGGACCACCCATGCCTGAAGCTTCATTAGATTCTGTGAATAAAAAGTTGAATTGTTGAATCATGTTTATTTTCTTTTTCATTTATTATTGATTAGCCAACGTTGATGGTACATGCAAAGTTTATTCTCTTTTTCATTTGTTATTGATTAGACAACATTGATAGCATATACAAAGTTAACCAAAAGAAAGATTCAGTAAGCCCATGAAAAAAAGAAAAAGAAAAAGAAAGATTCAGTGAGCACTTAAAGACAACCTCTGGCATGGGTTTTAACAGAACCAATATCAATTCATGGAGAGTTTCTCACCCAGATTGGTTTGTTTTTAAGTCCAATCTGAATCAATCAAAATCATAGCCTGGGGAGCTTGCCACTATCCAGGACCCGGCAATTACAGGAAACAAGTAGATTACTTTCTTAACCACAAACCAAAATAAATTTTCATATTCAATGGTAAAGTAGACCATACGAATGCAACATATTCCATTCTTGAAATAACATCAGAGAACACATAACATCAAAGAATGGTCATTCATACAAAATGAATGATATTCAGAAATTGCAAAAGGCTATCCATGCCACATTAATCAACCAATACTTCAACCGAACGCAAGGTAATTAATGAAAGAAATATTCTAATTGGCTATGTTACCCGAGGTATCTAAGTTAACAGCGACGCTAACCGGGAGTTATTACTTGAATGAAACGCAAGAAACCATAAAACAAAACAAAATAGACAGTTTAATTCCCAAAGCTCAGATCAGAACGGCAAGTGCTCCAGAGGGAGACGAGTGGCGAGTTACCTCGGAGGAATGTGAGATTGAGCTCCCGGACGGGCATCATGACGACGGTGCGCGAGAGATCCGCGCCGGGAGAGAAGGGAAAGCGCCAGCATGGTGGTTGAGGGCGGCGAGGCGAGATCCATAGGGCACGCCGGCGAGATCGTACTGGATCAGACGGTAGACATCGACGGCGGTGGCGGCGTCACCGAGCTCGACGCAGGCGACAAGGATGAGGACGAGGGCGACCACCGAGTAGATCGAGTCCAGCACCTCCACGCCGCCGGCTCGGCATCTCGTCCTCCCGCCATGACGTACGGATGAGGTCTTCGGAGAGAGGTGGAGAAAAACGAGGGTTTCAAAGTGTCGAGGACTTTATCCAAGTTCGCTGAGGCCTGCTTCCCCGGTGGCTTTCCGGTTTTTGACGGAGAGGCGGTACACTGCTCCGCCGGTAAGGTAAAACTGGGCATTCGTCTCCATTCCAGCACCGAAGGCTCTTTGTGTAATATTTTTTTAACATGGAGACTGCGTGTAAAATAGTTCGTACCAACTATTAAGGCGGTAATCTGCCAATTCTACCCCCAAATATTTAGGTTGCATTTGATGCATTGTCAATAATTTAAAATGTAATATATATTATCTATAAATAGATTATCATTAAATAAATTATCAGTAATATTAATTATTATGTTTGGTATGTATAAATAATGTTACAATAATATTGATTACTTTATTTGGT